>CM022552.1:9943816-10012153 GCA_012273795.1 Dendrolimus punctatus
CGTATATTTGATTCTTTACATTCTTTGAGTCATCCTGGAGCAGCTGCTTCTATCAAACTGATAAGTGAGCGTTTTATCTGGCCTTCATTGAGAAAAGACGTTCGCATGTGGGTGGGTCAGAGAGTGCACACCATGTCAGAAATCTAAAATCGTAAGACATACTGTATCTTTTGCAACCAGTTTCAGCGTACCTGATGTCCGTTTCTCAGATGTACATATCGACTTAATCGGTCCTATGCCAATTTCAACGGGTAACAAGTACTGCCTCACAGCTATTGATGATATGTGATACCCATCCCAGACATTACCGCAGAGACCATTGCAAAAGCTTTCCTTGACGGCTGGATTTCTCGCTATGGATGCCCCCGAAAGTAGTCACAGACCAGGGCAGGCAATTTGAATCCCGATTATTCCAAAACTTGGCTAAGTTATGCGGTATTCACTTAGCCAGATCAACGGCATATCACCCTCAGACCAATGGAATAATCAAGCGATTTCACCGCACCCTAAAATCAGCCTTAATGTGCCATGGCGGTAGAGAATGGACCCAATCGCTTCCTGTAGTTTTGCTAGGACTCAGAGCTGCATGGAAAGCAGATTTGGATTGTTCACCCGCAGAACTGGTTTTTGGTGAACCCTTGCGAATACCAGGAGAGTTTTACTCCCCAGCTCCAGACAGAGTAGAGTATCCTGATTTTGTCAGGGATTTACGAACTAAAATAGCAAACCTACGACCTACACCAGCGTCAAGCCACCGAAGAAAGAAGACATTCATACACAAAGATATGGCCACGGCTACTCATGTGTTTGTCCGCCAAGACGCCCTTCGTGGTTCTCTTGTACCACCGTACGCTGGCCCATTCAAGGTCGTTGCAAGATCTCAAAAGTCAATGGATCTGGCCATAGGCCAGAAAATAACGAAGATTAACATAGACCGGCTTAAGCCTGCATTTACAATTTAAATTTAGCGGGCCCTCACCGGACCGATTTGACAAGGCCTGACTTCTCGGGAGGGGGTCGTGTGGCGGGTCGCAATACCCACGCGCGCGCGCGCAGCGCCGTCATAGGCGCATGCGCAGAGCAGCCGGTCGCCGACAGCGCCGCCCCATCAAATGAGTCGCGAGAACACCTCGTCAGCGGTAGGGCGCACACACACATTCGCAACAATTTGTATGTGTAAAATTTCATATATAAGAAAGTGTGGTAATTACCCGGTTCATAATTATTTGGAATCTACGCCCCCCACACATACATGATCTATTTAATTATCAAACTATTTTTATATAGTTGGTGCAAGTGTGAAGAAAATATTAAAAGAAAAGCATACAGTAGTTTATAAAAATGACAAAAGAAAAATTAAAGCACTTAAATATTACCAAACTCATAGAAAAGCCTAAAAATTAAAGAGCACTTCAAAATGGCTAATCAAGGTGCAGTGTCTTCCTCTTTGTAAGTAATATTATATTAATATCTGTAAAATTGCAAATTAGCACTGAATAAATGTACATGTATATGACGATGCAGCACGAGACCCCGCGGCTCTGGCCTCAGTCATCGCACACTTCATAGAAGAAGCATATTTTAGTAAGTTTTAATTATTTGTAATTATTAATATTATAATAATAAATTCATATTAAGCATTTGGTTTTTTGAGTCCTCCTGCGTCCGTTAATGTATTTGGCGCAGTCGGTAAGATGCTCGGATCGGAATAGTGAAATCGGGTTGCCAATCAACATCGCGCTCGTCACTGTTTCGATAGACAAATAACGGCGCGCCGGGAATACCTGAAAGAACCACGTGTACGACGCAGGAGAATCCAGACAAAAATACTGCTCAAGAAAAACTATGATATCGTAAGTGCACTGACTTTATTTTAGTTATTGCTTACTCGTATTAAAATTCTAGGCCCTTATCCCTTTTTCCAAGATTTTTCATTTACGACAATCGAGGATTAGAAGGCAAAGTAGTGTTAATAATAGGAATAAAAATTTTGACTCACATAGAGAACATTTTACATTAGAAAATCAAATTCTTTAATCTCTCCAAAAATGGCGGAAGCAAATTTACATAATGTTTCTAAGGCAGTGAAACTGTTTCCGGATTTCGACGGGAACCAAAACGTTCTTACGAGATTTATAAGGCTATATGACCAGTTAATTTTGGAATAAGGACAGGGTGACAACGAACTCGCCAGACTGGTTCTATGAACGGGATTCTTAATAGAATCACGTTTCATTAACAGAAACGGTATACCAAATGACTAGATAGGCATCCGTAACGCTCTCATAAATAATTTCTCGGACCAGAGGGACGAGACAGCCCTATATAATGACTTGGCTAAACTCACACAAGGCTCAAGTTCGCCGCAAGAATTCTACGAACGGTGTGAGAATCTTTTTAGCACTATAGTAACATATGTAACACTTGATGATAATTTAGCATCGATTATAGAAGCTAAACGGAACTTATAATAAAAGCTTACACTACAGGCTTACCTTCGCAGTTTAAAGGATCCATTAGGTTACCATATCCGGTGCATGCGTCCGAAAACTATAGAAAAAGAGTTTTTTTTTCCCGAGGAAACTAACACGCAAAGTGTTTGTTTCCTTACTCCCAAGGTCGTAACGATCATTTTCCCGATAAGAAACTATTGAACCGATTTGAAGATTTTAGGAACCCTATTCACTCGCCATATAACATGCATGTACCATTTAAAACAAATAATTTCCATATCCCTGGCACCTCCCATCAACAACCCTTATATCGATCGTCAACATCAATTACGACCACTTCCATACCATTTTCGTGGTCGTCACGTACTCAACAAACGTTCAGTGTGCCGTTACCGGGATATAACCCGCGTAACGTTGTATTTAGGCTACCGCCTAGAAGAGACCCAGCTCTCGACGCAAGGGCCTAAGCCGATGAGTGGCGTTAGCCTGTTTGCATCAAGACCGGCAGGACGCATCCATTTTTGCATACATCGTTTACCTTTGTCGCGTATATCAGTACCGTGGTCGAAATAAAGCTCATATAATTAGAACAGTTCACTAACTACTACAATAACCACGTAATAACTACAGGGAGGAGCCTATACAAAGAGGTAAAGTTTGTGTTTAACATATTTATTTTCAGACTAACACAATACCAAGAATTCTTCTCATTTTTTTATATGATATTATTGCTACATTACACACCAATAGTTTTCACTAGTTTCTTTCAAATTATTCACTGTTTTATTTTTACACTCTATTGCAAAATGATTCTTTTTATTATAAATAGCACATGTGTTTCCATAAGTCGGGCACTTTCATATCATAATCGTAATCATGTGTGTATATCCACAATATTGACATTCTTTGTTTTCTGTTTTTTTTTAAATTAAATCTATGTCTACTTCCTTTTTAATGTCACGCTCAGTGTTTTTTCATTTGAATAACTTGTTTATCAGCAACAGCATGATTTTTGCAAATTGACAATGCTTTATCCAGGGTGAGGTCCGTCTAGCCAAGAAGAAGTCTTTGTAACCCAGGATTGTTTCTGCCACAAATAGATAAATCTCTTACTAGCTCCTTTTGAATTTGACCAAAATTGCACGATTGGCTTATTCTTTTATTCTTTTCAATGCATACTACTGGTCATAAGCTTCTCAAGGCTGCTGCTTTCTCGTGAATATTTTAAACTTTTCATAGGTTGTATAAGTTTTAGGTATAAAATGGCCCTCAAATTTCTCCAACAAGCTTTTTAATGTTTCTTCCTTAGAACATTCAAATGTTTTAAAAATGTCTTGACTATAGTCACCTCTGTGGTATAATAACATACCTTTTTTTCTTTGGGTCCTGCATGATATGCATTATTATATGTTAAAAACTTTCTTTTAAATAGTTTTCCATTGCTAAGCGTAACGAAAGCCTTCACCTTCCGTTCCCAGTGTATATCCTCTCCGGCTTCGATTCCTGGTATTGTAAATTTCGGAAACGGACATTGTTGGCAGTGGCCTTCATATTTTCTATGCGAATAAGATGTCACGCCACGCAATAATCATAAGCCTCAAAAAGCAACTTCAAGCGGCTGAATCAAGAGTTTTGTGGAAGAAATTGTACTTTGACTGCCTTTAATGGTGGTATGCCCCCGTGTGCTGTGCAGTTGTCGATAAGCATAATATTTTTTCTATTTGAAGTTACCTTTTGCTTATCTATAATAATCAGCCATTTTTTCAAAAGTTCGGCTGTCAACCATGCTTTTTTATTGGCTTCATAATGCATGGGCACTGATTTTAGGCCTGCAAGGTTTTGTTAACTTGCCTATTATTAAAGGTTTCATTTTTCTGTGTCCGTAGAATTTGCACAAAGCGGAATCGTAATTAGTTCTTTGCTGTGCTTTCCTCTATGACATTTTTCATTCTTGAATGTTTTGTCGGGAAGACATTTGAAAAATAGACCTGTTTAGTCAGCGTTAAAAACATCATTGGGGTCATAATCATTCACTAATTTATGTAATTCAGATTTCCATTCTTGGCAAACTAATTTGCTTACATTCGCAATTTCGCCGCACATTATTTTAAAGGCTAAATCATGTCGTTTCTTAAAATTCTCTATCCAGCCATTGCTGGCTTTAAAATTTTTGATTTTCAGCGAATTAGCGAACTCTTCAGCTTTTTCTTTCAGTATGGGTCCACTAACACTGATGTTTTTATTTCGACACTGTTTGAACCACGTAAACAAACATTGTTTTAAATTAGGGAATTCTGCAATTTTTCGTCTTTGACATTGAAGCTTCTTTTTTAATGATGATTGATAATGTACTCTCATGTATTCCAAACTGAGCCGCAACTTCTCAGCTTTTCAATCCATTTTTCACTGCTTCTCTATAGAAGCAAGCTTCTCTATAGAAGCAAGCTTCTCTTTTAATTTATCAGCGTATGTGAGTGTTATTCATTTTCTTTTTGAACTAATTTTAAGCCAGTTTTATCATATAGTAGGTAAAGCGATGTTTCCAGGACAATGACCAAAAACTTATGATCCAAGTAAGCCGTTGTCTTAAGGCTAACCGCCGCAAAGCTTTAAAGAATTTCGAAGAAGCAAACAATAGGTGACATATGTATTGTTTACGTTAACAATTTAACTGGTGAACACGTGCAAGCAATAAATACCTTGTTTTGCACACTCTTTCAAAATGACTCGTTGCCAATAATTTTATGTTATAGAGGTTGTGGTAACATTTTTTTAAGTTACTGAGGGCCAATACAGAGATTACTTAAGTTATAGAGGTTGCGTATTTTAAGTTATACAGGTTTTGGGCTCTGATGGGAAAGGAACATATTATTTTTTGAAGTTACCGAGGTTTAAGTTATGGAAGTTCTACTGTAACATTACGCAAGTTACGTAGTGGTGACAATAATTCTGTATGTAAATAATGTAAATAAAATATTGATTCAAAAGCTAAGTTATTATTATTACAGTTAGGCTTTTTCAGAACTATTCTCTTCTTGATCTTCAGAAGATTATTTTAACCAGAGTTTCATTTTCTTTTTTTAGCGAAGTATACATTTGTGTATATTCATTTTGAGTGATGACAGCTAGTGTTTCGAGTTCGAATGAATGAAAATGTTGTTCTTCAGCAGTCTTCTAACGACTAAAATATGCTACTGCAGTAAAGGGTGATTTGTCGTTAGGTGTCTGAAGGAGAATTCCAGCTACGCCTAACTGGCTTACATCTGTGTGTTACTCTGTGACGTATGCAAGATTGTAAATTGCTAAAACCGGCCGTGAAATTAATATTTCTTTGATTTTATTGAAAACGTTTTCTTGTTCAGTATCTCAAAGCCATTCTAGCATTGGCTTTTTGGAGGCTTGCTATTGTTGCAAAATTGAGAACGCGTCGGAAGAAACCAATGAATTGTCTTATTTCATGAGAATTTTCAGATCCTCTGAATGATGCAACTGCTTTTTTTCGGGCGTTATGCCTCTTGCAGCAACCTAAGTATTCAATTTGTGTTTTAAATAAATAACATTTGTCTAGGTTTAAAGTAAGTTGGCTTCCTTCAAAGCTTGAGACTTGATATAACTTTTCCATACTATGATCAATATCTAAAGATGATAATTATCATAATATCATCTGTATATGCCAGTACACCCGGAATATTTAATTTATTCAATATTTTATGTATAAGTCTCTGAAATATTGCGACAGCGTTACATAACTCAAATGACATCCGGTTATAATTAAAGTGTCCATCAGGTGTCACAAATGCTGTTACATTATCCATAAATAGATGCGGTTTCATTAACTTTTAATAACCAGTCTTTCATACTTTGTGTTTTGTCTTGTGGATTGAATTCTGTAATCATATTCTGGGATCCCATTACACTTAGATTTTTTTTATTATTTAACTACTGAATACCCTGCAATTTCATCGTTTGAAGAAGTAGAACTGGAAGAACTTGGGTGATTCTTTTTTATACCCTTTGCCTTTTGGATTGCCTTGATTGATGTTGCATTTTGAGCAAAGGTGGAGTAGCATCTATTGTCCAAGGTTACGACATTTTCAATAGACACTAGAATTATTAACAATATTACTATTATGGTTTACTTGAAGTTGCTTTTGATCAATATTACAAAAGATTGAATGGAATTAGCATTACTTAATATAAAAGAAAATCAGATCATCGTATTTTAAACTAATAAATATATTAATAATATAATTATATTGTTTCTTGTGTACACTTGAAAGTAAAATTGCATTTATTTTATATAACATGAGTAAGATAAGTATGTTTCTCAAACATTGAACATACTGTACATTTGTCAAAGTATAGTAAGTAGATATGAGCATAAAATTTTATGATGCAGCTGGCAGTTATTCGGTAATATAATAGAGTTTGTATTCGTTTATTATGGAAGAAGAATACTTTTCAACCATATTATTTAATTATATACCTGTTTCATTCAATTAGTATGTATGCATTGAATAGGTACTTCGAGGCATGAATTTAGTACACTAGTTCAAGTAACATGATGTTGTTCCATAGTGCTCATTCAATGGCTTAAAATAGTAAAATTAACTTGCCTCAGAATACAGAATATCTAGAAGCAGTGAACGCGCCTAATACTGAAGCGACAAAAACTACTCCTGAATAGAGTAGTTTGAAGCGCAGCCGATCAGTTGCTCTGTGAACGTCGTAACGTGTAACGTGTTTTACCAGTGTCTAATTTAGCTAAATTATACCGCCTTGTGTCGTTCTAACCTGTAAAAAATTCACGTGTAAGTAACGCGTATTTAATTATTGTTTTATTATTTACTGAATAAATTGTTCAGTTTGTAATTGTCATAGAAAATGATGCGTCCATCTTATTAGTGTTGCTAATATGTTTTCTAATTTTATCGATACTCTGGGCATATGCAATCTTTCCCAATTCAACTCTATTAGCAATAGGCATGGCAAAATTCTTGATTTAATTCTTTCTAACGACTCTCTGTCCCTCTCATCATGCCCTGAACCTCTAGTTCTTGAAGATTTTCACCATCCATCTTTGGTTTTTCATTTAGATTTTACTATGACCGATAAACTCACTACACCTAGTCGCATTGTGTATCAATACGCCAAGGGTAATTACGGCGAAATTCGTTCAGCCTTATCAAACACAGATTGGACAAGCTTGTTAAATGATGGGAATGTCGAAGAAGCTGTGGGAAAGTTCTACAAATTATTATACCGGATTAGAAATGACCACATTCCTCAGAGGCGTAAAAAAGACTATAAATTTCCTCCCTGGTATAATACTGCCCTTATCAAATTAATAAAGGAAAAGCACAAATTCTTTATAAAGCACAAGATTTATGGCAATTTGTGCGATCTGGCCACATTCCAACTATTACGAGAAAGAGTTACTGAAGTTGAGAAATGTTGTTATAATTCCTACATTGCTAAAATCGAATCATCCATTAATAACAATCCAAAACTATTTTGGACGTACATCAAAAGTAAGGGCGTCAGCAATAACTTCCCCTCAACTATGTCCTATATTGATTCAACTAGTGACTCGGGTCAAGGCATTTGTGAACTCTTTTCATCCTACTTCAAATCTACTTTTCTGGATCCCAGCCATTCAAATAATTCTACGTCTCACTCAAATCTTTCTTCCTATTCTATTTCTTCGTGTGACATACGGTCAATTGAAATTGACCCCACAACTGTCAGAAAGCATCTGAAGTCGCTTGATCTAAATAAATCAGCTGGACCAGATCAATTACCAGCCTTGTTCATTGTGAAATGTGCTGATCAGTTAACTTGCCCAATAACATTACTTTTCCAACGCTCGATGTGCGAAGGTGTTGTTCCTTCCATTTGGAAATCAGCATTTATCTCGCCCATTCATAAAAAAGGGCCTACGGACAAAGTTGAGAACTACAGCCCTATTTCTAAACTATGTTTAATTGCTAAAGTATTCGAACGAATCGTGTACAATCAACTTTACAATACACTGCACTCGTATCTGGACCCGCACCAACATGGTTTCTTGAAAGGAAGATCTACGGTCACCAATCTAATGTTGTTTACCGACTATGTGTCCAATACTATGGACAATGGTTTTCAATGTGACGCAATTTACACTGACTTTAGTAAAGCTTTCGATAGAATTGACCACAAATTATTGTTAATGAAACTTCTTGCCTTAGGTATAAGAGGTGATTTGTATCGCTGGTTTTCTTCTTATGTAGTAAATAGATCTCAATCAGTAGTTCTCTCTGGTTTCTCATCCTCGTGGGTTGAAATCCCCTCAGGAGTCCCCCAAGGGTCACTTTTAGGCCCCCTTCTATTTGTAATATTTATCAACGACATCAACACTTGCATTCATCATTCGAAACATCAACTATTTGCGGACGATATGAAAATTTATAAATCTATTACAAGTCCAGTCGATGCATTTCTCCTTCAGGATGATATCATCCGTATTTCTGACTATTGTAAAGATAATCACTTGGACCTAAACATATCTAAATGTTCGGTAATCACATTTACACGTAAAAATAATTTTCTCAATTATAGCTATAATATTCACAACCTACCTCTAGCCAGAGTCAACGTCATACGGGACCTAGGTTTGTACTTAGACACTAAACTTTCATATAATCAACATATTCATTGCCAAAAAGGCTTCGTCTGCATTAGGTTTTTTAATTCGTAACGCTAGCTCTTTCAACCAGATGAAAACCTGTAAAGTCCTATATTGTGCCTTTGTCCGTAGTCACCTCGAATATGCAAGCCAAATTTGGAATCCATGTTTCGAAGTTCACTCTGATAGATTAGAGCTCATTCAGAAAAAAATCACTAGATTTATCAATTTCAAATTCAAAATACCGCGGCAAGGTTATATTGAGCGTTGTACCCAATTCCATCTTCTGCCCCTCAAAATTCGAAGGAATATTTCGGATATACGTTTCTTGGTGAAAATTGCTCAGTCCAAAATTGATTGTGCTAGTCTCATCGAAAAGCTTCATTTGTATGTTCCCTCTAGTCTTGTACGCCATAGAAAACTGCTTCATTCACCCTTGACTCGTACAGCCTTCAGACGCCACTCATTTTTTGTCAGATCAGTTAATGAATTCAACAAACTTAGCAAGTCGAATTATGTCGACATTGACTTGTTTGTGGATAATCTAGCATCCGTAAATGCGAGTTTAATCAAAGCCTATTTTAATAATAATTAGTTTTCTGGTCACAAAATTGTCGTGTTATTATCTTTTTCAAAAATTACTGTATTATTTTTTGTATTTCTCTGCCATCTGTGGAGGTTTATAAATAGCTGATCTTAAGCTATCTTTGTAATGGTACTTTGTTAAACTTTAGTTTGTAAGATTTCAGCTGTTAACCCCCCAAATAAAATAAAATAAAATAATATAAAAGTTTGGATTTCCCTTCTTTTTATTACCTACTGGACTTTTATTCTTTGTGGTTTTAAATTAATAACTGCTTAAAAATGCTATTGATATTGTTAAAATTGCATAACATACATAATAGGTATTATGTTAGTATAATAAGATTACTAAACAAATGTTCAAAAATTTGTGTGGTGTGTGTGTGTGTGTGTTTGTTAAGAGAAGGGGGGAAATGAAATGAACTAACAATATAACTATTGATGTAGATATTTTCATCACAGCAATCCTCGACAGTTTTGCATTGCCTTTCAATAGAATAATACAGATTTTTGTCAAATATTAGCTTCCATGCTGATGAAGAAAGGAAAACTGAGTGGACAAAAATAATACAAAGAGTACGGCTGGAAGAGTTTTGGAAACCATCACAGCAAAGCGTGATTTGCTCTATGCATTTTGATGAGAAATATATTTATGAGACGAAATGTGGTTTGAAATGACTTAAGAAGCTTTTCCAAATGAGGTACATAATCAAAGTCTCTGTCGTTACATTTATAATCACATTTATTATATAATATGAGTAATCGAATAATAAATATTAAAAATTTTCGGTATTTAGCCATGATAGCAGAAGTGTCCGGGTTATGCTTGGAAAAATCTAAAAATGTGAGTATTATTAAGTTATAGATTAAGAGCAGTTTACCAGCGCTACCGGCTTTAGATCTGACTATGGCAAAGCCACAGGTTATAATTTTGCCACGCTATGTATATATTATTTTTAAGGTAATTTGTCCCTTGATATCTTCTAAACGACAAATCGTATTTTAATAAATAAGGTATAATTGGGAATGTTGTGCTGTTCCACTGGTTATAGGTTTTATAACGTAATATTAAATCTAACTTGGCAACATACAGTGGACATAATAGGTTTCAGGAGGACTTACAGGCGAACATTTTTTTTATTTCAGGCTAAACAACCAGATTCGCCTGCTAAATCAAACTCGGAGATTGGTAATGTGAATATAATATTCGATTTGGACTTTATATTTGACACGCCAAAAAAAGCGAATCTAAGGTCCCAATTATGCCGCAAACAAACACTTTCTGAGAAGCAAGTCCGGCGAATAAAGACATTGCAACAAAAAAATAGACGTCTTGCCAAAAAGAACGAATCTTTAAAGAGTATTCTGAGGAATTTAAAAAAGAATCTCTAATTTAACGATGATGTTTTTGCCCTACTTTCAACAAATATTGTAGCAGCTGATATT
The DNA here is from genome assembly GCA_012273795.1 of Dendrolimus punctatus. Taxonomy (NCBI): domain Eukaryota; kingdom Metazoa; phylum Arthropoda; class Insecta; order Lepidoptera; family Lasiocampidae; genus Dendrolimus; species Dendrolimus punctatus. The sequence goes on from CM022552.1 coordinate 9,954,962, forward strand.
TTTAATAATGTATAGAAAAAATTGTTCTAAAAAGAAAAGACCAAAATACAATGCCAGGATAAAAAAGTTTTGTCTAACACTAAATTTTCTTTCTCCAACTGCCTATAAGTACGTAAGTGCAACATTTGACACGTGCCTTCCACACCCGAAAACTGTCTAGATGGTACTCAAATATAGGCGGAGAGCCCGGATTCTCACATGAATCATTTTTGGCTTTAAAGGAGAAGGCTACGTCTTCCCAGTGTAAAATTATTTGTTCGCTAACGGCCGATTAGATGTCTATTAGACAGCAAAGCTTTTGGGATGGTAAAAGAAATTGTGGATATGTAAACATGGGGACCGGTACTTCTGAAAATTATAAAACCTTAGCCTCTGAAGCTTACGTCCTTTTATTGAATGGCATTAACAACAATTTTAAATTACCTCTGGGATATTTCTTGGTGCACGGTTTATTGATGTTCAAATCTTAAATTATATTATATATATTAAATCTCGCCTCCTATTTTCATCAAATTCAAATGGCTGAAGAAGACTCTCCCAAAACCGCCTTCTCAGTTCCAAATAGCCACTTTGAATATACTAGTGCCCTTTGGACTAAAAAATGCTCCTGCAACCTTTCAACGTCTCATGAATACAGTCTTTACCGGTCTACAAGGTTGACATTGCTCTATTTAGATGACGTCATTATCTAATCTCATGATCTTCAGTCTCATCTCTAAACTTGAATTAATATTCGATGCCTTAATAAAACATAATCTAAAGTTTCAGCCAGACAAATGCGACTTTCTACGTCGCGACGTTGTCTATCTAGATCATATAATTTCAGACAAAGGAGTATCTCCCAATCCCGATAAAGTTGAAGCCGTAGTATCCTATCCAGAACACCCAAACATATTAAAACTTTCTTGGGTCTCGTAAGATATTATATGAAATTTATTAAAGACTTTTCTAAAATCACTAAGTCACTAACTTCCCTGTTAAGAAAGGATGTAGATTTTACCTGGTAACATGTACAGGAAGAAGCATTCAATACTCTTAAATTAATGCTTACTATAATGTCCCTATCCTTCAATATCCTGACTTCTTGAAACCTTTCGTCTTAACCATTTTGCCTTTAAATTGCAATTAAATTTTGCCCAATACTAGAAGAATGTGTCGTGGCAATAGGTATAATGATAACGTTAAATAGTATGTCTTTGTATTACGATTAGGGCAAAGCTTATGTTTTTAAGAAACCATATTCCGTTGCAACAACCTACAACCTTACGCCGCATTTTATCTACCCACGACTTTAATGTGAGTTTCATGATAGAAGATTTATATTTTCTTAAAGATGGGATTTTGGAAATTCTAATTTCGGGGATGTGGCGGTGATATTTGATTACATGCACATAAAATCCCAACTTGTGATGATACGACTCTGCTAAAGACAAATTTTAGAGACGAAATCATTTAGAAAGCGTGGTGTCCGATGATCCAGAAAATCTGAAGCATTGATGTTTCAGATTGTATCGCTAAAAGTTAAACTAAAATGTCCAATCGCTTATTTTTTTCTAGACAAAATATTGGCATTCGTTCAAGCAAAGCAAAGCTTATAAAACAGCTATTCATAAATTGGTGGATATTAGTAAAGATGTCTGATCTTTAACCCCAGATGGAACTATTGTAAATATAAGAACATCCGAAATATTAGGTTGTTCTTTTGAATTTCTTAATATGAAAACTTACTTCGACCATCACTTGGTATCAGTTAAAGTTCACCTATATGTAGGTATTTTAGACCCTACGCATATAATCAAGTTAACTAGAAACGTTTATGTTGAAGCGTACAAGTATTGAGTAGCTCAGTTGCAAATGCAATCGAATTTTTGAAATGCAGCAAACATCCGGATTTTATTGGTAGTGAAACAACTATCGAATATTTAATAGCGCTGGATATAATGTTCGTATTTAATTCTATAAATCCTTTTGGGACCGGTTGTAAGTCGCCAATGTGCAGAGAAAGTAAAGAAATCTGGCTAAATGTGCTAAATAACGTATGACATTATTTGTCTACATTAAAATGGAGAAAACATTTTATTTCACAGGCGAAAGACACCCGCTTTAGCTTTTGTGGTACATACGTTAAGTCATGCTGGATTAGCAGAAGAAATAAAAATTTTACGGAATGCCAGAAAAATATTTAAAAAATCTTCTAAGCTATTTTAATTGGTCACTATTTAAATTTACTGTGATATTTCCCTTACTGTACTGCATATATAGCATCACTATAATAAGTCTGATTTGACATAGGCCTATTATAGTACTTTGCCAAGAACAGTGAATATCCTGACCAGACTGCAGTATTTTGTATTTGATCGATACTAGTCCCAGATCTGATAGCTGAACTTATAGATGAATGTCTTGTAATGTCGTGTAAATATACAATTGGAAATTGTTACCCAGGGAACGCAACGACAACGAAAGCATGGAGGAATTTAATCGCGAGTTGTCAGGAGTATCAGTTTCGCCGCGCGTTCCGGAGATTTAGACTGATTTACCAAGACATTAGTTTTTCCAAATAGAAGCGGTATTAACTCCGCAAAGATGGAGCGACGAGAACCAATACCAATTTGTGATCGGAAACCTAAGCAAGGACGTTACCTATATACTGATTGACCTTCCGGCAACTGGTAAATATAACGCATTAAAGAAAAGGCTTCTGGAAATCTATGAAGAGTTAAAAAATAGGAAAATCCAGAAATTAATTGGAGATATGGATTTAGGGGAGCAGAAACCTTCACAGCTCTTACAGAATATGAAAGGTCTGGCCAGGGACAGGGTGAAAGATGAAACGTTGAAGGTATTATGGCAAAACCATCTGGCCGTCTGGGTACTAGGGGTACTCGCCGTATCTGATATAAAGGATACCACCAAGCTCGCCTTAATGGCAGAGATGATTATGGAGTACGCGAGACCAGTACGTAAGCCGTCAGCAGCGTCGAGAATATACAAGGTACGTCAACTAATATTATAGCTGAAATTAATAAATTAGGAGAAAGAATAAAAAACCTTAAGGATTTTCAACACCAGGCAAGAGATAGGAGTAGGCAGCATTACCGTTCCCGATCTAGGTCGAGGTCTAGGCCAGGAATATCAGCCTCGAGGAAAAATAATCCAAACTGGTTGTAATGTTGCTGAATAATTTGAACATCAAGTTACAACCTGTCGAATGTTTTGTCACTTCACTGTGCTGTGTCATTGGAAATGTTTTAAAAATAGAATATCATAGGTAAGTGCTATTTTAGTTACTATTTACGTTTTTTATATTATTGATTACGTTTTTAAAAGCTGTTATAATCTATTATCACTTTACTTCGTATGAATATTTGATAAAAACTGATGCGGACTTAAAAGTACCGTCAGGTGATTTTAGTCTCAAAAATTATGGGTTTTTATATTACACATACTCGATCAAGTTGGTATTTTGTTTTATCATAAACGAATGTTTTTTATTATTATTCTGAACTATTTTCTTATTGTGTTAGCCATTAAGATGGATAGTAAAAACAATCATTATCTAATTGAAGCCGTGTTGTTAGAAGAGCTTCCGGGCCACGAAGAGACTGATGCAGGTGTGTCCAATGATGAAGTGGAAAATCTTCAACTACCCCCACCAAGAGGCTTCAATGAGGTTTTTAAAGGAGCTTTAGACAGTGTTTTTGCCGAAGTGCCACCATCGTCACCTTCAAATGAAGATATATTGGAAATGCCCTATAAATCAGGTACCCACATCTCCAAAACCTGGATCTAGTGTTCAGACTGATCTACCGTCTGCAAATACGTCTTCACACAGAACTAACCAGTGATTACTTGAACCAAACTGTAAATGGAAAGAGGGACCTATATACAATTTTCGCCGAATACATTGCAGATACTGGGGTAGTAGAAGACTGTTTTCTCGCTGTACCACACAGACTGATATATTTTAGTATTGATTGGAGATATTGTTGACAACATTTTGTACCAAAGTAAAAGTAACTCAGAGAGGCAAGGTATTGAACCTAAAAAGGGAGGAACTCCTAACATTTATTGGTATGATATTTTTTATGGGTTTATAAAATTCGGTTACCCGATCGTGAGGCAACTATCTCGGTCGACAGGCAAAACCAGCTTACATTCTACAGGAAGATACGACTTCAAATTCAGATCCGGTATCTCAGAGAAAAAAATAGTCGGACTCCAAATTCCAGTGAAAGATAGCCGTGGTGACAACCATAAGCTTGCGATGACACGCAGTGGCCGAGTTAAAAGAAGGCCATTGCGATTTAGTTAATTTGACATTTATTTTATTTTCTTTTTGAGTCACGTACTGATCCATTTAAATGCACGGAATACGGACGACATTCACTTCCGTTGATCTCATTTACATTTTTGCATCAACACATCTTGCAAGTCGAGCATTATTTTTAAATTGTAATTAAATAAGTTACCCTTAAAGTTAAAATGGGAAACCAACAGACAAAGGAGAATATTATTTTGGACCAATCACATGGGACTGCAGAAACCAAATTGACGGAATACAGAATTATGTTGATAGTCATATGCCTTTCCATGGCACCCATAATCGTTTACATAGTCCAACAGAAATGTATATTGAAGATGCAAAAGTGTGTGGCGTTCCACCTATATTAGTTATTTTTATGACTTGTCTGCGACAGGTCAGTTTTATCCGTGCAGGAACGGGGAAAGAATACAATTTCCTGCGGCCCGGCGGCCTGTCGTAAGAGGCGACAAAACAACCCACAGCCAGGTGGTAGGGCATTTGCCCGACTGGATGGCTACCACCCCTGGTCTAGAGTATGTCGCCATAACAACCTTGTGTTGTGTTCCGGCATTAGTGACCAGGTTCCAGGCTCCCTAAAGAGAGCAGCAGCGCATTCGTAGCACCTTTGGTATTGCAAATGTCCATAGGCGATGGTAACCGCTGTCCATCAAGTGGGCCGTCTGCCTGTCTGCTGATCTCCTGCAATAAAAAAAAAAAAAAAAAAAAAGGTCAACATATTCTAAGACTGGCAACATTGCCATAGTACTGCACTCTATTCTCTCTGACGCAGACACTCTGTCTACACAATGGATGATATTCCTTGTATTCCTGTAATTAGTATTGTTATAAATCGCAAATGTACCAGGGTAACTTGAAGACCAACAAAACCTGAGTAGAAGAATTCTGTGTTCTTATTTCATCGTCCTCAAGCTCCGAAGTTACACAAACCGCGGGCGACAAATCGCGAAAAGTGGTTACGTCGGGAAGTGAATCTGGTCACAACCACCCTACCCATGGTTAAGGTAGAAAACGTTCAACCAAGGCCAACCAACAGTTCTAAGTAAATAAAACATTTTTAGCTGTGTATAAACTTAATTTATATTTAACAATATGTAATATTTGTATTGTAAATTGTAACATTTTACCCAATTTTATTGTATGTAAGTGTAATGACTTGTTTTGTACAATATTGTTTTGACTGCAGCTATGATTACGCAATGCAATATGGTACCAACGACCAGGCGCTATCAACTTACATAAGATTTTTCTTTACACTTAATCCCCAAGTTTTTCTAATTATTATTTCTGGTTAATTTAGTTACATTTTTGAATTGTTTGTGTTTTGTTGTCAATTATAACTGATTTTACGTTGTGTTTCTTAGTGTTATTTTTTTTGGGTGGAGTGATATAGTGACACAAAATCGCTTTGTCAGCAGTTTTAGAGTTTGGGCAAATACATCATCAGTCTAATCCGGTTGAATCGCGACAAATCGGTTTTGTCTCGGGTAACACATCCACCCATACGTGTGATATTACATGTGTTGTATATATATGTACAATTTATTTGTGAACAATATACCGTGTAATTAGTTTAAAAACAAACCTTGTTTAATTCACACCTCGAGCGCTGCATATAGAAACACTAAAGAATCCTACAGAAGTGACATCATAACCGCCGAATGTGTAATGCCTTTTTTCATCACGTCGGGTTTCGCCATGTTGACTACGTTGCACTTACTTTCAATGTATTTAACGTAGTCTAAATTCTCTTTACTATAATTGACAGATTTTTATTAATACAAACAATTTATTATTCGTTAACATAAGTCTGTTTTTTGTACATACGAGTAATTTTAGTGAACCACAGAGTGCAGAGAGTATAGACAAATATTGTATGTAGTGCTGATTTCGTAGTGATGTGACATCGATTTGTTTTTTTTTCTTATTTCAACAGATTTATTGTTGGAACTTTTTGATGTCATTTCAAAATTTAAATTTATGATGTATCTAATGTGATACTTTTGTTTTTAAAATGTCACTTGTTTTCTGTTTGAGCAAATCAAATATAATGGTTTTATAAAAGCGAATTATTGTTTTAATTTAGATTCGCTACATTATACTAAAAACCGCAACATCTGGCGACCCTGATAAAGGAACTAATTGGTTGTGCAATTTTTGCAGAATTGTGGCGTTTTAATCCTCGTGGTGATATTTGATCAGAAGGTTGCTTATCAGGTGTTCTTGAGATGTGAAAGAAATCAAATTAAGTTTTTGCTTTTAACTATTTTAAACGGTTATATTGTTCGCATACAAACATATATATCATTCTACACACGCTAAGTCACAAGGTGTGCATTGATGTGCTCCGCGAGACAAGACTGCCGATCGCGCGTCGTAGTTTTCTGAGCGCTAAAACTGCTGACAGAGCGACGTGTATCACTAACATATTAAAAATAAGTTCCCAATGCAGTAGTGTTAAACATTCGTATTACAACTAAATCCAGAATATCTTCTCGATATCATTGCGGCGGAATAATAATAGATAAATTGGTATTACCATTAGCAGAAATGGCGATGGCCGAAATGAATATTAAAAGCTAACAAAACAACAAACATTTATTTCGCGAGTTTTCGCTTATTCATTAAAATAGAGTGCTTTCCCATGTACAACCCATTGGAATTAATAGAATACCGCAATTACGCAAACCTACGAATGAGACGCCAGTACGCGCCGATTTTGATGAGACTGCAATGTCAGAATTTGGCCCTTTATACACACGCTAAGTCTCAAGGTGTGGACTGATGTGTTCCACGAGACAGGACCGGTCTGTCTAAATATTTGGGTAAGACGCCGAACGCACGCCGTAGTTAGCCGAGCGCAAAACTCCTAACAGAACGACCTGTATCACCACAGAATTGTAAAAGAAATACACGGCATTGATAATCAAGAGAGAAACGCAAGTCAAAGAGACCACGATAACTGGCTGAGACCAGAAGAGAGATGTTATCCACAAGAATTTCCAGAATTTGATATTAAAGAGACAAACGATCAGGCGAATGATAATAATAAAGTAACTATTTTATCGTTCGTAAATATCACATCACATAACCAAGTTTTCTACAAAATTTTACCCGAAAATTTACGACTATAGCCAACTGATAAAGAATTAGATTTATTTACAAACTCAATGCGATAATTGTCACGAAGTACAATCGTATCTAATATACAAAAGAAATTTGATAGTTCTTTAAAAAATCGAAAGGATTTCAGTGGAAACTTTTATATCAACACTGATAAAGATGATCACTTTGCTACCAAAAATGATGTTGATGTTTCGAAGACATACAATATAGGGGATACAGTTCTTGTTAGATATTTCAAAAGAAGTTGGATAAATTACGTCGCTATCAGTGAAAATAATAATAGAAATTCAAACCCAAATATGTACAACATAACATTCTATAGGACTATTGGCAAGACAAATAATCTGAAATTTGTTATTCAAAAGCGTAAAGACTAAGACTACGTACCAGATTCTACTATAGTTAGAAGTCCGGGGTTATGCTCTCTCGCATGCAGGTATCTTTTTTAACAAGTGCGGTGTGACCATTTCCAACAGATGATCAAAGCATTGTGGTGTAATATGATTAGTAATACGAGTAATACGAATAATGTAATACGAGTTATACTTAATGACTTTCACCTACTACCTACAAGTGGGCATGCAGGTATTAGACGTATGAATAATAATATAAAATTATTGAGTCAATTAATTTATACAATTGAGTCACCCGCCAACCCTCCGCGCGATAACACCATTTAAACAGAGCTCCGCGCCGAAAAAATCACAAAAATAGGTTTTTCTTCTCGAAAATACCAAAGTGATATATCGGCGTGTGCGCAACAACAAGCTCTATAATCCTATAAAATCGCGAGTGAAATCAGTGCACAAACCAGGGAGTTATTCCCAAAAAAGTGTTTTTAGTGCTATAACTTCATACATGGTTTTTAAACAGGCAACAGAAGCGCCCCGTGACCCCCTACAGGGCTGCCAAGTTTACCTTCCATAGTCTAGAAGTCCGCCAAATTATAAGCAAAAAATATCCAACACGTGCTGAACACGTGGTGACCTATAACTACACCAGTGCACCCACATCACTGTTCAACACACCAACAGACGCGCCTCATCGAGGCCGTCAACAGGACACCTTCACAACAAAATTTGTACCACCCCCCACCGAGTTATTAGGAAAAAAACAGGTTTTTAAAAATTTTGTGTTTTTCAAACCTAAATAACTCCGTGGGAAGATCTGTAAGGTCCAAATTTTTCATCATAAACATCATCCCCCACCTGGGCTCTACACCACCAGGAAAAAATCGGGACTCCAGCGGCTAAAACCAGCCGACGAGAGCCAAAAAAACAACTTTCGTCGTCTGACCTACTTCGTCAATTTGCGTCTCCGGGATCCAGTTTCGACGGGATATCGGGGAGGCAAGTTCAGGGAGCACAACGCCGCGGACAACCGAATTTTAGGTAAAATAGTTTATAATTAATTTACTTTTTAAATTTTAACTTTAGATCCTTAATAACTTTTAAATTATAACAGTCGCGAGGCTGGGAAGCGCGCAGACACCTGCGCGCTTCTTTACTCTACATACATCAAAATTTTATTTTTAATTTTTTTGTTCCCGGGTGGCCCATAATACAAAAAAAACATAAATTTTAATAAAAATACACAAAAAAATACTTATTCTACAATAAAACCCACTGCGGAGCAGTGCTCCACACCCCCCATAATTTTTTTCAAAATTTTTAGACGTAAAATCAGGAAAAATTTCCAAAAAAACCTATTTTTTTTAAATAATTTAAAACCATATTAATCAATTCCAAATTTACCATCTTCATCTTCACCTCATCCCCCCGACCGTTTGAGCCCAATCTCGGGCTTTTTCGGTCCATAAACCGCCGAGAAACAAAATTTATTGATTTTCGGCGGCCATCTTGAAAATATTAAAACGTTAATATCTCCAAGACTATTAATCTCTCCGCAGTGCGGTTTCTACTATACACTACAACAAGACGTTTTACGTCATACACAACAATAAAAAACACCCAAACATTTTGGGGCCCAAAAAATAAAACACAGACCTCCCCCAACCCCCCTACCCCAAAATCCGGTCAAATCCGACCAGTGGTTGGGGAGTAATCGCGGTTTTAAACCAAGTTCTGACATTTGCCATCTTGGTTTTCACATAAACTGCGATATCTCCAAAACTACTGGTCCCAGGAGCCTGGGATTTGGACTGCTGACATCAGCAGCCCATCTCCCACCCTACCCAACCCTCATCTTCTCCAAAAATTTGCAAAAAACTTTACACCTTAACCAATACCGTTTCCAAGAGACGGGCGAATTTAAACCTAACAATGTCGCAACCCAGCAGATCACACCCCTCCTCCCGCCCTACCCAGCCAGGCAAAGCTTCCTCTGCGAAATCCCTGCGCAAGGAAGTGCTGACCTGCTCTTCAATAGCGGCTTCAGTGGCGGGGTCGGCTACAAGCGAGTAGTCCTGCACCCCAAAAGGACCGACTGCTGAAGTCCTACAAAAGGTGCGAGAATGGTCTGCGGACGAACTCCCGCCCCGCAAAATCACGTCCGATGACGAGGAATCAGATGCGTCAGATTGTCATTTTTTAAAAATGTTTTTTTCAATGTCTAGTTTTAATGTTTCTTTCCTAAATTACAGAGATATTTTCAGAGATACAAACTAAATATATACGAACATACAGACCAGAGTAATTTCCACAGTAAATAAAACATATTATATTAAAACAAAATATTGATAGCTGACATATACAACACAATTACATACAGACAATACCAGAAGTACGCAGACTAGACCCACCCATTGGACATTCACACACAGACCGGGGCGCGACGAAAACAATAAAATAAAATACAATTCACGATAAAACATAATTATAAAACACTCAGAGACAACAAACCTACACAAAGCACGACAAACATACAGACCCGATCAATATCCACACCAAAACAAAACACATTAAATTAAATAAAAACACAAACAGCCGACGTACATAACAAAATTACACACACAAAACACCAGGAACACACAGACCAGACCAAAATACACTTGCACACAGACTAGAACACGACATACACAATAAACGGAACACATTAAACACATCTAAAACGGGCAAAAACACAACTAAAAGACCCAGCGGTCACAGACCGGAGCACGACGTGGACAAGAAAACAAAATGCATTTAACATTAGAACACAACTATAAAACATTTAGGGAGACGACAAACCTGCAGAACAAAAACTAGATAGCAACGTTATTTCAAATATTGATACGGATTGCTCTAGTCAACGTAAGTCAGTTTTTTGTGAATGTGCCGTTACAGTTATATTTGAATTAAAGATTTAGTTTAAATTATTGCTTATTTATTTTAGCATCGACTGTAACGGAAATTATTATACCTTACGTAAATAACGCGGATTCGCCACCAATCCTAGCAAACGACGAAAATGGTAGTGAAGGCGAAACTAAAGACTTGATATATGATAGTGGTGACGAATATAAACCAAAGAAATTTGTACAACGTGGCCGTACAAATTCAAGTCATGTAGCTCATCGACGAGGTCTAAGTTCTATTTCATCATCAAATTCTTCTGATTCTACTTGTGGCTCAACTTCAACGCATGAAAGCGTAGATTTAGCGCTACCTTCCGAGACTATTGTTATCAAGAAAGGAAAGAAGAGAGTTCGGAATGAATCTGCGTGGATAAAAAATGTACGAAAACATCAACGAAACTCTGGAAAGCAATACATATCTAGGAACTGGCAAAACTGTGGCAGAAAAATCTATTAAACCACCATGTACAGAAAAATGTAGACTGAAATGTCGTGATAAAATAACGAAAAAACAAAGACAGGAAATATTTAATTGTTTTTGGGGCTTGGGAACGCTACAAAGACAGCGTGATTTTTTAAACTCCTGTTTAACAATATTGAAGTCCCTTATCGTCGAGTAAAAGAAGCTGTCAAAACTAGGAAACAAAATTGTGTTTTTCATTTCACGGTGAATGGCGAAAGTAAGCGGACATGCAATTTTTTTTATCAATACCTTGGGAATATCAGAGAGAACATTGCGAATCGTTATTGAAGGTAGAAATAGTTGTAGTACCGGTGTGATCCCTGAAGACAAACGTGGCAAACATGACACGCTTGACATGAAATATTTTGCATATAGTCAACAAGTTTAACATAATTTTTCAAGGTAATGCATGTATTGTTCATACTTTTTATTGGGATTTGACTGACATGTTTAAAACAATATTAAGTTGCTACATGAAAAACAGCTACATCAGTGCTATTGCTATTGAGGACTTAGCTACTAATAGTAATATAAATTTTGTAGAATTACATGAGATATACTTAGGTATAAAAGTATCTAATGAAATAGCGCTGTTAAGAAATCAAGCAAGTAAGAGTAGCATCGTAATTAGAGACTTCTAAAAAGGTGTTAAAGCTTTTTAATAGCGTTATGTACTCAACTTAAATGTCGATTTCCCATTAATTAAAAAATATTTTCCGAGTTTCATAGACCCACAAGTAGCGACTTATGATAATTTTACATCTCTTATCAGCGTTATGAACAGGTTTCCGAACATTACTACAAATGGTACAGTAAGTGCTTGGCCAGACTGCACACGCGGGCGCGGGGCGGTCGCGGCGCGGCATAAACATATGAAACCTTATTTGAGTGTACAATCAACAAACTTAGAGCATGATCAGTTCTCTAACATTTTGCTTTGAACGGCTCATAACGTATCAATACTCACGCACACACTCTCAAATTTCAAATACACCAATCAGGACGTTTCGAAAATTTTAAAATTATATGGAACAATGGCCTCTGTTTAGTTGTAATTTGCACTTGGCCAATGGAGGACGCGCTTTTATTGTTTTCTACTCTGCTCACGACTCTCTTTGTTTACGGACTTCGATTTTATTGCCTTCTTGTTGACCTGTGCCTGTTTTCTGGATAATTGTTTGATATATCTTTAGTTGACCTGTGCTGTGTATTATTGGACTTAAACATGAACCGGAATTTATCAAGAAATGAACGGAACCATATTTTGGTTCTACATAGTCAAGGACTTAACATTTCACAAATTTCACGGGAACTGAATGTTACGGTGAGTTTCATTATATTTAATTCAGTAGTGAATACTACTATAATGAATAATAGTTTTTTTTTAAATAAATTAATATATTTGTATCCGTAAATAAGTAGGAAGTTAGAAGAGCTGCATTTTTATAATCTTTAATACTATTTGTTTATACAAAAATATTCCCTTTTATATTATACCATTTATAATTATATTAGAAAATTATTTTCCTATGGAGCTTTGACATTCAGACAAGCCGTCTGTGAATTTTTTTGGAAATTCGCTCGTTGGAAACATCTTTTATCTTATTGCGCAAGTTTTATTACTATGTTTTTCTTTAATATTAGACCATGATAATTGTAACACACACATTAAGTCAGAAATCTATCTAAGTGATGTTTCCTGGACAGGATTCGAACTCAAGTCATTTAAAAGAAGAGCTGACATTTAAAACTGTTAACAGCCAAAATACCATAGCTTGCATATGATATAAATTCAATTAATTAATGTAATTTAAATGTAGATAAAATGATATATTAATAATATGGCTATTATAAAACATCAGGACTGTAATAATACACGAACTCATTGAAAACTAAGTAAATTGGAAATAATCAATAAAAAAATATTTTTCTGAACTTATGATATTTACGATTATGATTTCCCGGTCGCTCAGCAGTTAATGTTATTTATTATTTAGATTATTTGTGAAGGATATTAAAGTATATTACTAAATAAAATCAAATGTCTTTTATTATTTCCGATATTTTATTATATACCATATATTTTGATTAGGTATAAATTTTAAATTAAATTTCTTTTATATTTGCAGAGAAATACGGCCCGTTTATGGATTCGACGGGATGCTGATGAAGGCTCTATTAGCGACCGACCACGAGCACGACCTCCACGCATACTCACGAATGACCGTGTCGCGCATATATTAAATGTATACCAACAAGACCCTTTTGCGAGGACATCCACATTTGCAGAATTATATGACTGCACTACACAATCTATTAGAAATACATTACATCGTGCTGGAGTGCATCATAGGCGACCGGCTAAAAAGATCATATTAAATGTGCAACATAAAGAAGCCAGAGTGCGTTTTGCCCGGGGATTCCGCGATTTTGACTTTTCACACGCCGTATTTTCCGACGAAAAATCATTTAAATCGAGTGAAAACGGTCGTCGGAATTTATGGCGTGCTAATAACTCTAGATTTGAGCCTAGAAATGTGAATCCCAACAATGAATCGGGAAGAATAATAGTAAATATGTGGGCTTGGATGAGCGCAGATGGACCAGGAGAATTAGTTTATATAGACGGGAGGGCCAATGGACAGTCACACGCGGAGTTGCTACAAGAAGCCATGTTACTGACAGTGCGCGCGGTGTATCCCCGGGATGATTTACCGCAATTTTATTTTTTTCAAGATAATTGTCCAATACACCGCGCGTGCGCGTGGTCCAAAATTGGCTTGCGCAGCATCCGGAAATTAGGGCTGTCCCATGGCCTTCTCGTTCTCCAGATTTAAACCCTATTGAAAATTTATGGGCAATAATGGTCCAAAGATGGGACTTCAGAAACGAAAGGACCAAAGCTGCACTCGTCACCCATTGCGATCAAGTTTGGGACTCATTACGGGGCTCTAATCTATGTGCGCAACTCGTCGCGTCTATGCGCAATAGATGTGATGAAATTATAAACGCAGGGGGAGCATTAACAAAATATTAAAAAAAATTAAAACTTTATTGTTACAACAAAATTTGTTTTATTACTAAGTATGATTTTTTTATAATATTCAGAAATTATACATATTTGGTTTTTGGAAATTTAATGTTTTTTATCTAAAATACGAAACCCTACTCTCCATAGATCACTACGTGTATTTAAAATATTTAATATTTATTACATATGTTCATGACTATCCATAACATTTTATTAAGTCAGTAGTCAGTGTAACTTCCTGGTTTATCAAAGTAAAATAAGTCCACTATTTCTTTTCATTAAACATAATTGACAACAGTCTAGAAACATTTATAGGGAAACTAACAGTACACCTGACACGCTTGTCCAATATTATTGGCGGGTTTGACACAAGGCTATTGATGTCTAAAGTTTTATTACGATTTTTACTGTGACCGTTAACACGTGGCAATAGTAACAATATGCACATTTGGTCAGAAAACTGTCTAAAAGGGGCAATGGTTTTCCTAATCAAGATTTGAACATGAGCTCTTTGATTTTGAGACTCGAGTGCACTAACTACTATGCTAAGATATCTGTATTTATATATTTTTCTTTTTTACTTAGAGTTAATGAATTATTGAATTGCTGGTTATGATTACACACACATTATTTGATCTCAATACATTTGTGGCAGAGTCAGTTTCATTATACAACTGCAATAACACTAGTAAAAATAGTAGATAGTATTACTCTTGTCACTGATTCTGTTTAACTCACTGGTATACGTTTCAAGATATTAACATTTAATCCCTATTGACAGTTACAATGTCTACAAAAATATAATACTTTTGCTATAATCATGATAACTTGATTTTATTTAAATAGCTACAATATCGATTTACGTAGTCTTAAATTTTTTTAAATACTCAAATCTAACACAAATAACATAGCAACTGTGCTTGTAAAATAATTAGTAACTTATCTTACACTCATAAAAAATTAAATTTCAAGTGAAAATATTGAAATTAATACAATCATTTATGGCTCTATTTTGTTATTACTAGTTAGGGGGTCATAAAGACGCCGCCGCCATGTATTGTGCATTAGAATCCTTTATTAATTATTTTGTCTCGTAAAGTTTCGTTTAGTAGATTAGAGGTAACAGTTGAATGCCGACTAGTTATCGGAATTGGTCATAGATAATTTTACTTAACATTGTTATACAATAAAATTCAAATGTCCACATCTGTAAACAGCATTTTATTATGTAATTTTGTTTTAGAAATAAAAAACAAGAAACATAATTCAAACGTTCAAGCGAAAATATTGAAAGTAATAAAACAATTTATGGCTTTATTTTGTTATTGCCAGGTATTTTATTGTCAGGTGGTCATAATGACGCCGCCACCTACATTTTCTGTGCACCGAATTGTAATCCTTTATTAATTCTTTTTGTCTCATCAAGTTTAATTTAATAGACTACAGGTATCAATTGAATTCCGACTTGTTTTCAGAATTAGTCGTAGCCAATTTTACTTAACATTATTATACAATAAAATTCAAATGTTCACATCTGTAAATAGCATTTTTTATGGAATTTTCTTAAAGTATTGGAAAACCAGAAATATTATTCAAAAGTTATTCAGACTTAGTGCCGCAAGACGGGAGAATGTTATAACGGGACAAGTAATCTTTAATAACTTCCTAAAATGTAATAACAAAATCTTTATTTAATTTTAAAACCTGTTTCAATAGGCTTTTCATTTGTAATATATTTTTTTACATCACAACCATCCCCTTATGAGAACTATAACTAAATTAAGATATAACAGTTAAAAGAAATAAAGAACAAAAGTTTATTTCATGGACGACGAATATTAGAAACTTACTAAGAAAGACAAAGGCCCAGTTAAAAACAATTCTAAAAAGTTCCTAAATCTTACATGAAAATACACATCATTTTACAGATAATAGTTCAACTTTATCTCACTACTACATTATTTATTATTTAAAACACATTTTATCCAGACTAATGTCAAGTCTTGGACATGAACAGACTTATTCGAACTAATCTGATTTAGATATAAGCTAATTATATTAAGGACTACATATCAACTAATAATAATTCGATTTTAAATTAGCAAAATTTGAATTTACTGTAAAGATAATAATAAAAACTATAAAAGTTCCAATATTGTTCTCGTGTCTTTTCTATTTTGAGGAGGGATCAGATGGTATACCCGCCACGTTTCTCATAAGCAGATTTAGAAGTTTGACACGGTATTGTCTCAAACTCCTAAATATCAATATAAAGGATTCATAGTGATGTGTTTTTACTGTCAGCAACAATTAGCTTAATTAATTGCGCATGGTTGAAATAGTATGCACATTAAGTCATAAAAACCTTGAAGTGGTTAATGGTTCTCATCTAGGATTCGAACCCACAATTAGTAAAACCGAGTTTCCGAACCGAAAGCGTTAACTAATTAAGCGTGAATTTTTTGAAAAAAAGGGCAACAATATTTTAAAAAAAATTACAGAGGTTATAATAGTTAATTATTAATACTAAGTCAAATGTTTTACTACGATAAATTTTGCTTAATCTTTTACTCTTCACTTTTACATCAAATATATAAAGTATATTATTTAGGTATTGTAAAACAGCGTATTCAAAAAAGCGGCTTGCTTTCTTTCTATTGTCTTAAACGCGTAAAACCCAAAACAAGTAACAATAAAACTCCGCCCCCAAACCAATGTTTTACTTGTGTGCGTGTTCTCGCGTTGTTAACGAAAGTGTTTGCCAAGCGATTTTAGTCTTATGCCTGGTTAACCGCCAGCTTTGGCGATTGTACATTAAAGTGCACCGAAAAGATTAATGAAAGCCAGAGAGAAAATGAATTTCATAGTTACTTAAAACTGGGCGTCATTAACTTACAACGGAATTTTATTCAAAAATCTATTAAATCTATCATCCCTAAAGTTAGATTTACTGCTAAAGAAAAACCAAGACGAATCAATCACGCTTTTAACTTAACATTCAATCAAAAAACAGTTCGAGTCTGTAAACTCTTTCTTTAAATACATTCGGTATTAATGACCTTGTCATGAGTACTGTTATAAAAAAGTGAAGATGGGTTTTTACAGCAAGATCTAAGAGTTAAACACTGTCGTTACCACACAGTTTATGATTCTATTAGGAAAAATTCAACACGAGAATTCATAGAAGGTGGTAAAAACACTTGCAGATTTATATAGAGACTACAAAAAGGATTGTGAATCAAAACAGCAACCTTACGCTAATGAGACAATGTATTCAAGAATCCTTAATTAATACTAACATAAGTTTATTTACACCAAAGAAAGAGCGCTGTGAACTTTGTGCAAGTTATGAATAATAATATTATTCGACTGTATACAAATAATCAAGCATCAACTCTTCATAGAAAATCTACCACTAAATAAATTATAAAATCTAATTAATTCCTAATTTTACCAATCGAAAACATAACCATTAAAACGAGAATAAAAACTCGAATAATTAAAGTAATTTTATACGCGTTGAAAGTATTTACCGCAAATAGATTCTCGGAATAATGCGAGAGTTGTGGTGAAAAAACAGTTGGTTTTTTTTGAGAGACCGTCGCGTTAATATTTAATACGAGACGCGTTAAAAATCGTTTTCTTTCGTTACGATCTGTCGGCCAGTACAGTACTTTAATATCAAGTTATAATTAATACAATCTAAAACACCTATTCAAAAAAATAAGCTGTAACAAAAGGGCGAATCGATTATTTAGTTGGCTTATTGCCATTTCAGTCCCGCCGTGTGAAAATATTCCAAGGGGGAGGAGCCCGTAATAATTCCGTATTCTTTATATAAAAAACCTCGGCGTATCGAAAAGGCGTTCGGGGTTTTTTTTGTGCTGGTATATGATTTCCACCATACCTTGAGTTTATATTGGCGGAGCTAGCGGCCCTACAACGAGTTCAAACGTCGTAGTTCACGTATAATAATTATCATCATGCCCTTTATTCATCATAAATCATAGAGGAAACCGCAAGTATACTTTAGGAAGATTCGCTATTTTCTCCGATCCAAATAGCGTGGCGTCCAATTAAAACTAAATTAACTTCACTGTGATTATGTCCAAATCGTAAACGACTTCATAGCAAACCTACGCCCTACCAACCATGTCTCATGAAACTGGGTTTATTTATTTAACTCGTATAACCAAATTATAAATACTTTAGCGTGGTATGTGTATAAGTCACTAATATAAACTTGAGCTTTGGGTTGAACATTTATTGTTTTATTTGTGCCACATCTTCTCCTCAATTACTTAACAATAGAATAATAAATAACAATGGCGCCCAAATATATAACAGTAACAGTAGCAGTAACACTTTTTCAGGTATTACTGCCTAACAGACAGTGCGTAGAGCAGATGGAAACCGGTGGCAGCGGACCTTATGTTCCTGTCCTGGACACACAGTTTGGTTGCGTCCTGGCATTTTAAAGATCCGTTTTCTAACATCGGTTCCACATACCAAATGACCTCTCTATTTTGAAAAACGTGATAATTCACTCAAGGACACACCCTTCATTCTGGAAAACTGAAAGTATCCCTTAAACTTTTCCTGAAAAGTTACCAAAGCATGAAGAATGTGAGAAGTTTTTCCGTAAAACAGTCCAGTTAAATTCTGAAACCAGTAAATTCCAAGTAGCCTCTCAAACTAGCCTTACCTTCAATAAAATCAATTCAATAAAACATTAGGACATTCATTTGAGCTAGCATTAAAAAGACTGAAAAAATTTAGAAAGTAGGTTTTAAAGAGATAACAATTTACATAAACTTTATAAAGAATTCATTGAATAATACATTCAACGAGGCATTAAAAATCGTTCTCGAAGATTAGGCACCATTATCTCGCAGCCACTTGTACTCGCTTTTCACCACACTTTTCACTTTTCCCCCGTGACACGCGTCATCACTGTCGTCAGTCCATCGGAAGCTGTAACGGTATTAATCTATAATCGGGGTTGCAATTTTTTTCCTTCCTTTGCCATTATTTTTTGCCTCTTAACGCCATCTGTTATTTTATAGAGTTGTTTAACCCTTTTCGTGATAATGTATGTGTGGAGATACATCAGAATAAAAAAAACACCTAGTGCCAGTATTTTTAACGCAAACATAATATTTTTATATGAATTTATATTTAGGTAATTTCTTAGTTTTCGAACGCACGTTTAGTTTTTTCTGTTGGCCAGACTGATGAGCTGTCAAACTTCACTTTATTTCAAAGTCCGCCATGTTACCACGCAAGAAGGTAAGAACATTTATAAAAATATTTTTGTTTTTACATATTTTATGAATGGGTGCATAAAATTATAAATTAAAGTATATTTTCCACTAAAGTAATTACTTTGGACTTTCTATAATTATCTGGTTGATGCATCATTAGACTTTTTTAATGGATGTATCTCATCGTGCACACTGCCAAGTAACGAACAATTTTGTGTTTATTTGACATGTATCTCATCGTACACACTGCCAGCTTCACTAACAACTTATACAGAATCGTCTTGTATCTGTATGTGCACACTGCCATCAAATGATGAAGAAAGTTCGGACTGTTCGGTGCCATATAAGGGCAAAAAAGCCGGTAATCGAAAACAGTACATAAATAGCAAGCCTCGCAAATGGGGGTACAAAATATTTGTCAGAGCGAGAGTTTCAGGCTTTATTTACGATTTTGTCGTATATGGTGGTGAACATACTTTTAGATATTATACATTTTCACCAGAAGAGAAGTTTGGGCTCTGGGGCAAAAGTCGTTTTATCATTGTGTAGAACTATTCCTGATCCAGCATGTCCAGTTGTTTACTTTGATATTTTTTTCACCAGCTTGGAGCTTATTCATATGCTGCGATATGGGAATATTCTCTTTAGGCACAATAAAATCTAATCGACTACGTGGCGCAGAACAGAAACTGTTATCAGATAAAGCCCTCAAGAAAAAAGGCTGAGGGTTTTATTCACAAGTGGTATAATAAAAATAAAGTGTGTGTTGTGAAATGGTATGACAACAAAGTGGTCACTGTGGCAAGCAGTTACGTTCGGAAACGCCTGTTGGAGTTATACAGCGTTACACTAAGGATTTAAAACAGAGAGCTGCTGCCCCCTGTCCCAATATAAATTAAGCACTACAATGCGCATATGGACGGAGTCGACCTTGCAGATATGTTGGTGGCTTTGTACAGAACTGAGATGAAAAGCCACCGATGGTACTTACCCATATTTACGCAAATTTTAGATATGTGCATGAACAATAGCTGGATTTTATATCGCAGACATATTGTCGTGAATAATGTAAAACGACTGAGCTTAAAGAAGTTCCGGCATCATATTATACAAGGGATATTACATTCTGGGCGACAGCAACCATTTCAAAGTCTGATTTTGTGCCACCAGCACCAAAAAAAACACTGTAGCGTAACGCCAACTGCAGACGTGAAATATGAGAAATATATTCAACCGAATCTATTTCTCTCCTTCAGACCAAAACCAAATGGACTCATTCATCGGGGAAATTGGAGGTTGGATCTCTTGTTCTTATAAAGGATCGCAGCCAGCCTGTGGTGTGATGCGTTTCATGTGTATGTAACAGACAGTAATAAACGAACATCATAAGTGACGAGACGTTTCCTTTATTCCACCGACACCTCATGGCAACCCTGCCAGGGTGTATTAGAAATAAAACATACGGTCGCGAATATCGCATATAAAAAATAAAAAATATACAAATATCATGGGATCCAATCAAGCAAAGGAAGAGGTGGTAATAGCCCAGACTGCTGCCGGAAATAGCAACGTATCTATGGGACTAAATTTCACCAACGTGTTGCTGGTAACCATTTTGATTATATTATTGGCTGCATCAGTGTTTGCCGTACAGCACTGGTGTAAGAACAGGCTGATTGGGCTGATAAATAAAGAGATTACGAGAAGGTCCATTCGTCGACGCAGAGAGGCCCGCAACTTTACAAGTATAAAAAAGTGAGTAAATGTGAAGTGTTAAAAGTTACATTTAAATAAAAACTAAACGTAATAAAATAATAACCAATGAAACTTTAAAACAAATTATGTACAAAAAATAAACTGTATGTATACGCAAATTAAAATTAATAAATAAAATAAATTCCCGTGTGTTTTCAAGTTAAATTATAAACGGTGACATAAAGTGCATCAAGACTTTGCGAACACGATACTCACCGCTCAATATGGACCGCGTAACATAAACAAAATAGACCACCGACGTTTTAATAATATTGTAATATGTTATTTTATTTTATTTTAAGATATGAGCGAACTCAATGAAATTTTAGAGCAGTTAAATGACATAAAGGAATATTTAGTAAAGAAAGGACAAAGTAGATTTAAGGGTCAATTAGCTTTAAATAAACTGAAAGAAGCAGAATTATTATATCAGGAAAGTAAAACAATATTTTCATATAGTTCGAGTCATATCAAGACTTCAGACTTAGATATATACATTAGTACGTATGTTAATATTAAGCAATTATAAGACATAATTTGTAACTTGTGTTCACCAGAGAGTTCCTATATTACTGCCAAGATGGAATTCGATTTAAAAACTGCATGTAATTTGATACCTATTATGGACGGAAAAGAGGATACAATTAAAAGATTGATTGATTCAGTGGAAATGTACGCTGAAATGTTAAAGTGCTGGAAAAAGTTTTCTTATTAAATTTGTTTTAAAAAGTAGGTTATCTGAGAATGCAAAACTAAGAATTTCGAACAGTTATACATCCGTTTCAGATATGGTAGCGGATATTATAAACTTATTATTGACAAAAAAATCATTTACTACTATTCAAATGAAATTACAATGCGCAAAGCAAAACTATAAATGTATCGATCAATTTGGAACTGAAATAGAACATTTATTTTCTGATTTGACCATATCCCAAGCAGATGGTGACTCTAGTAGCTATGCCGTTCTTAAACCATTAAATGAAAAGCTTGCAATTAAACGTTTTTCAGAAGGCTTAAATGATTCAAGGTTAAGCACTATTATCTCTGCCCGAAATTACTGTTCTCTGAAGGACGCAATACAAGCGGCCAAGGACGAACAGCCAACATCATCATCATTAAATCACGAGGTATTTCAGTTGTCCAGAACAAGAGGTAAGCGATTATATGAACAAAACTTTAACCCTCGATATCAGAGAAATTCAAATTCGTACCGTGGTCGTTACGCTTTTAATAACTATTCTCCACAAGGCAACATTACCCAGTATAATTTCCGCCGTGGTAGTTACATTCAAAACCAAGGTTATAATAGACGTAACAGTTCATTTAACCGTGGTAGGTATTCTAGAGGAACATCATACAGTCGTTGTGGTAATGGGAATGTTAATTCATGTGCAGTATTTTCTGTACAACATAATAATGCAAGTAACCCACGCCAAAATAATAACACTCAGAATATACCTGAAAATGAACGAAATCAGTTTTTTCGTTCTTAAGAACAACATTTTTAATTTTCGAGGGAAATGCAAGTATGTACATTTTTCAATTAAAAATAAAATATGTGTTTGGATTTTA
Source organism: Dendrolimus punctatus (assembly GCA_012273795.1). Lineage (NCBI taxonomy): Eukaryota > Metazoa > Arthropoda > Insecta > Lepidoptera > Lasiocampidae > Dendrolimus > Dendrolimus punctatus. The sequence goes on from CM022552.1 coordinate 9,977,795, forward strand.
AATACAGGAGCATCGATTTCAATTATAAAGTCAAATAAAATACCTAATTCTATTATTATTTATGATAAAAATACTATAGTCGATGGAATTGGAGGTCAAATAAGCTCATCTGGTTATGTAAACATTACTTTAACTTCTCGGAACAATGAAACACATCACACCACAAGCCTCCTCTCTTGTGGCTCGTGGGCCGAGTGGCGAAGCTTTACCAGCGAGGCGACTCAGTCAACAGAGTTGCTGAAATTTAAACCAAAAGGGGCAACATAGTTCGAGCCTACAACAATATCTGCTCTCTTGCATCATTATCCTGAACTACACTCTTCATGCCGGGCGGGATGATGTCGCGAACGCGACCTTAACTTCGAACAAAAAACGTCGGCTTGTAATATACCAAGAAATAAATTAGTTATTCTCAAGAATCTAGCGCCTATGATTTCCCACTCTGATGGAAGCTCATACAACTATAATAAAAAATGCATTTTTCTACCATTCTGGCCCTCATCTAGAACTTCTGAAACTTAAACCCCCCATTAAAAAAGTTTGCCCACCACTGGTTTAAACGGAGGTTCGAGGAGTTGGGCACGTGTATATCGAGATCGGTGGTAGCTTTGATAATTTTAAGCAAGATTTTTTGGAAACATACTGGAAGGAAGCTGAACAAAGGGAGCTACGCAAATAGTGCATGGCATTTGGAATCGAACTGGGAGTAGTATGCTGAATTATTTCAGTACCTTATGTAGACAATCGAAAAATCTTACAAAGTCAATACAAGAAACACAACTAATAAATAACATTATGCATCACTTCCCTAAGGATGTACAATATGCTTGGTCTACAAGCCAAAGTAAGACAATTATTGAAGCCGTGGAGTTACTGAGGAAACTAAGTAATGTGAACAGGGGTGAAGTATTAAACACTACGCTGCAGTTACCTTCGTCGCCACAAGAGCAGAATAATAATAGCAACAAAGCAAAAGTACTAATTGGCAGTGCAACAAAGCAAGTACTAATTGGCAGTGCAACAAGCAAATTATGAAACCGGTTCAAGTACCTCAAGCAAGCGGCGCTAATTTTAATGTCTTTAATCATATAACTATACCACAAGAAGAATATCCTTATAATTTAAACTAAATAATGTTGGTGGGAGCGTTTCCGACCCGTCAACTATAGTAGGGATTGATAAGATGTTAATAAGGTTAAAAATTATGTTGTCTAGTAGGTGGAAACCTGGACAATCACTGGGTAGTCTTTACAATGGAATATTTACACCGATTCTAGCTAGGCGTTATTCCTCGTTAGATAAGGCAGGGCTAGGTTATATTGATGATGATGGATTGATGGAGACATCAACTAATATTTTTGAATTGCATTTAAAAGATGTGGATTATAGTTCAGTGACAACAGAGGGGTGTGTGTCCTCTTTGAAGAAAGGATAATTATCAGTCACTTGGTGTTTCTTCTGCTGGGGCTACACGTAAATCATTACAATTTCGCTGATTGAAATAAATCAGTGGTTTTCAATTTTTACTACGCTTTGATTCGATTTTTTTTGGCTCACTGTGCTGTGTATCAATTCTATTAGTCTAAGATCCCGCTATACAACGACCTTCACCGAGATGCTTATTTAATGAGACGTATTTTTTATGTTATTAAATATGCCAATAAATATATCCTATATGGGTTGCCTAACAAATTTCAGTCCAGAGTATTTTTAATTAATAATTTAACAATTTTTTTTTTAAACATTGCACCGGTGTGATTATTAAATAAATTTGATACCAATCGAAAGTTTGAAGCCCATAGAATATGCAAACGTTAGGTTGCCTATTTTTTTCCGGTCACAACCACGGGTTGCCAGGTGTAAACAGGTAAATCTATAGTAGCATTTTGCAACGGTCTGATGCTAGCAATCAATTGGCTGATAATCTTGCTGCGGATTCAATATCTGCACGTCAAAGATGGGCGCACTCAGTCATAGCATGAGGACGAAGATATTAACATCTATCAAGCAAAAATGGGATTAACGAAAAATGATGATACTTCGCACTCATTGCAACGAAGTAAAATTAAGAAAGACAAGAAAAATCTTCAGAGTATCATTGAAGCAATAAAATGTACGATGAATCCATTTGATGACACTATTGACAAAGATACATTATTCAACATTTCAACCGGTAAAGCTGCGTCGAAAGAAGTTACTGATTTTCTGCTGAACGTAAAAACAGCAGGCTCTCAACAAAAATTGAATTTTATCTCGGAATGCTCTTCAACTCCCGGAAGATTCGATAAACCAATAACACGAAACAAAATCTGCAATTTTGCTTCTCAATGTATGACTAAAGTCTTGAGTACCAAAGACAAGAACAAGAAAGTATTGTTGAAAATGGAACGAGATGTATTTGGGCGACTTCTGGCAATAAGTCTAAACAAAAAAATTAATCTCGAATTTTGCCTGACTTTTCCACTAGCACCATTGCCCCCTGCTCTTTTTGCATGTACTGGAGAGATGTTAAAAACTTCAAAATCGACGTTAGCAAAGGTTTTGAAATCCAAAACTAAAATGGTTGAGCCAACTCATATCAATGTTGAAATAATAGATGGTTTTTATTACTTGCATATAATCGGAGCTGCTATAGCTCAAACTTTTGATAAAGTTGCCGAGTCAATACTCATAAAAATATGTTCAACAAACGCGACAGAAATACATTTAATTTTTGATCGCTACTTATCACCGTCAATCAAAGATTCCGAACGTGAAAGCAGAAAAGAATTCGATATTCCGTACAAAATTTCAGGACCTCAGCAAACTAGACCAAAATTTTTTTTGCAAAGCCTTAAAAATTATCGCTTTAAAGAGGCTCTGGTGCAGTGATTATTGGCAAAACGACAATTTGGTAACGATAATCCGAAACAAAAAAATTTTTTTAACCGTCTGATGGTCGACGGTTACTCAAGTTCAGGAAAATTCCGTAAAAAAAAACTGAAGAAACTAATTATGAATGTCATCACGAAGAGGCAGATACAAGGATTATTTTTCATGCTTCTAAAGCGGAACCAGGCTCAAGAGTTTTAATTAAAGCCTCTGATACTGACGTTTTGATTATTTTGTTAGGAAATATGCACAAACTTATCGGATCAGAAATTTGGCTTGCCAGTTCAGCTACAAAAAAGAGTAATAATCAAACTGTTGATTGTATTAATTGCACCGATTTAGCGTTGGAGTTAGGAATTAAATTATGCCAAAGTCTTCCAGCATTCCATGCATTTACAGGTTGCGATTACACGGCAGCATTTTACAACAAAGGGAAAGTAAAACCTTTTCAGCTATTTTCAAAAAATGAAAAATATCAAACAGTTTTTGCGTCATTAACAGATGCTGCTGATATTTTCATTGGTGAAAAAATGAAGACTGTTCAAGAATTTACGTCTAGTATGTATGGTATCAGGAACTGTACCAGTGTGAATGATGCGAGACATCGCATTTTTTTGAAGAATTACTCTGCAAAAGAAGACAGCGAGCACTTTTTAAAAAAAATAAAAGGCTTCGACTCCAACTCCATACCACCATGCTGGATATCATTAACTCAGAAAATTTTACGAACTATTTTCGTAAATTCCATGTGGCTTAATGCAACGGATCCAATATGCGTGAAACTTCAGCCTGAGAACTGCGGTTGGTTCTTAGATGAATATTTAAAACCAGTAGGATTCATTGGGGATCATACACCTTTAAAAATAGAAGACATTGTCGAAAAAACAGAAACGGAGAGTGATGACGAAGAAGATTCAGAAGTTGGAGATCACAGTTATATGTCCGATGACTCGGAATCTGAATAATTTTAAAAAATTTTGTATTTTAAATTTTTTTCAATAAACAGAAGTATTCTTTTAATTGTTGTTTTTTATTTCGGCTCCTAATAATAAAGATAAAATTTGCCAGATTAGTAATATATATGTATTACTCTGTCTTTTTTACTAAAGATGTGTATATACTTTAGTGTCACATAAACAATAAACATAGATAAATAATTAATTGATTAAAAAATAAAAAATTAAATAACTATTTCTCTATATTAATAATTAACTACTCCAAAATAATGAACAGCATATACGAGTCTATCGCTATCCTTTTCATTTCCAAGCACAAATAGCATGCGCACTCTCCTTCTTTAAATGGGCGGACTTTAAACAGCTGCTACGCTGCGTCCTTTTCTACCGCATGGGATGGTTGGTCTGGGACCTCTCTCTCACACACATTCACTCGCAGCGATATTTTATTATTTAAAATTCGACAACCGTAATTCGGGACTGATTTTTCGCAGGCAACCCTATACCACCATGTTCCTTATGAAATAATCTTTCATTTTATCTAAAATTGATTCAATAATCAGACCGTTGCAAAATGCTACTATAGATTTACCTGTTTACACCTGGCAACCCGTGGTTGTGACCGGAAAAAAATAGGCAACCTAACGTTTGCATATTCTATGGGCTTCAAACTTTCGATTGGTATCAAATTTATTTAATAATCACACCGGTGCAATGTTTAAAAAAATTTTTTTTTTAATTATTAATTAAAAATACTCTGGACTGAAATTTGTTAGGCAACCCATATAGGATATATTTATTGGCATATTTAATAACATAAAAAATACGTCTCATTAAATAAGCATCTCGGTGAAGGTCGTTGTATAGCGGGATCCTATACTATATCATGGTTGTATGTGCAAGATGTGAAGATGATGCGTCTGAAGCTACTCAGTTTTCTGTATGTCTTTATTTTTTGATTTTGCGTGTTCTGAGATAACGGAAAAGGGTTATCGAAAGCTTGGTGATCACCAAGCCACTTGGAGTTGTGCAAACTGCAAAAGTGGAATCAGCACTAACTGCTCGTCTTATAGATAATAAATCATGGTGTGATGAGGTGCCAACTGTACTACTAGGGTTAGGCGTAGCATGTAGAAGTGACAATGGAGTGAGTTCGCAGAATATGTGTACGGAAAAACACTTCGGTTACCAGGAGATTTTTATAATATCCCTGATAATCCAAGTATTAGCGATGACGTATTAATATTATGAATATGTGTATATATAATATATATATTAAGAAAACTAGGAACGGTCGCATAGTTAAGCCTTGTGTTACTTTAAATTTATTTTACGTAACCAGCCTTAAACATAGAGCTCAAACTCCTACGTTTACATTTCAACAAATGAACTTTGATTTTAAAAGTAAACAACTTATTTTTCTGAGTATTAAATAACTTATTGCACCGAAATATATCAAAGGTGTACCTTGATCAAGAATGGTCAGGTATTATCGGTAAATATATTCTTACAACATATTATTATTGTAACAGTTAAAAATATAATTATAGATGTATAATTTTGGATCATTCTTGTATATTCGCTGCACATTACAGCACTACAATTAAATACTTAAAATTAGAAACAATGGGCAAGCTTATATAGCAAAGTAGAAGTTATCATAGCCCAAAACAACGCTGTGGAGTCGCGTATAATATAATATTGGTTTCATATTATGGCGTTCATATCGCCATCGCGTCAGAACATGGATCCATAAAGAAGTCAATAATAATAAGTCTGGAGGAATTCGGATAGCATTGCCAGGATCGATAAACACGCGCACGGTACCTCAGCAACATTTTGCAGCAAGTTACTCATAGTGTTGTGGTATGCAGTGAATCTAAATATAATAACATATGTAACCAATTACTTTTTTCTATCTATGTGTCATTGAATTTTATTGCTAATGTTTTAATGTGTTGTAACAAATAATCGTATTGTAAAATTTTGGGCAAATTTGGGGGATGTAGTGTAGGGAACATGTAAGCATGTAAGGCGGAATGCTTAGGTAAGCAAAATGCATCGTGCGAGGAGAAGTATGAAAGGCAGGCGGCCACTGCGAGCCGACCCGTGCGTGAGTAAGGTTGTCGCCTTTGGGGTAATAAATTTTAGTTAAAACAATTGACTTTTAAATTATCCCAAACCTCAATCGCGGGGACGAGTCAAGCACCGCCGCGAAAAATGGTTAACTGGTCAGCAAAAGGTTTTTATTTAATCGGACATATCGTGTCCGATTAAATAGCCCCGTAGACAGGAGCGCCTTTTTGACCCAAATCAAAGAAAAAAATCCCAACTCTTTCGGTTTTCTGGGCCGTTGGTTGTCAACAGGGCGATCCCCTCGGATCAGCCATATTCAGCCTCGCGATTCACCTCATCATCACCCGTTTGAATTCAAAATTTAATGTGTGGTACTTGGACGACGGAACCCTAGGTGGTGATGCAGATATCGGCTTGCATCTTAATATGTCCGAATGTGAAATACATATACCCCTGCGTCCTCAAATAAGGATGAGATTATCTAAAAATTTAACCTTATAGCACCCAACATTACAATCATTGACGATACCTCTCTTCGCCTCCTAGGTTCACCAGTTAAGGATGAATCGATTCCGTCGTTTATAAACGATAAAATTCAAAATTTTAATTATTGTTCGGGCCGCTTACTTCAAATTTACGGCCATATGGCATTTTGGTTAATTTAATTTTGTTTATTTGTTCCAAAATTTACACATCTTTTACGATGTTGTCAATTCTGGAAGCATCATTTTACAGACACTTAACGACATCGTGAAAATACTCTCATCAACGTTTTGAATATTGACCTACAAGATCGCATCTGGGCCCAAGCCTCGCTACCAGTGAGGTCTGATGGTCTGGGTGTACGCAAAATTTCGAGTGTGGCCGTTCCAGCATTCCTGTCTTCAGTACATAGCACCAAAAAAAATTCGAGACATACACCGTGCTGAACTGTAGCCAGGAATGCTTGGCTGGTGGCTTGTCCGGGTAGCAGTCTGCCCACTGTCCCCTCTATACAGGGGTCCTGGGACGGACCGATCTGCGAACTGTCACGTAAAAAAACTATTGGAAACGTCAACTAAGTTATCCAGATCGAGCCCGACTTTTAGCTACCTCTGTATGGGAATCAGGACTTTGGTTGCAGGCCCTACCGTCATTGACTATAGGGACATTAATGGATGCAGCCGAGTTCCGATCGAACCGCGACCAGAAACAGTCGATTTGAAATTTGCTCCGTCGAAATAAATTCGAAAAAATAGGGTTTTTGGACCGTACAGTGTTGCGCAAATTGTCATCTAGTCGTAACAGTGAGGCGTATGCGCCTAAACAAAAACCAGTTTCGCAGCGAATTGGATAAAAAGTTATTAAGAAAAAACTATTTTTCAGATTTTCAAAAATTCATATCTCGAAAACGCGATCGAGGACACCAGTTTTTTAGTGGCGGCTTTGGTGGGGCTCAGGTGCCCCCACCCCGCAAAAATACCTCTGGCAACATTCCAACTCCATCTGTGAAGATATACGAAGAAAAGTGAAAAAACGAGGTCTCACTTTCGCCAAATTTGATCGTATCTAAAAACTAAAAATACCACTAGATTCAGCGTCAAAAGTTGCCCTAAAGTGGCCAGATACAACCTTAGGACTGGATATAGTTTTCGAAGAAAAAATTAAAAGTGAAAATTTTTGAGGACTAAATTTGTTTTTTGGGCTAACTCAAAAAATTTGTTCTAAATGCAAATGCTTTTAAAAAAACACAGAAACTAGATATATAAATTAAAAGCTAAGACAGTCTCCAGATGAGCTTGACTGGGCCGTGTCCGCCCCTTACACCATGCAAGAATCAACACAACTCCCAGCCGAGGGAGGAGCCCAGGGCTATGAGTTATCGGAAGATGATCAGGAGTGGAGTGAAGCATATACGGATTCCGAAGAAAGTCCACAATCTCAAGACCATTTAAGGCAACCCTACTGTAAGACCCGCTTTGAGAAAGATGCCTTCGAAAAATTATAAGCTGTACGGTTTGTACACTTCCAAAAGTTTCTGGGTCTAATCGTCGTTAACGATAGAGCCCGTTTGTAAGGGCGTTTGCAAGCCAAACCACGTTGAGATGTTATATGTTGTTTATTAAGGTCGTTTGATGACCTGAGACGCACAACTTGCAATGCACAAGTGCCGCACGTGATGGTGATGTTAATACGTCTGTCCAAGTATGTTATTTGTTGCGTATTTATATCTAAAATACGCTGTACGAGCAATATTGGCTCGTACATGCTCCCGAGGGAAAAAGTAACTTGTTGTGCGTACTCAGGGCAACAGATTTCCACAATATAAAAGTAAATAGTAAAATGTAAAAATCAAAGTTCATAATAATATACAAATATAAAAGTTATGTAAAAGTTAAACATGTAAAAATGTAGAAATTACAAAGATAAAATGTTAATCTATAAATCAAATGTTGTTGCTATAGCTGAGGACGACCGATGTTGGTTCCTTGTGCGCCGTATTTCTGCGTAGGTCCCCATATCCTTCAGCTCCATGCTATCTCGACGTTTTCTTGTGGGGTACTTTTTCTTTTTTAAGCCTCCCGAAAGGTACCTTTTCAGTAACCATACTATGGTGGCAATGGCAATTCCTCCCGCCAACAAGGTGCTCATGGTATAATGTCCTATATCATGAACATTCAAGTTGTTGGGAAGGCTCTCTGCTCCCTTTTGGGCCTTTAACTGCTCTTCCAGGAGATTGTGGGCTTTAGTTAAATTAAGCTTGCTTATTTTTGGTAATATGATGTTATTCTTCGTATCCCATATGTTTGGTGACTCAATAGTAGGTACTTCCAATAATATACCTACGTCAGTTTTGCTGCTATAAGTATTGTGCGAATAAAATGTAGCATATTGGTGTTGAATTACACAACCTTGACCTAGTGCAATGAGGCCCGCCTTTTCAATCATTATTGTTGTAATTTGATTCTCGCATACAATGTGGGTCGGGCACTCATTGATGCAACTATAGAGCCATATGTTCGGTCTCTGTAATTTGATCCATTGGTCAAAGCAGCGGTGTGTTGTCCAATCACAAGATATGTTTACATTTTGATTCAGCAATTTTGCTTCGCAGGATACGGAAGCCCCGTTCAGATTGTGTATTGACGTGTAGGTGTGACAAATGTGGTTATCTCCCACCGTTATTGTGCATTGTTGCAAATCGGCTTCTTCCATTTGTATATACGTATTCTTTATGAAATTAACTCCAATATATTTTGATTTTGTTTTTATCACCTCACATTGGTTAGGCGCGTTCTGGATAGGTATAGGTATGTTGTGATATATTATATACTCGTCATCACTTAACAACGGTATATGTAATTCAAAGAGTAAGTATTGTTCGGTAAGCCGTGCTTTTGCGTAAATAAGTTTATAAATGTCTGGAAGAGTCGTAAAATTTATGTCCTTGATAGGTAATGTCAACCTTTTTGGTATCATGGTAGCAATGAGCTGGAGTTGTCCCGAGAGTTGTTCGGGTGTCAATAATTTCATGTCCAGATTTCCTCTGTAAATGTCAGTTATTGCATCCAGTAGCATTTGCGGGTTTCTTTTTAATACTGATATTAAGAGGCTAGCGGTTAATGCCCGGCGTTTACATCGTTCATCGTTTCCATAATGAGCAGTTTATGATTTAGCACGACCGTGTCATGCTTTGTTTCGATTATGTATTTTTCAATCCTTTCAATTTGCGTCTTTACAAACTCTTCATTTTTTTTTATAATGTTGTTTTCAGCTTCAACGATGAGTGTTTGATTTCTAATTAGTTGTAGCATGTATTGTTCATTTGATTGAATGTTTTGTATATCCGTAGCGTATTTTTCAGCGAAGTCGCTGTCAAGGACACCAAACAAGGTTCGTGCAAGATTCCCCACGCCGTTAAAGTAGCCACGCCGTCTTCGTTGTTGATGTTGAGCCAATAACAATGCGTTGTACTCATCTAGCTGTTCCATTTCGAATATAAGTTGGTTTATTGTGGAGTGACATGGTTCCGTGGGCATTGTAGCGCATATCTGTGCTAAATGATTACGAATCTTCCCACCTTATTTGTACTATCCCAAAAGGTTGTTAGGTTATAATACACTAAAAGCTTCCACTCGTCATGTATCAGTTGGACGTTTCCGATTTTGTCAAAGTAAATTGGCTGATTATTTGATAAGTTAGTTAATTTAAAATGGTGCGGAGGTGTTGCATGGGCATAGATAAATGTTGTAAATGCCATGAGTAACACCATCTGCAAGATGTTCATTTTTTTCTTGGGCTTGATGGTTAATTTACCCTCGTTCCAAGTTTTTGAACTAGTTTTTTGTTGTATGGTATCCTCGCATATCTCATTCATAGACAGTGTAGCTAGTTTATCAATGGGTTTTTTAAGGACCCTGTTTTTGTCAACCAATTTGTTTCCTTTTTAAAAAAATAACCTTCATCCAATCGTTCCGTTATTTCTGTGTAATTATGGTATCCATCTTTCGTGGACTGTCTGGATTCTGAAGGAATTTCTTCTATGTTCTCGAATTTTGAAGAGTTATCTGGTCCCGGTAAGGCTACTAGGCAGTTTAACTGCTTTGTAGCTCCAGATATTATCCATCCTAGTTTAGTTTGTTGAGCAATTGGTGAGTAATTGTCACGTTTCAGAATTCCTTCTAGGATCACATCAGAGTATATATCCGCTCCTAGTAATAAATCAATAGGTCCCGGAATGTTAAAGTCGGGATCAGCTAGCTTCATGTACTCAAGGTGCGCCCAGTTCTCCTTTGGGATTGAAAAATTGGGGTAAATTATTAATAACCCTCTTCATCACCAGTGCTTCAGTTTGGAATTTATATTCTGAGTGAATGGCTTGACATTCCAGCCTGATCGACCCTTTAGCAGTTCCCATTATAGTGCCGACTCCAGTGACGGCAGCGTTTGTTTTAATTTGTGGTAAGTTCAATCTCTGGGCGGCATTTTCTGTAATTAGAGTTACTTGAGACCCTTGATCCAGTAATGCCCGCAGGATCACGTGATTTCCTTCTTTGTTTTTAATTTTAAGTTGCACAGTTGTTAAAAGTATTTCTTGTTTACCGTTAATGTGGTTAGCTGTACGCTCACCCATTATTGAGGTGGATGGCTCATAATGTTGCCTCATCATATTGTCATCATGAAGTAGGGTATGATGTTTTAGGTTGCACGTGCGGCATCTCTTCGCTGAATTGCATTTATTTCCGCCGTGACTATGTAAACAATTCTTGCATAAATTTAATTTGTTTGTAGTTTGATTTCGTGATGACACATCCATGTTCAAAAATGTAGAACACTGTCTCAGCACGTGATTATTTTCGCAAAGAGGACATGTAAACAATGACGCATGATAGGTTTTAGTCCAATTTTCTGCATTTTTAGTATTTGCTGACTTGTTGAAATAGTTTTTATGTTCATTATTCGTTGAATAATGTTGCTTTTGTCCGCCTTTTTTCATTCGAGCTGTTTCCAGTGACATGAATTTTAGTTCAAGGAATTCCATAAACTCGTCTAAGTCTGGCAGTTCTCTTGTTTGTTTTATCCTTTGTATATATTCACCGTATGTGATTTCATCTATTTTCGCCGATAATAAATGAACTATGAGTGGGCCCCATACAGGAATATTTATGTTTATATTTTTCAGTGCGTTTAAGCACTCTTTTGTTGTATCGTGAAGTTTTTTCAAGTTAATCGAATTTGGTTTTCGATAGATGGTTGATTTAGAAGCGTGTCTATATACGATGTGAAAAGTAGGCGTTTGTTGTTGTAGCGGTGCTGAATAATATCTAGACATGAGTCATAGTTTTCAGCACTCACAGGGAGATGTTTAATTAATTTTTCCGCTTCCCCTCTTAGTTTTGATTTCAGAAACTTCATCTTTTGCGATTTATTTAACGTTGGATTATTATGGATCATCTCAAAGAATAAATCTCTAAATGAGGTCCAGTCATTGTAAGCTCCATTGAATTCTGGAAGTTCGATATTTGGTGTTGTTTTTTCATAATGAGACGTCTCGAAGATTTTTCTACTCAGATCCCCCTTTAGGCTGTCGTAGACTTCTTCCCAATGGTCGAATTTGGCGTCGTAATCATTATCCCTTCCTTGTAATAGGTAACTTAGTTCCCAATGGATCTTATCAATGGCTTCCCATTTAGCCTGTAGTATGCTGAGCTGGTCTTGAAGTTCCCATCTCTCTTTTATGGTATTTATGTTTATTTTGGAGACTGCTCGATTCAAAGCGTTGAAGTTACACATCTGATTACGTAACAGCATAGATAAGTGTTTGTCAGTGTCATCTGCTGAACGTTGGTGCGTTTCTATTGTATCAAATTGTGTTGTTTCGCGGCTTTCCGCCTTTTTTGATAAGCCGGAAAATCCAGGTTCGTTTAACAACTCGTTTCGTAGTTGAACCATGGATTGCTTCGTCTCGTTAAAAATACCTCTTGTTATTTCAAAAATGTTCTTTTTGTAGTAGTCATGATCTCTTCTTTTTGACTCATATTTCACCAAGATCTCGTGGTTTGATTGAAATTCATCCCATAAGGCTTGTAAAGATTCCATTCGCTTGTTAAGGTAGTCTATTGACTTCTGCTCATGGAATCCTTTTTGTAATTAATTTGTATCGCTTTAATTTTCTCATAGCTGCTTTGCTGTTTGCTTATGAGTTCTACAAACTGATAATCTTCTTCCATCATTTTTTAATTCCTTAGTGGTTGGCTCGTTGAAGTGGTGTATTTCTGTAGGTTTACTGTTAAAAGGTTAATTCAGCAGTAGACGTTATCTCCGCTGTTTAGTTGCAGTCGCAGTGGACGTTATCCCTGCGTTTTGAATTTGCAGAAGCAGTAGATGTGATTTCTGCGTTCTGGTGGTAGGGGTAGCAATGGACGTTATCCTTGCCGGTGAATGGTTGTAGGAGCAGTAGACGTAATCTCTGCGTCCTACGAGTTGGGGTAGCAATGGACGTTATCCTTGCCGGTGAATGGTTGTAGGAGCAGTAGACGTAATCTCTGCGTCCAGGTGTTGGGGTAGCAATGGACGTTATCCTTGCCGGTGAATGGTTGTAGGAGCAGTAGACGTAATCTCTGCGTCCAGGTGTTGGGGTAGCAATGGACGTTATCCTTGCCGGTGAAGGTTGTCGAGCAGTAGACGTAATCTCTGCGTCCTACGAGTTGGGGTAGCAATGGACGTTATCCTTGCCTTGCCGGTGAATGGTTGTAGGAGCAGTAGACGTAATCTCTGCGTCCAGGTGTTGGGGTAGCAATGGACGTTATCCTTGCCGGTGAATGGTTGTAGGAGCAGTAGACGTAATCTCTGCGTCCAGGTGTTGGGGTAGCAATGGACGTTATCCTTGCCGGTGAATGGTTGTAGGAGCAGTAGACGTAATCTCTGCGTCCAGGTGTTGGGGGTAGCAATGGACGTTATCCTTGCCGGTGAAGGTTGTACGAGCAGTAGACGTAATCTCTGCGTCCTACGAGTTGGGGTAGCAATGGACGTTATCCTTGCCGGTGAATGGTTGTAGGAGCAGTAGACGTAATCTCTGCGTCCAGGTGTTGGGGTAGCAATGGACGTTATCCTTGCCGGTGAAAGGTTGTACGAGCAGTAGACGTAATCTCTGCGTCCAGGTTGGGGTAGCAATGGACGTTATCCTTGCCGGTGAATGGTTGTAGGAGCAGTAGACGTAATCTCTGCGTCCAGGTGTTGGGTAGCAATGGACGTTATCCTTGCCGGTGAATGGTTGTAGGAGCAGTAGACGTAATCTCTGCGTCCAGGTGTTGGGGTAGCAATGGACGTTATCCTTGCCGGTGAAAGGTTGTACGAGCAGTAGACGTAATCTCTGCGTCCTACGAGTTGGGGGTAGCAATGGACGTTATCCTTGCCGGTGAATGGTTGTAGGAGCAGTAGACGTAATCTCTGCGTCCAGGTGTTGGGGTAGCAATGGACGTTATCCTTGCCGGTGAATGGTTGTAGGAGCAGTAGACGTAATCTCTGCGTCCAGGTGTTGGGGTAGCAATGGACGTTATCCTTGCCGGTGAAAGGTTGTACGAGCAGTAGACGTAATCTCTGCGTCCTACGAGTTGGGGTAGCAATGGACGTTATCCTTGCCGGTGAATGGTTGTAGGAGCAGTAGACGTAATCTCTGCGTCCAGGTGTTGGGGTAGCAATGGACGTTATCCTTGCCGGTGAAAGGTTGTACGAGCAGTAGACGTAATCTCTGCGTCCTACGAGTTGGGGTAGCAATGGACGTTATCCTTGCCGGCTTCTTATCCGCTAGTACTCAGCGCTTCATTCCCTCCTTTACGCTATTTGCAATCTCTCAATGCGCTTGGTGAGACCCGCTTGTGGGAGGCCAATCGCACCGATTTGCTAACGTAACTGGGAATTACCACACCAAGCACTACGAACAGATATTAGTGTGGACACGACGATCCCGAAGGCGTTCTGTTGCTAGTCCACAGCTTTCAAGGTTCGAAGGACCATTAAATGTACGGTTTGTACACTTCCAAAAGTTTCTGGGTCTAATCGTCGTTAACGATAGAGCCTGTTTGTAAGGGCGTTTGCAAGCCAAACCACGTTGAGATGTTATATGTTGTTTATTAAGGTCGTTTGATGACCTGAGACGCACAACTTGCAATGCACAAGTGCCGCACGTGATGGTGATGTTAATACGTCTGTCCAAGTATGTTATTTGTTGCGTATTTATATCTAAAATACGCTGTACGAGCAATATTGGCTCGTACATGCTCCCGAGGAAAAAAAAACAGTCATATATATATATGTATATATATACATACAATATATATATATACAATAACACATAAGTTATTATAATAAATAAATGTCTTAGCATGATTATATTCCGTAAATCAGAAATAGCTATTTATGGACAAATAGTGTTTTCTAAGTAAATTTCTAAATATAGGTAAGGATTTGGCCTCTCTGACAGTAAGAGGCAGCATATTCCAAAGTTTGACAGCCTGCACCGTAAAAGAATTATCATAATAGGATGAAGTGTGTGCAGGCGTCATAAGTTTTCGATATGTATCGTGGCGCAAATTGTGGGCAGTGGATAGGCGAAGGAATTTAAAACGTTCTTTAAGGTATTGGGGACTACTAGGAGTATATAATATGTTATAAAGGAGAGTGAGAATGTGAGTATTCCGGCGAAAATGAATAGGAAGCCACTTGAGTCTTTTACGATATTCGGAAACATGGTCATATTTACGCAAACCAAATATGAACCTTATACAAAAATTCTGAAGCCGCTCAAGCTTGTTCAGCTGTTCTAAGGTTAAATCTAGATAGCAGGCGTCAGCGTAATCAAGTATGGGAAGCAAGAGAGACTCAGCAAGCGTAATCTTGGTAGCAGTGGGCAGAAAGTTTCTTAATCTTCTGAGGGATCTAGAAGATAAGAAGACTCTGCGACTTAAATCGGTGATGTGAGGCCGCCAAGACAGCTCTCTATCGATGATTATGCCGAGATTTTTAACAGTATCGCTCAGAGGAATATGTGTCCCGTCAAAAACAACCTGTGGTAAGGAGGACCAGTTAACTTTGGCATTCATCCTAGGGCTACCGACGATTATCAACTGAGTTTTCTGTGGGTTTAGGGCAAGTCCAAACTTTTGCTCCATCTTAGAATGTGATCTAGGTCAGTGTTGATTTTATTGATTGCAGTATTTAGTGAATCAGTATCACTTTGTACGTAAATTTGTAAATCGTCAGCATATAGGTGGTAGGAAGAAGACAATTGGTCGGAGATAGAATTTATGAAAACAGCGAATAAAAGAGGAGATAAAACGCCGCCCTGAGGAACACCGGCAGTTAAACCTCACCAGGATGAGTACGCCTCATCGATACGAATTCTCTGCCGGCGCCCATGCAGGTAACTGTGAAACCAGTCGATTACTGATGGAGATACGTTAAGAGTGCGAAGAATACCAAGCAATAAGTCGTAATCAACATTATTGAAGGCGCTGCTAAAGTCTAACAGTGATAGTATTGTCAACAGGCCATTCTCCATCCCATGCCGGATGTCATCCGTAATCTTGACCAATGCTGTGACTGTGCTGTGGCCTGGACGAAACCCTGATTGGAAGGGATTCATTAATGAATTTCGAGAAAGGAAAGTGCTAAATTGCTTGTGGACTAGGCGTTCTAAAACTTTTGAAAGATAAGGGAGAATGGAAATTGGACGGAATTTAGAAAAAGACGAAGGATTTGGTTTTTTGGGGAGAGGAATAACATGTGCTTCTTTCCAAGCAACTGGAAAGGTACAAGAAGTGATGGAGGAATTAAGGATGTGGGTTATAACGGGAATTATGACATCAAGAATGGGCACGATCATGCCACGACTAACACCATCACTGCTGACTGCATTTGAAGATATAGATTTTATAGCACTTTTAACGTCACATTCAGATAAAGGACTAAGAATAAAACTTGGATGTAAAGGAGTTGGAATAGAAGAAAGATTTTTCAATGTGTTTGACTTTGTCATTTGTCAAAATACTTTGGAAAAGGATTTTGCACTGATTTTCCAACTCCAAGTGATTTCAAAAATTTCCATACTTTTGAAGGATTATCTTTCTCAACTGATTCATGAATATACCGGCGCTGTGCATCCCTACACACTCTATTGCAGCGATTACGAACTGTTATGAAAGCTTGTTTGTTTTCATCACTGGGTTTAAGCATGTATTTGGTTTTAGCCACAGATTTTTTATGTATGAGCTTCTTGATATCGTCTGTAAGCCAAGGTGCAGCAAGATGCTTTATTCTGACACGTCGCATAGGTGCATGCAAATCATACAGCCTCAATAAGACTGTATTAAATACATACACCTTTTCATCTACAGTAGCTGCCTTGAAGACCCCAGACCAATCCAATTCTTGGGCGTCCTTGACTAGGGCGTCCAAGTTTACACCACCAAAATTACGCTGCATGATAACTTTAGTTTTGGCTTTTGGTGGACGAATGTTATAAGAAAGAAAAATCAAGTCATGATAAGAAAAAGCGTCCGCCGGGCACTGACCATGAGAAATAACATAAGAGGGTGTAGAAACAATGATTAAGTCTAAGAGAGACGGTGAAGAATTGGGGAAACAATGTGTTGCTTTCAGTGGAAGTATGGTCAGGCCAGAAGCCGTAACTAAAGATTCGAGGGACATACTACGATGATTCTGTTTTAGAAGACAGGTGTTAAAATCACCCATAATAATGGAATGATTATAATTTGGGATTAAGTCTTCTAAAAGTTTTTCAAAGGACGAGAAATAATTGACTTTAAGGGAAGGGCTATAAAAAACACCTACTAAGACCTTTACCGAGCAAAGCTCCACCTCAATAAATAAGTGCTCACCAGTATCAGAAATAGGAGGTTGCGGTGACATGCTCACAATCGTATAAGGAAGATGTGTCCGGAGATAAATAGCAACACCTCCACCGCCACTACCTGTACGATCATTTCTGATAAGGTGGTATCCAGGTAAGTTATATAACGTTGAAGGGAGACATGGCTTTAACCACGACTCAGATACTAGTATATAGCATGGATATTACATTGATTAAACGACACCAACATATCTGTAAAATGAGCCGGAATACTCTGCGCATTTATGTGAACAGCATTGAAATTCGGGGATGCATTTGAAAAACGCGCCTTAAGAAGTTCCTGTAACGATGGGTTATTGTCGTTGTAACTACTGTCAGAGGAACAAGATAAATACTCAGACTCAACATCACTATCACTTGAAAACCTAGCCATTCTATTATATAAATAAACAAATAAATATGCTTCACTTATAAGAAATATATAAATAAACAAATAATTATACTAAGATATATAATTATGAAATATAAAAATTATAAAATAAGTCTTAATAATGCACCTGCCAATTACATAATATAGAAATAAATTAAAGTCATTTTATATACAACACAACGAAAATGATTACAAGTAATGAGTAAATATCAACAATTTAGTTAGAACGCACTGGAACGCGGCACTACAAATTGGATCAAATTTCCGAACGCAACAAAATAAATGGAAAAAAAAAAGTCATCAACAATAACATAACCTATACAACAACTGTGAAATAGATTATTCAATATTACAATTACCTACAATTTGAAATAGAATTAGTATTAAAATAGTAAAGAACTAAAGCTATTGCAACTACTGTACAGCTTTCTTATTAATATTGCCTTTTTGTGGATGCAAGAACAATTCTAGATTTGTAGTGCCAAGTAAAAAGAAAAATGTTTAAAAATATAAACAATTACAAGTGGAAGAATAAAAACTACTTTTTTATAGTGGTTGCAGCTCTACGTTGTTTCGATGCCACAGGGACTTCTTTAATTGTCTGATGCTCATCCTTGGTTGGCAGATCTATTTTGTCCAAGTCAGCGAGCTGGTTAATGCGGTGACGAGTGTTATCGGAGCCTAATACATAGATTATACCGTTTTGCGTCCAACTCTTAGATATTCCAAAACGTTGTCTGGCTTTTGTGAAAATATTATGCCTATTCTTCGTCAAGAATTCAGAGAATGTGATTCCAGAACCTTTGAGCTTGGTTTTAGCCATCCAGATTTTGTTTCGAAGACTGACATCACACAACTTGAAGAGGAGGGTCTGGGTTTACCAGATGATAATGATGTCTTGCCCAACCTATAACAACGGCGGATACCCTCTAAATTGAAGCCATCTAACTTCAGCTTAGTGAGGACAAGCTTTGAAACTACTGCAGCCACATTCTCCTCTTTATTTTCAACTACTCCATGAAGTAATAGAATTTTCTTCTGCTGTGCATTTCAATATGGTCAGTGGATTGTTGCAGCAAATCGATCTGCTGTTGTAATACCTTCAAACTGTTGAGGGTTAATGTTTTAAAAGAAGCAAAATCAGCTGATAATGAAGACAGTGTGGTTGAAGAACTTGCTCCTTTCTGAAGCTCTCCTTCAAAGTTGTCCATACGTTCTTTAAAAACAGTCCCAAGTTGAGACATTGCCTCTTGCAAGGCCTCCATTGTGAAATAAAATTAGTGTGATATGTAAAAGTTCTATTTCTCAACAAAGTCTTTGTGTTGCACTTGGAAAACACTTTGGTAGGTGGGTAAACTATTCACTGTAATTATGCATATACTTTAATTAATAATAAGGTTATAAAATCAATTAAATTTAAATTAAATTTTAAGAGCTCTTTATAAACTGTGTTACTTTTTTAACACCTACCCTCGAAAAAAAGTATTTGCCTGATATTGAAAATATTTCAATTAAATTAAATTTATTAAATGAAAATATTTCATTTAATAAATTTAATTAGTTTTCCTGACCACGTTTTTAATTATACATGTTTCTTGTGGTCCTACGAACGCCGGAATTGTGTTAGTTTGCAGATTTAAGTGCTATTTGTTGGTTTATTTTGAAAAATCGTGTTGGCGTCATACGCCATATTTACACGAAGAAAGCGAATATTATTCGTGCGATGGTGATAAATGGTACTTGGCAGCTACACGGCCAGCAACATGTTCAGGTACCTCTGAAGTCAGGGGATCTGGATATCATATTGTGAAGATCGTCGGGAAGATCAACCGAAAGTTTACAAACCGGCACGAACCGGTTTAGTGCAAAACAAAACACGATCACGATCACAAAACAAAAGAATATCTGCATCGAGCGTCAACTTGCGGCAGCATTTAAGGAGTAAGGAGTCTTGGTTTATAAAACCGAGATATTCAGCTTCTACGAGAGACGAATCTACCGTTGCTGAGCATCTTCGGCGCGCGTGCTTCACTACGTATCTTGCTGTTCGCGTTTCGTTGTGCGAAAGTGTTTAAAGTGAAAGTGCTAGTTTTTGTTAGTGTTTGAAGTGCAATTCATACTCATAAACAATGCAGGAGTCTTTAAAAAAACTGCGGATACGGGCAGGACAATTAAAAGGTACTGTAACTAGGTTAGAAAATTTTATAAATGATGTAGCTCTCTTTGAAAAGGCCAGTGCTGAAATGCTTTCTACAAGAAAGGATAAATTAATAACAACCTTTGCAGACTATGAACGGGTACAATTAGAAATAATGGCAATAGACCCAGAGGAGTCTGAAAGCATTGAGGTACTGGAGGAGAAGTATTATACTATCATATCGAAAATTGCTACACGGTTAAAAGTTTTGGCTCAATGTGAACTATCAAATGACTCTAATGTAGCATCTTCAAGGTTGCCAAATATAGATATACCGATGTTTAGTGGCAAAGATTTCACAAAATATACACCATTTATGGATTTATTTGTTGCAGTTTTTCATAAAAATAGTTCATTATCAAATGTCCAAAAGCTTTTTTATCTAAGGAAATATCTGTGTGAAGAAGCCTTAAATGTAATTATTAATTTGCCTCTAGTCAATGACTCCTATCCAGAAGCGTTGGAACTATTAAAAAAGAGATATGACAACAAAAGTCGGTTGATAATTAATCATATTAATATAATACTTGAATTGCCAAATATGCAGAAGGGTACTGCGGCCTCTATAAGGTCATTTATATCAGAAGTGCAGCAGCAGATTTATGCTTTGAAAAATCTAGGTCAACCCACTGATCAATGGGATATGCTGCTTATTTCTATTTTAATTAAAAAAGTTAGATCAATATACTAACAGAGCATTTCAATTAGACAGGAACCAAGATACACTGCCAACGATGGCAGAGTTTCTGCCACTTCTAGAAAGGCGTGCTATCGCACTTGAAGATATTGAAGATAGAGCTACTCATGAGAGTTTCTCCAAAAAGATTTTTAAAACTACTAATGTTGCCACCAATAGTGACATTAGAGAAATAATAAATAGAAAGTGTAGATTTTGTGATAAGTATGGCCATTTATTACATCTTTGTCCTAAATTTAAAATGTCATCAGAGCAAGATAGATTACATTTTGTAGACATGCATAAGTTGTGCATTTCTTGCTTAAATGAACATAAAGGTAGATGTAGGTACAGTTTTAAATATAAAATTTGTAAATTAGGTCATAATACACTTCTGCATAAGACTGATAATCCTGTGAACCTTCCAGTAACTCTGCTTTCTAATAGTTCTTGTGCACATTATTACCTACTATAAAGGTAAAGTTATATGATGTGAAAGGGCGAGAAATTTTTGTCAGATCACTACTCGATAGTGGCAGTCAGGTGTCTTTCATAACAAAGGCTTTAATTCATAAATTACCTGTGAGTCCTTTGGCTCAAGAGACCAATATTATTGGTATAGGTAGGAAAGAAAATAAATTAGATCAATATGTAAATATTGGAGTACACTCTCCAGTGCAAGATATACAAATAAATGTAAAATGTTATATTATTAATTCAATAACGAACCCACTACCCCAACAACATATCATACCTAGCAATACCTGAGGGCATTGTCTTGTCTGATGATAATTTCAACATTCCCAAAAGAAATTTATCTGTTATTAGGAGCTGATGTATACTTTAATATCTGTATCAACGGGAACATTAAATTGCCCAACGGGCCACTGTTGCAAAACACATTATTTGGGTATGTTGTAGGGGGAATGGTGTTTTAATGTCCAGAAGATGTTGCTTCTGTTTCAAATTTAGCTATTTGTAATCCTGAGAAACTAGATGATGTGATGGAACAATTTTGGCTAACCGAAAGCATCCCTGGGGAATCTGGGACATCCAAGAAGTGTTCTGAGCAGTTAGAAATAGAGGAGAAAACATTTAAAGGTAGTGTTCAATTAAATAATAATACTTTTTTTGTAGATATGTCTCTTGTGACTTACTTGTATAGCCTAAATTTAGGGGATTCCTTTTCGATAGCTCTACAGAGGTTTATGGCACTGGAGAGGAAGTTTAAACATAATTCATTATATCTAGATAAATTTAAATGTTTTATCACAGAATATATTGATTTGGGGCATGCCAAAGAAGTAGATATAGATCAGTATGATATTCAAAATGGGCCTGCATATTTTTTAGCTCACCATGCTGTTCTTAATGAGGAAAGTCTGACCACTAAGTTTCGTGTTGTATTTGATGGTAGTATGCGTACCAGGTCTGGCATATCGCTAAATGATGTCATGCTAAATGGGCCTGTAGTGCAGTGACCTTTTTGACATTTTGCTATTGTGGAGAAGTTTCATATTCACGCTTACTTGTGGCATCCAGAAAATGTTTAGATGTATTTATATTAATCCTCAACAGAGATGCCTTCAGAATATTTTGTGGCGTGATAACCCTACAAAACCTATCAGTTGCCTGCAGCTGCAGACAGTGACTTATGGCTTAAAGGCGACCACTTTTCTCGCGCCGCGTTGCTTAATTGAGTTGGCTGATAGATATCAAGATGAGTTTCCTTTAGCTGCTGAGGTTATACGGCTTAGTACTTGTGTTGATGATGTAATTGCAGGTGCAGATTCAGTTGATAAGTTCTATATCCATAAAAATCAGCTAGAAAAGTTATTCTTTAAAGGCAGTTTCATACTGCACAAGTGGTGTTCTAACTGTACCCAAGTTTTAGAAGGTATTCCTAAGGAGAAGAAATATTTTGACTCTTTAGATATTAATAAAAATAATATTGTCAAAACCTTAGGATTAAAGTGTGATATTTAGAATGATGATTTAACTTTTTCTGCGCCAATGATTAACTGTGATGAGACTATTTCCAAATTGAAAGTACTGAGTTTCATTGGCAAGATGTTTGACCCACTAGGGCTGATAGGTCCTGTTATAGTAGTGGCCAAGCTATTTATGCAAACCTTATGGTCTATGAAATTAGACTGGGATGCTATATTACCCCAGGATCAGCAACAAGCCTGGAACAAATTCATTAAAAATTTGTCTATGATGGGGACCATTAGAATACCGAGATGAATTATTATTGTTTGTTTTTTGGAATACTGTAATATGTTTTGTTTTGTTTATCTTTTATTAATTATCTTATATCTATCTTTATTATTTTTCATTTCAAATGTGAATGTGAATATAATATCTTAGTATTTATTTTAATTTTTAAATTAAACTAAAAAAAACTAAACCATAAAATTAAATACTACTATAAACATATTTAAAAGTAAAAAATGTAGTCCAAATCGCTGTCGGTGGGGATCGTTCCCAAAATGCTGGCCGCATTCCCTCGTTGTATGGCAACGTTTATTCGTTGCCCTAAATATAGGCCAGCCCTTTGGTCACGCGAGACTTCTTTCAATCGTCTTGAAAGGTCTCGATAAAGTTGATAAGCCTCACGTCCCCATGGCCCCAAAGTTTCAATCCCGAAAGCTACAAATATGTATCCGTCACCGATGGATGCATATTTGCGGCGTTTCAGGGTCTCTTGAAGTGCGGCAGCTCCCCCGGCAGTGACGGCTGTATTTGGAAGATGCGAAGCCGCTAACGTATTGACACACGTTGCGTCCCATCTTCCAAGGTACCAACGACATTCCATCCGGTCGCTTGCCATCGTCGCGGCACAGTCCGTTCGGTTCAAGAACAGCTGGAACCCCAACGGTGACAAGAGACCGGCGGATGATGTCGTTGATAGCCGCATGTCGTGAAGTTCTACCAGCACTCCTCAAACAAGATAAGCCATGGTGACCCAGTCTATCAACTTTATCTCCACACCGACAACGATGTGGGACCACGATGTCTGCCCCCAGGCGAATGCAGGCAGCAATCCTGAATGTAGTATCGTCCAGGAGTGTACCTAGATTCGCAGAGGGCAGACACTGAAGCCACAGACCAGACACCCATTTTGAAACAGCTAGGAGGCGAGCACGGTCAGTTTCGCCGGTGCAAGATGACATGAGATTGTCATACACCGACTTACTGAGCGGCCCATCCCACAGCCTCTGCATCTTTGGACCTAAAGGAAAATTTTCTCCTCAGTCAAATATGGGACCTCAAAATCACCTAGCCGTATCGGTAAGGAAGCCTGGGTCCACGATCGGTCATCTAAAGAAATATTTAGGATGGATGTTAATGTTTGCCGAATAATATTGTCTAAATTTTTTAAAATACTGGAATGTCTCCAAAGGGGGGAACAGCGCAATACATACGTAAAGTTGGGAGTGAAAACGCAGTGTCTAATAATAAAATAAGCACTATGTGTGTTTAATTGTTTTAAATTTAATAATTTTGATTGAAAACTGTCAATTTTGTCTTCTACGAAAGATGGGAAAGATTCATCGAAGATGGGAGACCCAAGGAGGCTTAAATTACTTTTATTAACAATTTTTAGATTGGGGGCCAAATCTGTAAAAGCAGAAAAAGTGTTGATGTTGTTCTTCGTCGGGCAAGCAAGACAAAGTTCGCATTTAGAAAAATTTAAAGATAAACCAATTTTTCCAAACTCTTGTATTAAAAAATTTAGATCCTTTTTCATTGTATCTATATCACCTCCCAAGGTCCCATCGTCGAGATACTACACATTGAATTTAGAATTTAGTTGTTTAATGATGGGGTGTATGGCAAGTGAAAAAATGGCTGGCCCGAGAGGGTCGCCCTGCTGACATCCCGTTGCCGAATGTATTAGGTTATTTTGGTATACCAGATAGGAATTCACATTGTAACACTGATGAACATACTTGTAGATTTTGGGAAAATGTTTTCTAACCTCGGACAGCAGGGCACACCTATCGACCGAATTGAATGCGTTTTTGACATCCACCTTCAGGATAGCCTCACAGGAATCGGTGGTGGCAAATGATCTCAGAGAATGTACCGCTGCCTCGCAGCCACCTTTAATGCCAAAACCTAATTGAATCGGCGCAAAATAGCTGGAGCAACGGTTTCTTAAAGCTCGACAGCATACTTTGGCTGCGAGACGTCGGTACGTGGTGCTAACTGCAATAGGTCGAATGCCGCCATCTTTTTTCTTTAGAGCACATAAGTTGGCACCGTATATTATTGGGAGGATGTCTTTATTAACACAACCAGAGAGCATTAGATTAATCAAGTCCGTTATATCCTTGAGGAGCAACTCACCGGCATTGCCGGTATCCCCACTCAACAAATCTTTAAGATGTTGTGGAGTGAGGCCATCTAGCCCACCGGCCGAGCCACTTCTGAAGGACATAACGGCATCACGAATGCTCTCTGGGGTTATATCTAAATTACTCGCGTTGGGGTCCTCAGGCATATCTTGCAACCGTGTGCTTCTGGAAGGTGGATGTTTGTCTTCTAAAGCATGCAGAGTTGTCTCATCATAAGGTGCTATATCATCATTCGAGAAAAGAATTCTTGCTGCTCCTTTGATATCCCCATTTGAAAGCTTTTTTTCAATCATATTGCCTAAACGTTTATCCGGATATTTGTATGTTTTGGTTTCACTAAAGTTAAATTTATCTTCAATATGTTTGCAATTGTTTTTAATTTTGGATGTAACATTGCCATGCTCGTTTTTGCTAATATTAAGGATATGATAGGGGAGTAGCAATAAATGCTCCCAGGTACGTAAGGAATTCTCGTTTATAACTTTTCTTATTTTGTGTGAAAAAATTTGGCAAACACTAATTCTAGCCCCTCGAGGAATTCTTTTTACTATTGGTACCAATTGTTTAAATTAAATTAAAATTAAAAAAAATTTAATTGAAATTAAATTATCCGTGCAGGAACGGAGAAAGAATACAATTTCCTGCGGCCCGGCGGCCTGTCGTAAGAGGCGACAAAACAACCCATAGCCAGGTGGTAGGACATTTGCCCGACTGGATAGCTACCACCCCTGGTCTAGAGTATGTCGCCATAACAACCTTGTGTTGTGTTCCGGCATTAGTGACCAGGTTCCAGGCTCCCTAAAGAGAGCAGCAGCGCATTCGTAGCACCTTTGGTGTTGCAAATGTCCATAGGCGATGGTAACCGCTGTCCATCAAGTGGGCCGTCTGCCTGTCTGCTGATCTCCTGCAATAAAAAAAAAAAAAAAAAAAAATTGAAATTTTTTGCCAAGAAGGAATTTGTGTCGAATTGTGGGATAATGGATCCGGAATCGATGGAGGGTTTAGCAAAGAGGTTGAAACTTCATTTCGGTTTTTATGTGCTTTGCCAATATGAACTCTCAAGCCTCTTTGACCTTTAAAGTAGCGTACCTGGGTGCATTCATGACATTGAATTAAGTTCTCGAATGATGGATCAGTCTGTGACTTTTGCGTTAAGCTTTGAAACTTAAATACAAATATATATACACTTAGGTACTTCTAAAAATAATAAGAAAAAGCTTATTCGAATAATAAATAAAACTAATTAAAATATATATATATATATATATATATATATATATATATACTAATGTAGAGCCACACACAGTTCGATTTCTTTTACGATTGAGTGGATCACAGTTTTATTATTGTATACCACAAGCACCAAAACACAGAAAAGACACCACAAGCCCTTAAATTATCAGAGAACGGAGAAAAAACGCGAAAGGTTTTCCGAAACGTCCGAAATGTTCAATCCTCGTTGATGCTCGATGTTCGATTCATTTAACTCTTGAGTCCATCTCATGCGGCGCACTACACCATTGGTAGCGGGGGCCGGGCGCGGGATACGTCCCGCAGGCCCCAAGCGTGCCGACGGTGGCCGCCCACAGGTCTTGGCGGCGGGGCGGGCGGCGCTGGCTCCTCCTCGTCTTCGCTCGATGTCCCGATTTTTTCATACGACGTTGATGACCGAGACGTAGAACCCGGCGAGGCGGGCACAGCTAATGGTGGGTGTGCGCATCTTTGTCGTGCTGTAATCTCGTTTGTCTCCTTATTGGTTCGTGTTAGATATAATTTTGTGTTTTTCTAAATTATTTGTGTAGAATTTTTCATTTTCGTCCGGGTGATTGACATTACACTTGTCATAGTAATAAATTTTTCTGTATTGAATATTAATGAAGGAGATTTCTTGTAAATAATTTATAAATACCGGTAAACTGTTCTTGTGAATTTGGAAGACTATTGTATCACTTAGAATCACTGTTTTATTTAAATTTATATACAAAATATACGGGACAAACGATTACGTGACAGCAGGTTTTTTTTATATATCTATTTTTTTTTAATATCTATGTTATATTTGAAAATCTTATATATATCTTATATTTGAAAATGTCATTTTGATTGTAATATTTTGTCAATGTTCAATAATATAAGATTTGTATTGCTGGAACAGGCCGGCCCCCAACTATGTTCAGTTAATTTCCGAACATACAATTTAAGTTTTTTGTACTGGTAATTTTTGTTGTAGTATGTTTCTACTATGGCAACATCCTCTTCTGAAATTATCCTTCTGCTGTTATGTTTGTTGTTCATGTAAAATATTTCATTTAATAAATTTAATTAGTTTTCCTGACTACGTTTTTAATTATACAGTTATCGTTCCTTATATTATTTAACCAGGAAATCCATACGTTGTTGGTTTTAGACTGAATACCATCCCTGAGGGACTTAAGTGTTAGTTTCCGTGGTAATAAGAGTCTTGAAATATTGATAGGGATTGTTGATACGATTTAACTTTATATTTATATTAACGAGATTAAATATTAATTTAATCTACGGGTTGCAGGTTCGCAGCCCAAGAAAGGGGTGTGCAAATAAAATTAATAACTGGCTTAAATTGTTTTATTTCTGGAACAACCTTGTGTTCATTACATTACAGCCCTTATCTATAAATATAAAAACCGTCCCACTTATTAAAATATAACCAAGACTCACATTTAAAGATAACTTCTAAACATTAACATTTAATTTTTTAAACATTTTCATATAATTTTTTAAATATAACAAGCTTATTGTATAAAAGATCCTTTATAAAAAAAGTTTATTTTTTCGTAATTCTCCCCTGGATCTCAACTATGGTTCTAACGTTTTTTTTGTGGACTTTTTTGTGAATTAAAAACCAACTTATTTTGTTATATAGAATGTCACGAGAAAAGTTGATGAGAAGAAAAGTTGGAGGGAGGGCTTATCAGTGTTATAGTGAACGGCAGATGGAACTTTGTCTTACAAATATGACAAATAAAGTACTCAGTTCCGCGTGAGCGGACACAGCGGACGCGAGTGTACACTCTGTTCAACGCGTTTTTAGTTTCGCGACAAATTCCGTTCATATATTATAG
Organism: Dendrolimus punctatus; assembly: GCA_012273795.1. Classification (NCBI taxonomy): domain Eukaryota; kingdom Metazoa; phylum Arthropoda; class Insecta; order Lepidoptera; family Lasiocampidae; genus Dendrolimus; species Dendrolimus punctatus. Next base: position 10,005,816 of record CM022552.1, read on the forward strand.
TGAAACGAAGTTAAAAGGGCAACTCCTGGTAACAGGAGACCCTTAAAATAGTAATGAACTCAACGTCTCAAAATCCCCAAGTTCAAATCAACCGACAATGCATCAAACTAGAAACACCACAACAAGTTACGCCAACGTTACGTCATCCACTTGTTTCCCAAAAAAAGATCAAGCCATTATATTAGACTCCATTGACGGAATAACACTCCGTGAATATCTTATAGCTTTAGCATCTATCACACCAGCGATATCTATACGATTTATATCCCGCATATCGAATGCACGTATATGTATATATATATATATATATATATTATATATGGACTCCAAGAAAACAGCTGGTAACCTAATCGAAGAAAAGAAAAAATAATATCAAAAACAATATCCTAGAAATGAAACCACTGATAACAAGAAATAAAAGGATTGTTTTGTCTAATGTTTCTCCAGTTATTCCAAATTACATTATAGAACAAAAATTTGAAGAATTCAATATAAAAATAATATCTCCGTTAGTATTTATGAAAGTAGGTGTGACTGATCCAGGATTTTCTCATATATTAAGATTCAGAAGACAACTGTATATTAGCCCAGAGAAGGAGACACGCCTATCTGAATCATTCCAGATAACATTCGAGGGAACAAATTATTAGATCTATATGATGCTCTGAAATGTTCCACTTGATACATTGGGACACCTAGCCAAAAAATGTCCTACAAGTACAGTAAATACCCAAGAACAAGAAACTGAAATGTAAACTGCCGATGAAATAAGATAAGTTTTTAATAGGAACGATGACCAAATAGTAACACGATCCTACACCGACCACACAAATATATCTCCAGTAACGAAAGGAGACTTCAGCCAATTTAACCTTCACCGAACCGGATATTCGGCCGAATTATTAGGTTTACCATAACATTGTGTTGCCACGTAAACAGGTTCTAACATGTACGCTACGTGTCGCTGCTGGTTAGATGACGAACGAGCCGTACCTCACCGCCCGCTACCCGCTCACACCTCGCTGCACTTTGTTTCAAAACAAAACATCGCACGATTAAGTTACAAATAAAAAACAAAGGTGCTTGTGCTTATCATTACAAAAATATTAAAATATTGATAATATAACTTCATCGTGTTTGCAATATGAGTGGGCGCAAAAGATCACGTCTTTGGGACTTTTTGACGAAATGTCAAATGTTATATGTGGACTTGCTCGAACAACATGCTTAGATTTCTAAGCTTCACTGCACACTGACTTAATGACGACTTTGTTCTACAACATAGAGTTCTGCAAATGAAACATTTTACTGGGTCTCACTCAGGTGATCACATACGCTCTGTATTAGAAGAGTTAGCTTCAACTTGGGACATTGCTTCGCGTATCCACGTGACTATAAGAGTACCAATATGGTTAAAGCCATAAATGAAAGTTCATTTGTAGGCAAGGGGTGTTTTATACATTGCAGTTGGAAATTAAAGCTTCATTACAGGTTGAAAACGTAAGTAACCTCTGCTAGGAGAATAGTAACATACTTCAACCACTCCAGCAAGGCACAAGAAAAACTGAAAAATATCCAGGAAGGACTAAATCTACCTGAGAATCAGCTTGTACAAGACGTCATAACGAGGTGGAATAGCACCTATTATATGATTGAAAGAGTCGTTGAACAAAAAAGTGCGATTTCGCTTTACATTTCAGACAAATTTGGCCCAGTTAACATTCAAAATTGTACTGAAAGACAGTGGCTCATTCTCAAAGAATGTTAAATTTTATTAAAACCGTTCAAAGAAGTCACCAAAATTATCAGTTCTACATTTTCATCAATTTCTGAAGTGATTCCCCACAGTCACACTCTAATCAAATGTTTAACAAAGCCCAGAAATTTCAGAAATATGTCCAAATGTACCAGAAGTACAGAAACTACGAGAAGTTCAAAGTCGTTTTCGATATTTGGAAGAAGACAAATACTACTGCCTGTCCACATTGTTGGGTCCCTGATTTAGAATGAGGTCTTTTGCTCCCGAAAATTGCGAACTGGTAAGAAGAAGGCTTTTTCTAGAAGTCATTCAAAAAGCGACCCTGATGCTGAAATGCTCAAGCGAATATGAAACTGTAACAAACAGGGGAAGACCTCCACAAAAGATTTCAATATTTTTAGAGGAATCTCATTTGGCATTTTGGAACTGTTATGAAATGAAGAACTTGCCTCGAGGAATCCTGTAATTTCGGAAAATGCTAAAAGCCCTATCGCCGTGGAATTGGACAGCTATAAGCTGAAAGTTTTCTACCTAGAAACCAGAACACTTTCGATTTGTGGGCAAAGCATAAGTCTAATAAATATGCGCATTTAGCTAATTTAGCCAGAGTTTTTCTAAGTGTTCCTGGTAGTAGTGTGTATAACGATTATTTTCGGAAGCAGGGAACCTATATGAATAAAACGCAACACTCTTGCTGGAGAGAGCCGAGAGCTTGGTGTTTCTGCACCATAATTTACCATTAATTAATCATAATATTTGAATACGTATGTTTCTTTTTGCTTATGTTTTATTTTTCCTAGCAGCATATCATTTCTATTTTGTAATTTATATTTGTATTGTATACTATACCGTATTGGGCGGATTCATGTTCAGTAGAACGATGGACCGGATACTGGAATGGCTTAGTGGAAATAGTACAACAGAAATATTGTAATTGAAAATTCTACTTTATTCAGATGTCACCTATCATTTTTGATGCAGTTATTAAGTGTCTATTTATCCTCATGTAACTTTTGATATTCAATTACATCCTATTCTACTTTGTTCGGCGGTGGCTCCAACGCTTTGATGTGCGTTGATTTTGCCAATCTCGGAGTGACTTTGGGAGTGACTATATAAAAATTACAGGAGCAGGGTGATCAGGTGATATTATATTAATAATTTTATAATTTCAATGAAAATTTCTGACAGTTAATGAGAGAAAATAGTGTCTATCTGTTTCTATATATCTCTGTTATAGTGTATGTCAATTTGCCACATAAGTGTGTTCATTAAAAATTTAAAAATGTTGATTATATTATCAAATTGATATAAGTTATATGATAGTTATATTATATGAAGAAAAGCGCAACAGACTCTTTCTGGAGAGAGCCGAGAGCTTGGTGTTTCTGCACCATAATTTACCATTAATTAGTTACACATATTTAAATATGTATGTTCTCTTTGCTTATCATTTATTTTTTCTAGCGGCAGTTAGGCAATCGCTTGGCACTCGCTTGCCTACAGACCGGCTGACCACGCAACGCCCAGTCATCACTTCATAATAATAAGTGCTAATTAAGTTTAGATTTAATATAATGTAATTGTAATGTCATTTAGTCTGTAAGAACTCTCGTGAATAAACTTGTCTTGGAAAATTGTTTTTCTTCCACTTCGTCGCGCCACCCTACTTCTTTGGCGCAGTCGGTAGGATCGCGACACCCAATCCGAATAAACTCTTTGGAAGGGTGAAACGAAGCTTCGTTTCTAATCGCGATCATACAAACCTGGGTGGCTATCGCGCGGGAGCCCCTAAAATCGGGACACCAGAACAGAGCGACGACGAAGACTACTCTACAGCAGTTCAGCGATAGTAGCAGTTCTACTTGACCCGGTTGGAGATGCAGAGGCTATAGGGTGAGTGCTTTTCGTATATGCAGTTCTATGCCCTATTTCCAGTCGATTTTTTTTTCCCCCTAATATTTGTGTTTTGTGTTCGTTCTGTAGGCTCAATCGCTATAGACAACCCTACCGATAACCTGCGAGTAGAGCGAATCACACGCCGGCTCGAGTTGCGTACTGGACAATTTCCAGTAATAAACGTCGTTTTCACTACATTCTTGTAATATAATTTATATTCTTTTGAAAATATTTTAATTCATGATGGCGATGTCAACTACAGAGATATCGGCCTTCAAATTTATAAGTGAACTAATTCCGAAATATGACGGCAATACTAAAACTTTAAATTTCTTTATTAGGGAAGTAGAAAATATTATGTTATTGTTAGATCCGGAAGCGAAAAAAACACCGCGTTTATTAGTTTAATTAAAAGTAGACTGAGTGGCCTGCCATAAATGCGATAGCCTACGAGGAATCACTCGATTCGTGGTTAGCTATAAAAGACGCATTAAAAAGGAGATTAGCTGAGCCCCGCAATGAAATTCAGATCATGCAGGAGCTCACTCGCGTTCGACGCAATAGAAATGAAGACGCCGACACCCTCGGGCGCCGTCTCAGGGAACTCCTGGACGCGTTATGTTCCGTAGGACACCATTCAGACAAAAGTTATTATGAACAATAGTAATAGAACAATACAGTAATAATTTAAGCTTTCAAGTAGCAATAGGTGTACGAATTGCCAAACCGGAAACGCTAGAAGCAGCCATAGTTGCGGCTAGACAGGAAGAAGCGCGGATAGTTCATTATAAATCGAATTATAATCAAATAGAATCCAAACCTAGAGATCCACCTAGGCCTACATTTAATAGGGACTTTAACAATCGCCCTAATAGGTTTAGTAATTTTTCCCCTTTAATCAAATTGAAAATAAAATACAATACACCCCACATAAGAACTGGTCTGATAATAAACCACAATGGACCCAACCTATCGTGCCGTGGAGAAGCACACCCCAGCAAATAATGGTTAGACCCAGTACCTCAGGCAACTTTAGGCAGCAGCCCAACGTGCCGAGACAACAAATAAATCCGCCACAGAAAGTGTCGGATGTCACAATGAGATCGGTAGGTAAGCCGGCTCAACCACAGTTCTTGCCAAATCAATTATTTTACACCCCAGATGAACAGCAGTATTACCAATTCCAAGAGCCTCAGGATTACCCAGGTGAGTACGCCAACCCCGAGAATGTACAATTAGGTGAACCATGGTATGAACACAAGAACCGGTTGAAGAAGCCAACTATCAGAATTTTACCGAGGATCAAGATCAAAACAACTTGCTGTGATAGATATAACACACCTCAACAATCAAGGTAAGGATCAACTACCTTACATTGAGATCCCAGAATTTAATGTAAATTTTTAATAGATATCGGCGCAGCACGATGTATGATTTCACTCGACGTTATAAGCGGAATCTTTTTAGAAAACTATGCCCAACATGAACCATTCAAGTTAAGACCGCACACGGTACAACCAAACATGAACACATCGCTTTGCTACCCCTACCACCACAGTTCAACGCAGACATTTTCCACAAGTTCTTAATATTCTCTTTCGACCCCAAATATAAAGACCTAATAGATATGGACCTACTTGAACAGTTAGGATGTAGTATAGATCTTAAAAATAAAATACTACGAACATCTAGTACCGAGATACCTATTCACTTCGACTACCCTATTAAAAACATTAAAATTGAACCGAATGTGAAAAACTAATAACAGTGAAAACAAATTACACGGACGGACAATACATATGTAACGACTTTTACTGGAATGAAGGACTGAGAACAGCTTTCGTTACTGTAAAAAACGAACTTTTAGGAAATCAGTAATTAACCTTACAGATGACAGCAAAATAATTTGCAATATCTACCCCCACCCCTAGAACCAGCCCAGACGAAAATTTAAAGACTTATAAAACATATGCGACAAACGTACAAACAGACATCACACAGAATTACGCCAAAACCTAAATAAAATCCGAACGGACCATATGAACGAGGAGGAAAGGCGGAAATTAATAAATTATGTTTTGAATATATATATATATATATATATATATATATATATTTTACTGCGAAAGCATACCCTTATCGTTCACACATACCGTGAAACATCAACTTAGACTGACCGACCAAACGCCCGTTTTTGTTAGGAGTTATAGACAGGCCCCAGTTCAACGCAAAGAAATTCTAAATCAAGTAGACAATCTCCTGAAACAAGGTATAATCAGGGACAGTGAATCCCCGTGGTCGTGCCCCGTACACATTGTTATATACAATACATACAATACACATATATACATATATAAACCGAATTCCGCAGGCAAAATTAAATGGAGATTAGTGATAGACTATAGGCGACTAAACGATAAAATAATTGAAGACAAGTACCCTTTACCGAACATTAATGACATCCTTGACAGACTAGGCCGTGCCCAATACTTTACAACCTTCGATTTAGCTAGTGGCTACCACAAATCGAAATGCACCCCAGAGATATTGAAAAAACTGCGTTCACTACAGAAAGGGGACATTACGAATTTTTGCGAATGCCATTCGGTTTGAAAAATGCGCCAAGCACTTTTCAACGCCTTATGGACCACATTCTTAGAGGATTAGATAATGTTTTCAA
>CM022552.1:10012253-10384935 GCA_012273795.1 Dendrolimus punctatus
AAGGGTAAGCATACCCAATAGATGGAAAAGTAAGCATGCTTAGCAGAAAGGGTGAGCGTGCCTAACGAGGTGTGATGAGCGTGCCCAACAGACCATAGTGAGCTACCCAACAGACCACAGGGTGAGCGTGCCCAACAGACCATAGGGTGAGCGTGCCCAACAGACCATAGGGTGAGCGTGCCCAACAGACCACAGGGTGAGCGTGCCCAACAGACCATAGGGTGAGTGTGCCCAACAGACCATAGGGTGAGCGTGCCCAACAGACCATAGAGTGAGCGTGCCCAACAGACCACAGGGTGAGCGTGCCCAACAGACCATAGGGTGAACGTGCCCAACAGACCATAGGGTGAGCGTGCCCAACAGCCCATAGGGTGAGCGTGCCCAACAGACCATAGGGTGAGCGTGCCCAAAAGACCATAAGGTGAGCGTACCTAACAGAAATGGTGAGCGTGCCCCAACGAATCACAAGCTCCATACAGAATCAAATTCGAGCCGTCATTATCTAAGAAGAGGCGGAATATGGAAATCTGAATTATCTTCTGGATGAGGGACCATCCAGTATATGAAGATGGCCGAAACTATATGAACACAACCTCTGCAGCACTACAAGGATTACGAACGTTCAGCATTATTTTAAATATTATAAATCTGTTAGCTGTAGTCATAACATTTCTCCATGTATATAACTTGTATTTATCTTTATTTTTTTCTCTCTTGAACGATAATTTAAAGTAGACTTGATTAAATATACACAGTCATGCCTGAGGTCAGGCATGTGTCAGGATGGACGAATGTTAGCAAACGATACTTGTAAATGCCGTAGTGACCTCTAGCGTGATATTTAATTATTGAGCAACAATACATTGATGTATAGTAACTGCAATGAGAATATATTTTACAGTAATAAAATAAGAGATGGCACTACAGTTGAGACACTTATGGTGTCTCAACTGTAAGCAACCTCACATTTAAAAAAATAAAAAAAGAGAACTGACACTTCCTCCAGAGAAGCCACCTTGGCAAGCAGACAGATATGTGTAACAAATATAAGTTGTTTTGTGTAACTAAGAATAACCAATATCAATGTAAAGTTATACAGTCATAATAAAGAATGTGAGACAATTAAGAAAGAGAGTTATTAATATCGGTAGGTCAAAGATGAGTGGAGACGAACTTTTATATTTTTTCTTGCGACATTTGTATTTTAAGGGCGGCTTGCATGTCGTTCCTTAGTTTTATTTAAGAAACACTAAACGCATTTACCACACACCCTTACATACGATACATTACATACCCTTAAATACGATAAGCGTCTTGCACAACGCTAAATTTACCGGTAAATACGTTTACAGAACTGTCAAAATTAATCATCCAAAAATGAATATTTAACTGCCTTAAACGCGTTTAAACATTGTCACTCAGGTCACTCGTATGTCTTTATGAAATTGTCACTTATAAAAAGTCAATTACAGATTGTCACTCGTATATTATTTGCTTTAATTATTTATGGTAGCAGAGTAATAAAGCAAAGAGTATATTGAATTGTAATAAAGTTAAAGAATTGGATCCAATAAAGACATTTTAACTAGCAAAGAAAAAATCCAATATTGTAGCATTGTGCAATACCGTTAACCCTATGTTCACAAGGTAGGTTATATAGAAGTGCTGTTCAAGAATCAGGTAGACTCAAAGATCGGTATATAATATATATAATAATTTGTAGTAATATATTGTAAGTGTAAAATGTTTTTTTATGATCAATGACAAATATATCATCTTATGACATAAGCTCATCGCCTGAGTACGCCTTGCCTTGTCTTTTTAAAAAGTCTCGATTTTTTTTTCTGAAGTTGTTAATGACTTTTTCTTTGCTAATTAACCTTTTGCGGCATTTGTGAAGTTCGATTTTTATACGAACTTTTTGAGGTGTATCCCAAATTGACCCTATGCTTAGAGAAGTAGTAGGAGATTCAAATTTCTTTTCATTTTCTAAATCAAACATTGAATTTATACCACAGACTTCAGTATCACCACCATCATCCGGTACTTCAATCTGTAAGCAAAATCAAAATGATAAGTATCTGCTAGCACACAAACACTACACTACATCGCAGTTACTGAAAATCTTGAGTTCCTGTGGTGACATATCCTGTAAAAAATAATTATGATAACAAAAAAATAATTGAATGAAGGTAGGATACTAGTATTTAACAAATATATTTTTCTGGCTAATTTGTTACAAACCACGCGAGGAACAGCCGTTTTACGAAGACGTTTTATGCCGTTTGCAGCGACATACACATCTTCGTCCAAAAAATGTTCTGAACAAACGACGCTTGAATTATTCGGCTTAAAAAATTCTTCACGCCTTTGTCGACTAACAAGTGATCTTCATTCTTCACATCGTCATTTTCATTTCATCTTCACGAGGAAAACTAAAATCTACAAAACACGGTATTAAGTTTTCCAGAAGTCTTTAATGTGACGTGTTGCGCCAAAGCGAAACTCACAGACTACGCGACACTTCTGATATTATCATGCCGCATGTCTAGAACCCATAAGTTGTCCCATAATTAATCCATATACATTATAATATTTAGCAACATTAAAAAAAATGTCTATTTGACGACCTCTTCTCCTATATTAAATTATACAACGTAACCATATTTGTCAAAAACTAAATACAAAAAGTTCAAAAGTACATAAACTTATTAATTAAAAAAATAAATACAACATAAAAAATCGAGTCCATTGACAAGAACGGGGTAAGTTTTTGTTATTCGACCGTTGAGTGAAATTTTTAGACAAATTAAATCAAAATCACATATTGCTTCCTATATTCAGACATAAACACAACAAAAACTAATCAATAAACTCATTTACTTACCGAAGATATGATATCCCATCTTTTTTTTAACCTTTTTGCCGTAATATTCTTGCAATTTGAGAGAGCATTTTTAACGAGTGCAGCTAGAGGCGGGCGACGCGAGACTATTTGAAATGAGCGCACTATTTATAATGTTGCGCTCATTTTACGAGGACGGTTTTGAGGCGTTGTTTGTGCATCTTGGGTTTTTTATATATAAATGCAGCCACACCATCCTTTTTGAAATAGACTGGTAATAATCATTTTGGATTAAGTTTCCTACATGTACTGTACTAGATTTTTTGTTTTACGTATATTTTTGATGTTACAAATAAGTATTATTATTTAATTCTCATATTTTAAAATAAACAAATAGTATGCTCATGTTGTTTAATTATAATATGAAATGTTCTATAAATAGAATCGTGAATTTATTTTCCGGATATATTGTGTTCTTTAGGCAGTGTTGTCAAGTAGCGTTTTCGGTAAATATAACACGTTTTGTCTCTTAACGCCAAAAAAATTTACCAAAACCTATCCTATATCCTAAGGTGAAACAAATCTAGCAAAATGAAAAATGGCAACAGATGAGTGACAAAATGAATCGCATCAAAATTTTAACTTGAAGTGTTACGGGCAGATTGTTAATGTACTTGTCCAATTTGAAATGCTGCTTATGCTAAAATTTTGTTGCGATTCATTTTGTCACTTGTCAGGTAAAGATTTTCCACTTGTCCGTTGCGATTCATTTTTCCACTTATTAGAATTTAGAAGTCAGTTTTTTTAAACGAAGTTTTTTTTATTATAACATGCAAATATCTAATTAATTTTATAATAAATATATATGATACTAATATTATAAAGAGAAAGGATTAGATTATTTGTTTGCATTGAAGAGGCTCCGAAACTACTGAACCGATTTGAATAATTCTTTAACTGTTTGCAAGCTACACAATCCCCGGGTGACATAAGCTATATTATATTTACAAAAAAATAGGGATCCTTACTAAAACTCTAATAATGTAACCGAAGGTGTAAAAAAACCTATAATCGTGTGCTCTGCGAAAACCATTGACGATAGAATAAAATAACGTACAACGACTTTGCAGAACACATCATTATTTACAAAAAGTGTCACGACAGCATATGTCTAACTATTATAGTTATGCCACAATAATTGTTCTTTTATTTTAAACACTTAATTAAAATGCCGCTGTTAGAAGAGGCTCTTTATTTGTATCTTGCTAATAATCCTTATCAAAATAAATTACTTCATATTCAAGACTGCTTCAATACCTTTATATAAATTTTGAATTATTCAATTCCGACATTCCATTCGAAAGAAAAATTAAAAATGTAAGTATTAGAACACGCGGCCGTGGAGCTTTTTCGTGAGCGAAAAATCGTAAGACTCCGTCTATATAAAAGTTTCACTTCAAAAATTATAAAATCGGTTGAGTAATTTCAAAGTTCATCGCAGTCAAACTCTGTGACAAGGAATTTTTATATATATGTCGGAGAAGCATCGTTCTCGGTGACATCGTCATTAGTGGTTGAGGGTTTAGTGGGCGTCATCAGGGTAAAAAGCGAGCATAAAACACAATAGTCACGGTTTATACACTTTTAATTTAGATTTAAACAATATTCTGTCACAGTTTAAGACCGACCAGCGGATTCAGGGCACCGATCTTACTTCAATCTTTTCTTTTAAATTCTCAACGATCCAACTCGACCCGTGCTATCGCTCCTATGTGTCACAAAACTCGCCCGTCTATCTAAAGTAAAGATGGCGCCTCGACCCCGCTCGACATACGTGCTCTGCTCTGATTGGTCGCTTATTAAATTATAATATTTGTAACTTTTATTACGTTAGGACGATTTTTAAGTTATAGAAAGATTTAAAAAATTAAATTAAATTAAGGGTTTTAACAGTAATTAAATTTGTAAACAAATAATATTGAATGTTATAAATTCAAAGAACAATCAAACAGACTCAGCTTTTTTTCGACATATAGATAGATATACCAATTGAGATACCAGCTGGTGATGATGTGGATGATTTTTAACCGATTTCGAAAAAAGGAGGAGGTTCTCAATTTGTCGGGATCATTTTTTTTGTTGCTTTTTTTATGTATCGCTAAAACTAATATGCCGCAATGTCAATACATTTGACAACCACATATTGTTACATGCCGACAAAGATGAATGGTGTGTGCAGGTGTACCACCTGCCCTTCATCAAGCGCTGTTTATTACCCTACCCGCATTCGGAGTTCTTTTGTTTACTTCGTATTGAAAATTTGCAATTAGACAATAGCCTATTGTTATTGTTTTCGACTTTGTTGGCCGCTCGCAGGAATAATTAGCCAGATCTACAGATTACTTTTTCTTGGAAGAACTCAGCCCACGCAGCCGATTGTCGTATTATACAGTTTACTATAAAACAATGCCCGAACGGAGGGGTGAGGCAGTCAAGCGAGGATTACGATACGAGTAAGACGTAAGTACATTCGATGAGCGATATAGTGACGGACTTTTCTCGTGTTATTGAATCGTGCAGTGTGTACTGGTTGTATCCCGTTATATTTGTACCTGTTTTATACGTGTTTGTACAGTTCTATAGTAATACCAACGGCATTTTAATTCGAGTCCTGTGTAGCTCGTAACAATGTATTGATTTCAAATTCGTCGCAGGAATCCTGTAAGCGTACATAATAGGCATTTGCCGTAGACAGAGATTCTGTGTCTACGGCATCTGCTTACGTGATTGACATAAGGAAAACGCCAAGCCATAAATGTATTTTTTTTTAAAGACATGAGGAAAAAAACATATTTTTACACAGACTCAGTGTTGCCAGATGGGTGGGATGTCCTGCAAATTTGGGTTTTTTCGACGTTGGGAGAAGATTCGGAAATTTTGGAGATTTTTTAAGTATCAATAATTCATATACAAACACAATTTTCATCACTACAATTATTATATCTAAGTTATAATACAGTATTATTACTTTATCTTAGAATTATATTATACTAGTGAATCATACTTCAATTCAATAGTTCATTTTAATAATTCAATTCATTCGTTCGTTCATTTACGATATTTATTTATTAGGCCGTCTCTACTCGTATACGTCGTATCTCATACGCTACTTTCCGTTAGAGACTCACAACGACCACGTTCACAAATGCAGTGTTTCCCGTTCCATTTATTTGCTGGTGTCACAATCGTAAACTGAGTGGAACGGTTATTTAACCCACTCATTGACACGGGTCGTTGTGAGCGCCCCGTGAGCGAGAATGATGACATCATTAGTGACGTTTTCGCCACGCCGGTGGTTTGATTTTTTTATTTCTGCTTTAAAATGAGTAAAAGACGGTTTTGGGGATTTGTTCAAAAAGGTTAATTTTAGAGTTTTTGAAAAATCATCTAGCAACACTGCACAGACTAATACGGGTGTGTGACATGTGTAATACGGGTGTAGTATATATAATTGTAAAGTAATCCACAGTCATAAAGTACATAGGTACCTCCTCATTAGTGTGTGAAACTGAAAAGTAATTAATTTTTATATTGAGACGATATTACGCACAACTAAAAAAGTAAGTTTAGCGTATTTTATTTTATAAACAATTACTGGGAAAAAATGACTAATGTTTAACTACAATTTTCGCTCTTTCGGTGGCAGAGTTAAAATCGTCAGCACTGAAGGTCGCGGTAAAGTTGCCCCCCACTTGACTTATTGCTGTATTTGTTTTTAATCAATTTTTGCTGTTAGTTTCTTTAACAGTATACAACCATAAACCCTACAAAGTTGCGAATATGTGGATTGTCATACAAATATCATCACTACATAGTATAAAACAAAGTCGCCTTTTCTGTCCCTATGTCCCTATGTGCGCTTAAATCTTTAAAACTACCCAACGAATTTCGATGTGGTTTTTTCCAATCACTCTATCTATTCAAGAGGAAGGTTTATATGTATAATACATGCATCATATACTAAGGCAACATTGCTAATTTTAGAGGTTTCTAACGTGATGTCGTAAATTAACAAAATTTGCGTTTGCGGCGGGCGGTACCGGTCGGACGGGGCAGTGCGGGGAGGCATGTCTATAAATAGCGCGTCGGAGGCCGCGGTTCTCCCTAGACAGTTCACCGCTGTCGTTCGACGCGCGCGCACGTGTCTCGTTCCGCCTCGGCAGTCCGTTATTCGTGTTCGTTGTGTTCGTTCGTTTACCCGGTCGACTTGTGTTTTTTCTGTTACAGTGCAGTGAAACGTGCGTCATCAGGTGGTTTATCCACCAATTCGTTCGTCCCCCTCAGGGACAATGGACGGCATGGAGCCCTATCTATCGCCGTTAGAGGGTTTGTTGTCGTTTTTACGACAGCAATTCCCTCAAGCGCTCGACCAATTTTTGAGGACTCCGGAGTCCCAATCAATGGCGTCCGTTATCTCGGAACTTAATTCCGAGAAACCCGTGTCCCGTAATTTGCACGTGCAAGGGGCCCCCGGGCAGGTACCTGCCGCGAGCGTCGCACCCCCCGCAACCCCCGCCACCGCACTTGCCGCGGCCCCCGCGCCCCACGCGTCCGTACCTGCCACGTCACCGATACGCCCGCTACCCGCACCCCCGCTCAACGATGCCCACCGTGTGACATCAAAGTCGCGCGCCTCGTTGTCTCGTGGTTCCGCGTCGGGACAACCGCGTTCGAGCTCCGCGAGTTCGACAACATCGCGTTCGCGATCACCCATCCACCGCGTAATTGACTCTCGTCGAGAAATCGACTTAACCCCTGAGGTTCCGCAATACCCCAGGGATGCCCCTCTTTCAACAGCCGATGAAATTATCCCCATGGATGTCGCGCCTCCCGTGAACATCCCGTTAAACCGCGAAGACGATGACGGATTCATAACCGTCAATCGAACAAAAAAACGCAAGACCCAGAGGGAGGTCCTCTCCAACCCCACCTCCACTGCCGGCACTCAGCCGACAGCGGCACCGTCCAGCCGCCCTGGACCACCTTCAAAGCGCCCGCCGCCACCCCTGATCATACGCGAGAAAGCCCATTGGCTTCAACTCGCCAAGGAATTGCCAGGTAAGGCAATCTCCATAAAAGAAGCCCGTGATACCCAGCACGGCATCAAAGTTATGGTCACGTCTTCAAGCGACCACCGCGCCCTAACTACTTTATTATGTGACCGTAAAATCGGTTACTACACTTACGCTCTGCCGGAAGAAAAACGCCTTCGGGCTGTAATCCGCGGTCTACCTCAGGAAATTGAAAGTTCCTTCATCCTAGAGGACCTTAAGTCCCAAGCCCTGCCGGTGCACGAAGTACACCGTATGCACAGAGGCGACTCCACAAAGTCACCTCTAAACCTAGTATTGGTTGTCCTCGACCTCTCCCCAGAGGGGAAAAAGATCTTCGAACTTGAGAAGGTCTGTGGCCTCTCTGGCCTTCGTGTGGAGCGTCCACACGAAAAACATACACTGCGGCAGTGTCATCGCTGCCAACTTTATGGGCACTCTGCCCTTCATTGTCAATCCCGCCCCAGGTGCGTCAAGTGCTTGGGCGATCACGGGACCTCGGAGTGCACTCGCACCCGGGACTCCCCAGAGCCACCGAGCTGCATCCTCTGCGGCCAAGCGGGCCACCCCGCTAACTACAGAGGCTGCCCTGCTGCTCCCCGACCCAAACGCAAGGTCGGAAAGGACAATGCCCAAAAAGGCACTAGAAAAGTGCCGAACAAACCCGCATTCGTGGCCGCCCCTCCTCCAGTAGTAAACCACTGGACGGGTCTTCCCACGACGGAAGCGTTCCCTCCACTAAGGACGCGTGCCCCAGTTATGGCCAGCCTTCCCCCGGCCACCCTCGCCCCCGCCCCTATTTCTAAGGTATCTTCTGGGCCATCGGCCCACCACTCTATAGCGGAGGACTTAGCTTTAGCGACTAAATTCGCCAAAAACTTGCCCTTCGACCTAGAAGAGGTCCAACTTTTGGCTAGGAAACTGAGACAAGTTTCAGAGTCAAGTCAACCCTCTCTCCGGGACCAACTCGTGATCGAAATGGATCACGCGTACCTCCTCCAAATACTTAGATCGTTGTAAATAATCAATAACATCAAATTATTGTTACCGGTAACAAATGGCACATGTAGGAAGAAATAAACCACGCTCATTGACTCTGGCGACTTATAACGCCAACGGCCTTCGAAACCAGCGCGACTTGGTCCATGACTTCCTGGTTACCAATCAAGTAGATATACTCCTAGTACAGGAGACCTTCCTGAAACCGAGTAACAGAGATCCAAAGATCTCTAACTATCGGATCACTAGACATGACAGGGTAGGCCGTGGTGGCGGCACCCTGATCTATTTTAGAAGATCCTTACACTGTATGCCTCTAATCACCCCCCCACTAGAAGGTTTGGAGGTATCAGCTTGCAGACTAGCAATGACTGGCCACCAACCTCTAGTCATAGTCTCAGCATACCTCGCATGCCAAAAAACACTTATTAAGAAAGACTTAGAAGCCCTATTCAACTTAGGCCCGGCTGTCATAATAGCCGGAGATCTGAATTGCAAACACGAGCAGTGGAATTGCAATACCACTAATCCCAATGGCAGAGCTCTAATAAATATATCAGACGATCTTTTGTTTGATATACTTACTCCCATGACCCCCACAAGATACCCCCCCAACCGTGACTGGGGGACCCCAAACACTCTCGACTTAGCATTACTGAGGGGCGTAACCCTTCAGTTCCATTCGATCGAAACGATGGACGATATAGATTCGGACCATCGCCCAGTTATCCTCAGATTAGGACCACAGACAGACCCGACATCTGAAACTAGGACGTCTGTGGACTGGTTGAGACTTGGGAACCTCCTCAAGGCAACAAGCTCACAAGACCTGGACCGCATCCCGGACCACATTGAGTCCCGCCAAGACACGGAGACGGCGATCGAGGCCCTTACTAGCCACCTTCAATCCGCAGTGCGGAACTCGTCCAGGCAGGTGCCGGTGGAGGATGACCGTCACTTATGCCTGCCGGACGAGGTGAGGGTACTGTTGAGGGAAAAGAGAGCCGCCTCCAGAGCTCACGATAGATATCCCACCGAGGAAAACAGAGTCCGACTTCGCGAACTAGAGCGCGAGGTCAAACTACGTATCCGGGAAGTCAGGGAACAACGTTGGGACAGAACGTTGAGAGATATCGAACCAACTCACCAGGCATACTGGAAGCTGGCTAGAGCTCTCAAATCAGACACCCTTACTGTCATACCCGCGCTAGAAAGAGCCGACAACACCGAGGCGTTCGATGACGAGGAGAAGGCCGAATGCCTCGCTCAGAGTCTAGAGCTTCAATGCTCCCCCACTACGCAAAACGTCGACCAGTCACACCTGTCGGAGGTGGACTCCGAGGTCGAACGTAGATCCTCCTTACCAGCGGAAACCACACTCGACCCGGTCACGGTCGAAGAAGTGCAAGATCTGATCAAGTCCCTCAAACCGCGAAAGGCCCCAGGGACCGATGGCATTAACAATCGCGTCTTAAAACTCCTCCCCGGCCACCTAATTATAATATTGGTGAGCATCTTCAATGCCGCCATGACAAACTGCTCCTTCCCCGCGATTTGGAAGGAGGCAGATGTCATCGGTATTCACAAGCCTGGAAAACCGGCTAATAAACCGTCCAGCTACCGTCCGATCAGCCTACTGAGTGCACTCAGCAAGCTTTACGAGAGGGTCATCCTCTCTAGACTTAGAGATTTTGCCATCAGCAAACATCTACTACCCGACGAGCAGTTTGGCTTCCGTGCCAGACACTCATGCGTGCAACAGGTGCACCGCATCACGGAGCACATACTATCTCACTTTGCCCATCGCCCCCGCTCTATAGGAACAGCCGCCCTGTTTCTAGACGTAGCTAAGGCCTTCGACAAGGTCTGGCACAACGGCTTGATTTACAAGCTGTATCAGTTCGGTGTGCCAGACAGACTCGTGCTCATCTTGCGAGACTTCCTCCTAGGTCGTAGCTTTCGTTTTCGAGTGGAAGGAACGCGCTCGTCTCCTCATCCACTCACAGCCGGTGTACCACAGGGCTCGGCCCTGTCCCCACTACTCTTCACGTTGTTTACCAGCGACATCCCAAAAACTCCAGATGTGGAGCTGGCCCTCTTCGCGGATGACACCGCACTCTATACATCAGATAAAAACAGACAAATGGCCTGCGTCCGGCTGCAGGTAGCTGTCACAGAGCTAGGCAAATGGTTTCGTAAATGGAGGATAGAGGTGAACCCGGAGAAGAGTGCAGCAATGTTCTTTTCCCCGGGCACGCTTCGCTCCCCCAAACGCGCTTCCCTTCGCCTAAAAGCCATTTCGCTCTATGACCAAGAAATTCCCTGGGCAAAGCACACCAAATACCTGGGTGTCACCCTAGATCAGAACTTGCGCTTTAACGAGCATATCACTATAGTCCGAAATAGAGCGCGATTTGTGATGGGTCGTCTAGCACCCATGATAGATAACCGAAGCAAAATGTCCCTCAGACACAAGCTTACTCTATATAAAACATGCATCCGCCCGATCATGACATACGCGAGTGTGGTATTCGGCCATGCCAAGCCTACCCATTTAAAGAAACTGCAAATCGTGCAGAATAAATTCATGCGCAGAGCCGTCGGTGCTCCCCTCTATATGCGTAACGTCGACCTCCACCGCGATCTGGAGCTTCCCTCTATCAAAAACTACATTACGTCGCTCTCGCGTAAGTATTTCGATCTCGCGCCGCACCATCGAAATCCGCTCGTCGTATCCGCGTCCGATTACAAGCCTCGGCGAAAGGCTCTCGTGCGACGACCGCGTAATGTCCTTACGGATAAGGTCGACGCTATCACAAAACGGCTGGCCCGGATCAGCCCGCCCGCGGTTAGGACGGCAGGCTGGCAGGCACCGACAGACAGACATAGACGGCGGCGTCGCAGACAACGCCAATCACGATCTCTCCACGTCCTTGCGAGGGACGCCAGGAGACATAGCCCCCCCACAGGATAGACTAGGCGTGTTGCTGGGAAGGTTTTTTTTTTTTCGCCGTTTCTTCTTTCCCAGCCAAAACACGTTGCGAAACGGCAGTAAGTTAGCGTAGGCCACCGCGAACCGCCGATCCCGGTCCCCCGGGATCCTTCTTCTCGGGCTTTATACTACCCGTCGCCCGTTCCCAATTAGTTCATTGTGTTGCCCATTGGCGGGCATCATCAGATTCATCCCCCTCTCATGGCAACAGTCCAGCCGAGGTAAAACTCCCTAGGGAGCTCCCTCAAGTACGTTGCCCCCGGGCTCGAGCGCCTTGCGAAGGCGCTCGCCCCAAAAACCCCGGTAAAGTTGTGAGGTCTTCGGACCAACAACATAAAGTCAAGTCAAATAAAAAAAAGGTTCTCCCTAACCTTATAGCACTTTGAATTTAGCAGCAATCGGACGCGTTTATTAATGCGTGCAGGCCAAGGGCAGTAATGAATGAATCAAAAATACTGGATCGATTTTAATCATGTTTTCATTGAGTGACATAGGCATATATATTTTATGCCCGTGCAAAGTCGGAGCGGGCCGCTATGTTTTTATATACAACGTTCATAGTTTTTCTGTAGTGTATTTAATTTTGTATCAGCATTGCACCCGTGCGAAGCCGGGACGGGTCGCTAGTAAATAATATAATACAGACCAAATGGACGGGTCTGTAATATGTATACGGATTCCCGGTACAAAAAGTAGCGTAGCATTTAAAAAAAATGTAAGCCATCCTTTTAGTGAAAACTAAATAATAATAAATTAACCATAATCTTTGAATTTAATCACTCTTTAAAATAAATGTCATTTTTTTATCGTTCCTGTGAAAAATCACATTGGAATTCGAACTTTATAAATTTGGACATTTTAAATCATTCCCGGTAAAATTCCAGGATGAAAAGTAGCGCAGATTTTAAGTCTAAGAATTTGCCGTCGATCAGTGAAAAGCGCATCGAAATTGACCCAATACTTTTTACGTGAGCCCCAAACAAACAGACAAGAAACCTAAAAAAATCACACCACGTACGCCGCTCGCTTATATAGTCTATTCCAGTTGGTTTTTCTTTAAATAGTTTTGATGTACAGACACGGTATGTTAACAAATTTTTTAATTATTTTTTTTAAACATATTTATTTCCAATTTTTTGCCAGCGACTTCGTCCGCCTGGAATAGTTAAAGAACCCCCGATTTTGAAATATTCATTTGTGCTCCGCTCCTATTGGTCCTAGCGTGATGATATATAGCCTCTAGCCTTTCTTAGTAAAGAGGGTGTCTGAAACAAAGAATTTTTCAAATAAGACCAGTAGTTTCTGAGATTAGCGCTTTCAAACAAACCAACTCTTCAGCTTTACATATTAGTATAAGATATGCCTGAATATATGTCAGCGGATTAAAGAAAGGGAATACTACAGCGAAAAGTACTTGTCAGAATCGTATTGTAGATCTATCGCCTCTGCCTACCGCATTGGCAAACAGGCGTGATGTTTGTCAATGAAATATTGTACGAATTTATAACTAAACGAGTTTGACTAATAAACCGCGAATAAACTGCTTATGACGCATAAGTTTATAATATGAGGTTCGCCGATAACTACTTCCTACTGTGTATTGTATTATTAACTACATACTTAAATTAAGGGCCGCTTGCATAAGGTTGCTTAAATTTATTTAAGAATCGCAAAACGTATTTAACACCTTTAAATACATTTAGCGTCTTGCACAACGCTAAATTTTCCGCTAAATACCTATGTTTAAAGAACTGTCGATATGTTTTGTGTAAAATGTATTCAGGCATTTAATATGATTAACTAATTTTATTTAAAGGCGCTCG
This sequence comes from Dendrolimus punctatus, assembly GCA_012273795.1. NCBI lineage: Eukaryota > Metazoa > Arthropoda > Insecta > Lepidoptera > Lasiocampidae > Dendrolimus > Dendrolimus punctatus. The sequence goes on from CM022552.1 coordinate 10,026,024, forward strand.
TTATGCAAGCGGACCTATATAAATACAACAAAAAATTAAAAAAACAAAAAATATTGCAACAAATATTTATGTAATCTTTTTTGTCAACCCTCCTGACAATCGACGCGTCACATCATGAGGCTATTGGCAAAACTAAACGGGTAGAATATCTTTATTAAACTAACTAACTAACTTACATACGCCTTAGTCGAATCCACCGGAATAATTGAACGAAATATGAGAAAGAATGAAAATGTGAACGATTATAACGAGTAAGTTCCACAGACTCGCCGGCCCCTATCATTGTACACTCGTTCAACGCACGCCGACATTTTAGCGAATTAATATAAAACGGTTATTTTCGACTTCATATCTAATATATAAAATTCTCGTGTCACAGTTTTCGTTGCCATACTCCTCCGAAACGGCTTGACCGATTTTGATGAAATTTTTTGTGCTTATCCGGTATCTATGAGAATCGGCCAACATCTATTTTTCATCCCCCTAAATGTTAGGGGTAGTCCACCCCTAAATTTTATTTTTTATTTTTTAGACAAAATTTTTAATTTCTATTTTTTTATGATACATACAAAAATAAATACAACCCTAAATTATTAACCCTCTGCGACAAACCCCTATTTTTACCGGGCAGGACGACGTCTGCCAGGACAGCTAGTTTTAAATATAAATTTAATTAAAATTAGCCAACGCTATGTTTTAACTAAATAAATATTCCAAATTTTGTAAATGAAAATATCTCTGAAATTTACCTTGTGTTCTGATTTGTTTTTCTAAAATTCAACATTTGAACAATATATTTTTTTAACAATCTGTTATTATACAATAAATCTTCATAAGGAAATTAAAAATAAATAAACTAAACTATACCATACTATGAATAAAGCTATATTTACAAAATAATGTAAATCTATAAATAAAAAAATGACTCCAAATCGCTGTCGGCAAGGAGCGTGCCCAAAATACTGGCCGCATTTCCACGTTGGATGGCAACGCTAATAATGCCTAATACGTTACCCTAGGTGCAAGCCTACCTTTTGGTCTCTCTTAGATGCGCTGAGAGGTCTTGATAGAGGCGATGAGCTCCAGACTAAATTCAAATGGTCTAAAAATGGGTTACAAAACACAAGATCTACGACCTATATATATGCGATAATGTCTGACGAATCCTTTTGTTTTAGCACAATGGAGCTTCTTAATCTCCCTGAAGACATTATGGCAAATATTATGACTCGATTCCTTGACATACAATCAATTGCAACTTTGTATAATACTGGGAATACGAATTTAAGAGAATTAATAGTGAGACACATAAGAAAATGTAAATTATCTCGAAGTAATGTTGCCACTGTGAGATTTTTTCAAACAAGATTCTACCAAGATATTTCAGGACACATTCAAGAACTAGACATGGCGATGATTCCCAATATTCAATTGGCAGATTTTCATGCAGCGGTAACGAATCTTAGAAAAGTGAAGTTTCTTAACGTGTCATTTACAAACATAACACTTGGTGATGTTGCTGTGACTATAAATCCAAGCACGAATTGGCCTGAACCAAAAAATATTTATGTTAATTTGGGACATTTTGATACTACCAGATACATGAATCAAATAAACACGGAACTTTTGACAAAGTCACAGATTTTCGTTCAACGATTGGAAAATATTCATTTGTTAATTACTTTAAGCGATCTATTAAACTCAAAATTACTATTTAATGTATTGAAAAAAGCTAACCTAAATTCTTTGAATCTTACCGTTCTAGACGTAAATGAAAACTTTATAATGAAATATCGGCTTTTCAGTCGAGTGCCTGTATTTAAACAACTACATATTCGTATATTGGACTGGTACAATACTAAGAAGTGTTTTCCATCTTTAATCAAATTTCCAATATTGACAAAGTTAGATCTGAAGGAATATGAATTTATTATAATATTTTGTCCAAGTTTGACTTCTCACACAGTATTTGTGTCAAGTTTATTTGAGAACTTTTTTAGTGAACATTTTAATTTGGATGCCACCTGTATATCAGAACTAAAGGATGCGTTCAATAAAAATACTGCTATCCCTGGAAATGTAGCTGTGATGTTGTGGAAGAAGGATGCTTTCAATTTCGATGATAATTTTTTTTAAAACTTACTAAGAGAAATTACACAATATTTCCCTTACTCTCCGAGAAGTGATGAAATCAGTGTTCCATATCGATATGATTGGTTCGTCCTTACACCTATGATTACAGAAAATAAAGACACTTCCGAAAACAACACTGAAGGAACTTTTGTTCCAGACTACGATACATTATTTGCGAACAAACAAAAAATTCAGATAAGTTTAGATTTAAGTCATCTTGTTGGGATCCCAGTTAATTTGAATTCAAACAGTAGTTATTTATCAAAAATAACATATTTAAGTTTATGTGGGTTAAGCAACTCGAATAAAAATTCTGGTCCATGCCTAATCAGGTATGCTCCAGATTTTTTTGATACTTTATTTCGATGTTGTGCTATCTTAAACACATTGAATGTTGAAGCAACCAAAGAGGAGCCTTGTTGGAGACATTTGAGCAACTCTTTAACATTAAGCTCAACTCTTAAGAATTTTAGGTTAATGGACAGTAAAATTGATATGGATTATCTATTTTCAGCCTTAGTGCAGTGCAGAAGCTTAGAAAACATTATTATTTTACTCTTTGGTATTCCTCCTAGAGAACCATTTCAGGTTCCAAATACATTATTCCAAAGGTGTCCTAATTTATATCATTTATTTATGATGGCAGCGAATTCCTATCACGGTCACTGTATTACATACAATCCTGAATTTACTCTATGCAATTTATTTGTAAATGTTGAGCGACTTCCGAATTTATGTACTAATAATAGTGGTAACAACTATCCTTATGATACTAGTATAGATGTATTTAAACTAAATCCAATAAGAGATACTGTGTATTTTGGTGCAAAGTCAGATTAACACGAAATAAAAAAATGTATTTATTTAAAATTAGATGTAAATAACTATTCATAGACTATCATCATCACTAATTAAAAAAATATATTCACAAATTTTACTGCACATTATAGCACAAATATGTAAATATAGACTAACTTTACTTCCTGTCAAAAATACGTTTAAAAATACCAACAAGATTATTCAAAAATTCTGTTAGCAGAGCTTGAAGAGGTCATTATCTTAGTCATACAGGGCGTTCCATTAGGGACTCACAACGACCACGTTCACGACCGCGATTTTTTCCGTTCCACTTGCTTGCGGACGTTATAATCATAAACGCTAGTGGAACGGGTTATGGAGCGTTGATGTCATTAATGTCATACGCAAATGTCATTGGTTGATATGAAAATCGCGCCTTTTTCAATGTGTAGGCTTGACTAATTTGTGTTAAAAGAAATATAGCTATTTATACAAAATGTCCTTAATGGTGTCAGTTGGGTATCATCGCGGTAATAATTCAGAAGAAAGCAAATTCGCCTACCCCAGATGAAGAGTGGACGTTAAGTTTATAAAACGTAATACTAAAAACGTGATCTCAGGCCACGAATTACACAATATAAATATATAGTCGATCGTTATTCAGATGAAGAATTTAAAAGCCACTTTAGACTTTCAAGAAATACTATCTATAATTCTGAATTCTGAGTTATAACTCTGTCGTATAATTCTGCAGCAAAAGCTATGTCTACAAACAATGGATTCCTCATTAATTATATTCAAGTCAACGATAATGAAAACTGATTAGAAATAAATTATGTAAATAAATGCTAATAACAAATAAAGGAAAATGATAGATGGCTGTTCAAAATACATTAAAATTAATTTTACAAAATTAATAAAGAAAGATATATTTTTATTCGCCATCTTCGTTTCAAAATTCGCGCCTTTGTCAACGTATTGACAAGAGAGAATTAATGCTCTGTGGTCAACGCCCACTTCGACCCACCTTTTGACATGGGTTGTTGCGGGCGTTATGTGATCGAAAATGATGACGTCATTAGTGACGCTACGCTACGACCACGACGATCGCGGTCGCCTTGTGGAACGGCTAATTGAGCATTTTGGGCGTTGTGGGTTGCTAGTGGAACGCCTTAATAGTATGATGAACATGACAAGTATTAACCTAAAGTGAAACTTTATACCATGTATTACAACTACCGATATATCTAGATCAATTTCATTAAGCAATTCTCCAATGGCAACCGCTTAAGGCCCTCTGTTCTTTGCATATTTTGACAGCGCATCTCGATTGTGAATTTGTCACAATAATCTAACAATAAGCGCACGAGGAACATAATCACGTTTCCTTTGTGTAGCCTTGAACTCCGATAAATCGGGTACAGATATTTTAAACACTATGTAATGGTTATTTTTATGTCATTGTATGATAAATAATGTTAAAATATATATATAAACTAGTACAACAACAAAACTTATTTATGCCTATTAGTTATATTACAACCTAAATACCTTAACCATATAAGTAGATTACTGGGCCTATGTAGAATATATTCGTAGAAGTCAATCGGGAAGGTGCCTAGCCAGAATGTTGGCTACATTACCAGCTTGAATGGGACGTCATCTCCTTCTTTGACGAGCGAGTCATGCTTGCCAAGGAGAAGGCGGAGTAAGAGCATGAGCGCACCAACCTGCTCCGCTCCCATCAAAAGACGACGTGTCGGTCCTGGACGGCGTCTTTAGACCTTCAGCCGCTATGCGCGGGCGGCTCGGATAGATCCCTGGGGATCGGTTCTAATCCGCCGTTATGCCGTCGGGATAGGGGCGCGCCGGTGTTCCACGCGCGCTCACCTCTGGCTCGTGGAATGCGTTACATACCGCCCAACGCAAAAGAGAGTGAAGACGCAGAAGCCGAGATTCCCCTGGCAATGGAAGAAGCATTTACTTCACCCCCTGCCAGGGCCTCGCAGTGAATTACCGGGGCAACGATGGTATAAGGGCAATAGGCTGAACATTGAGGAATTTTAGTGGACATTCCTGACTCAAATGGCAATAGTATTCCATAGGAGTGTTGATGCCATCCCTACGTGGAGAATTAGACACCCCCTATGTTTATGACTATGTTTTTGTCATTTCAATTCATAACTTTGTAGTTCTCTATACATACATAACTTCACGCCAGGTCCCTTGCGGGGTAGCCACGAACAAAAGAGTGCCATTCAGGCTTATTCTTACACAGCTCACTTGCTTCTTTGACATTCATAGCTCTTGTCATGCACGCTCGTCTGTTCTTAAGGCTCCTGACATCACCTTCTGCTAGTACACGATCAATTTGATCATTGAAGGTGTGTCGTGGCCTTCCGCGACTTCTGCATCCATCCACTTTTGCATTGTATATCTGTTTAGTCATTCTTTCATCATACATTCTTTCAACATGCCCGAACCACACCATAGTTCTCTATAGACTTGCACTTTTCTAATAAATTACATAGACATAGATCATGTAGTTTCGACGATTTCATAAAGGTTAAGTACAATGAAACCTTAATAATTAGGCCCACTTAACAGTCAATATAAGAACAGCTTAAAAACCAAATTAAAAATAATTTATAAGTCCCAAATCACTGTCAGTTCAGTCAGAAAATTCCCAAAACGCTGGCTGCGTTACCGCTTTGGATGGCAACGCTTATGCGTTGCCCAAAATACATACCAGCCTTTTGGTTGCGTGAAACTTCTATCGACCGTGTAGATAAGTCTTCATAAAGGTTGTGAGTGAGCTTCCCCATATCTGCTACCAACGGATGCATTAACGGCGTTTTAGATCCTCTTGCCGCACAGCAACTGCGCCAGGTAAGACAAGCCGTGCCGGGAATATTGCCAGTGTTAACGCACGTGGCATCTCCCACACTAATAGTCGTCCCATCTTCCAGGCCACCAATGACATTCCATTGGATCTCTTGCCATCATCGTGGCACAAGCCTTTCGGTTGACTGTCTGACGATTTTTTTTGTTTTAGCACAATGGAGCTTCTTAACCTGCCTGAAGACGTTATGGCAAATATTATAACTCGATTTCTTGACATACAATCAATCGCAACTTTGTATAATACTGGGAATACGAATTTAAGAGAATTAATAATGAGACACATAAGAAAATGTAAATTATCTCGAAGTAATGTTGCCACTGTGAGATTTTTTCAAACAAGATTCTACCAAGATATTTCAGGACACATTCAAGAACTAGACATGGCGATGATTCCCAATATTCAATTGGCAGATTTTCATGCAGCGATAACGAATCTTAGAAAAGTAAAGTTTCTTAACGTGTCATTTACAAACATAATACTTTATGATGTTGTTGTGACTATAAACCCAAGCACGAATTGGCCTGAACTAAAAAATATTCATGTTAATTTGGGACATCTTTATACGACCAGATACATGAATTATATAGACATAGAACTCTTGACAAAGGCACAGAATTTCGTTCAACAATTGGAAAATATTCACTTGGTAATTACTTTAAGTGATTTATTATGGCCGAAATTATTATTTAATATATTGGAAACGGCTAACTTAAATTCTTTGAACCTCACCGTTCTAGATGTACAAAAAATCTTTACAATGAAATATCGGCTTTTCAGTCGAGTGCCTGTATTTAAACAACTATATATTCGTATATTGGACTGGTACAATACTAAGAAGTGTTTTCCATCTTTAGTCAAATTTCCAATATTGACAAAGTTAGATCTGAAGGAATATGAATTTATTATAATATTTTGTCCAAGTTTGACTTCTCACACAGTATTTGTGTCAAGTTTATTTGAGAACTTTTTTAGTGAACATTTTAATTTGGACGCCACCTGTATATCAGAACTAAACGATGTGTTCAATGAAGACACTGCCATCCCTGGAAATGTAGCCGTGATGTTGTGGAAGAAGGATGCTTTCAATTTCGATGATAATTTTTTTCAAAACTTACTAAGAGAAATTACACAAAATTTCCCTTACTCTCCGAGAAGTGATGACATCAGTGTTCCAAATCGATATGATTGGTTCGTCCTTACACCTATGATTGCAGAAAATAAAGACACTTTCGAAAACAACTCTGAAGGAACTCTTGTTTTAGACTACGATACATTATTTGCGAACAAACAAAAAATTCAGATAAGTTTAGATTTAAGTCATATTGGTGGGATTCCAATTACTTTAAATTCAAACAGTAGTTATTTATCAAAAATAACATATTTAAGTTTATGTGGGTTAAGCAACTCGAATAAAAATTCTGGTCCATGCCTAACCAGGTATGCTCCAGATTTTTTTGATACTTTATTTCGATATTGTACTACCTTAGACACGTTGAATTTTGAAGCAACGAAAGAAGCGCCATGTTGGTTATATTTATGCAATTCTTTAAAATTAAGCTCAACTCTTAAGAATTTTAGATTAATGGACAGTAAAATTGATATGGATTATCTTTTCTCAGCTTTAATGGATTGTAGGAGCTTAGAAAACGTTTTTATTATACTTGTTAGTACACCTCATACAGAAGGTTTACATACATATAAGGTTCCCAATACATTATTTCAAAGTTGTCCTAATTTATATAATTTATTTATAAGGGCAGGGACACATCGTGGTAATTGTACTACATACAATCCTGAATTTACTCTATGCAAGTCATTTGCAAATGTTGAGCGACTTCCGAATTTATGTGCTAATAACAGTGGTATAAGCTATCCTTATGATTCTTTTATAGATGTATTCAAACTTAATCCAATAAGAGATACTGTGTATTTTGGTGCAAAGTCACATTAACTAGAAATAAAGAAAGGTATTTATTTAAAATTATATGTAAATACCTATCCATAGACTATCATCTTCACTTTTAAAAAAACGTGTGCGTCTCGAGAGGCCCGAAGAAGTGATAACTCAAACTAATCTAAGTCAAACTATCTAATATTTAAAGGGTACAATTTAAATGCTCACCAAAAATATTTTTTGTCCCTTAGACTGATATAGATTTATTGTTTTTACAAAATTATAAAATTTTACACGCTATATATGTCATTTTCAAAAAAGTTGTACTTTTTTTTATAATGTTTTGTCCTCACTCACAAATGTTATAATATGAAAAATCTGTGGCTTATGAAACGAATTAGCTCCATTGGTAATGTTATCTATACTTCAACCTAAGCTTTCAAATCACTTTTTATCTTATAAAACATTTAGATGTCAGGTAAATAGCAATTTAAAAAGTGCCTTTATTGTCTTTCCCATACAAATTCCTCATGTCTCATTAATACTCTCGCAAGTTTAAAAATCTTCTGATGATTATATTTTTCGAATACGGTGAAATTGAATATGGGGTATATCAACTAAGATAGTATTTTATTTGAATACGATTATTAAAACTAAAATAATAAATAAATACGCAATAGAATCGAATTTAATTACATGTCCACTTTTCTATTACTTTGTGTAACACCGATGTGTAACGATAATAACACGGGCATTTGATTTAATTTGAAAGCGATCTTAATTTATTTTGCTTTGGCAACACTATACGGTACTACCAATCGAACAAATGAAAGCACGGCCATGTTTAGTTTACTGTGATTTAGTCTAACGCAGTGTCATAACAGTTAGTACAATTATTTTTTCTTAGAGATTTTTTGCGTCCTATTAGTAGGTACGTATTGCAGTAGATGTCACTGTTCTCAAATTGAACACCAAATGAAAGAAAATAATATGTTTCGTTATACGCAGTTGTTTTATTACTTGTTTAAGAAATATTTGATATGTTTTTATGTTTTTGCAAGCCATATCAGCTAATAAATATATTTTAAAGTGTGTAAATTCTATTCCTCACCTATTTCAAATTATAAAGCTCTTTTTAACTTTAATTACTGCATTTTTGATGAATTGTCGATTTACCAAAAACTTATTTCAAAGATGTCAATTATGTCAAAACCAAAATGACATTCCGATCGATACGAGTTAGACTCGTGAATGTATGTACTTTGTTTGTGTTTTGATTATTTTTCGACAACTTTTTTTGATTTCTGGACTCCGAAGACTTCGCTTATCATGTTTACTAGTGTTCTGTGATCACGTTGGACTTACGCATGTACCCTGAACACCGATTTGCCTAAAGATTTGTTCTCTGATGACTTGGATTATGGCTTCTTCTGAAAGAGGTTGTTGTGTGCCCAGATGCGGTAAAACTTGTAAGTAAATCATCGTAACGGCACCAGATTAGATGTGGATACATATGATGTTATGAAAATGTATGCATTTGAATATTTTAATAAAAGGAAACATAATAAATCACGCCACCGCTAAATTGTTGTTTTATTTACTAACAGATAAACATTTTTTGGAAAGGCTTTTGAGAATTGCAGAAGTTAAATTATTAACTCCCGCAATTTCCAAAAGTCTAATATAAAAATCAAAATAATACTAGACCCCTGGACGGTTTTTGCCGTTGAATAGTGCCGTATACCGATAGAGTGCGTTAGTATATACATTACGACTGTTGACTCTATATCAGTATATATAAAGTACTCTGTGGTCTAACGTGTGCTGCTCAATTTTTGTTACCGAAATAATTCTCCTGTTTAACGTGGATTTAAAAGGTAAGCCTTTGTAAATAACACGAAAACTTAATTAAATATTGTAGTTTCGTTAATTAGCAAAAGAATACACCTAGAATGAAGTTATTCTAGCAAGAAATTTCAACAACTTCTTAGAGGTTATGTTGATGCCACGACATATAACTATTCCTTTGTGTTACACTTTTGCATTACACTTTCCTATGTGTAACGTAACACAAAGAATAAAGCTGTATTATACTGCAGCGTTTTCCGAGTGTGTGTTTTTTGGGATTCTTTGCAGTGAATATACTTATTTAATATGTTCATTTTATGTTTTGTGAATGACATATGTATATAATTAATAACAATTAATTTTGATTAGCTATTATAAGGATAAGTATGTTAAATTGTTTGTTTTTATAGATACTAAAAATGCCTCCGATGACTTCAGCTGAACGTCAACGTAAATACAGGCAAAAATTAAAGGAAGAAAATCCTGAAGAGTTACAAAAATTAAAAAAAGATAATGCTGAAAGAACTAAGAAAAACTATATAACAATTAAACAATTACCTGATAATTTGAGAAAAGTAAGAAGACAACAGTGGCGCAAGCAAAAACAAAAAAAGGAAGATGAACCAAAAACTGAACGAAAAATACGAAAGAAAAACGAAAAGTTCGATTATATCTTTTATCAAAAGAAAATTTAGTTTTAAATGCTAGAGTGGAAAAAATGAATAAAATTATAAAAGCTCAAAGAAAGACCTTATATCGTTATAAGAAAAAGATGGCAGACTTACAAGAATCTTTAGAAAGATTAGAAAAGGAAAATAAAAAAATCAGAAACTTAAATAATAAAATTGAAAATAAAGATGCTTTGACACCAATTTCAAAAACGCGAATATTTTTGCATGAAACTGTTCCAAATATTCCAAGTCCTGATATAGAAAAAGTAAAAAAAGTGATATTGGAAGGATATGTCTTCAGTGAATCATTGTCAAATCAATATTCCAAAGCAAAATCGAATTCTGAGAAAGCTGTTTTGAAGAATGTGGTCAACAATAATATTGTGACAAAATATAAGTTGAAGACTAAATTTGGTAATTCTTGCTTAGGACTGAAAGGAAAATTAAGGCAAAGGCAAAGAACACTTCAAAATAAAAAGATGAGGAGTATGAAAGAAGTACAAAATTTTCTTGAAAGAGATGATAATAGCAGAATAACTGCAGGGAAAAGAGAAACCAAAACACATAAGAAAAATAAGAAGCAGGTCAGATATTTACTAGATTCACTAGAAAAATTACATAAGAAGTATAAAGATGAAGGTGGTTTGGTTTCTTACACAACATTCACCAGATATAAGCCTTTTCATATAATGGATCCGAAACTTATGCAAAGAAACACATGTGCATGTGTCAAACATTCAAATATATCACTTGTAGCTCAAAAGTTAAAAGTGCTTGGAGTTCTTGAAACTGATGATGTGGACAAATTGGTTTCAGACATTGTTTGTGACAAGTTAAATGAGAAATGCATGTACAACGAGTGCAAAAGCTGTGAAAATAAGACGATTTCTTTTGATTTTATACAAAAAAATAGAGATTTGGTTGTATCTTGGAATGCCTGGGTGACAAAGACACATGAATACACGAAATGTAACAACAACAAAGAAAACGAAAAGAAAATCACAAAAAGAACTATTAAAGACATAATTCAAGGCACATTAGGAACTTTGATTAAGTCTTTTTCTGACCAACTTCTGAAATTCAAGAAACACTATTTCAACGTTTATCATGCATACCAAATGAACAAAAAATTTAAAGAGACCCTACCGGATTTTGAATGCATTATTCACTGTGATTTCTCCGAAAATTGTCTTTGTAAATGTCACGAAGAAGTACAAGCCACGCATTTTGGCGCATCCCAACAACAATTTACATTGCATACTGGAGTATTATATTACAAAAATGAAGAGGGTCTTCAAGAGAAATCGTTTTGCACTATTTCTCCTATCTACAATCACGGTCCAATAGCTATATGGGCACATTTAACACCAATATTGGAATACATAAAGACATCATTACCAAAAGTTACAACTTTAAACTTTTTTTCCGATGGCCCCACAACACAGTATAGGCAAAAGGGCAATTTTTATCTGATGTCGGAAATGATAAAAAAGCTAGGGTTTCAGAAATCAACTTGGTCATTCTTCGAATCTGTGCATGGAAAAGGAGCTGCTGATGGAATTGGTGGTGCAGTAAAACGAATATTAGACAAGAAAGTGACTTACGGTGAAGACATTGTAGATGCACAAACTGCTTTTGACATTCTAGAAAAATGCCACTCAAAAATTATGTTTTTTTACATATCACACGAAAAATTAAAGACTGTGGAACAAGAAGTGGACTTAAGCAGACTGATCCCTGTACCACATACAATGGATATACATCAAGTTATCACTACAGATCAAGTACCTATCATAAAATTTAGAAAGTTAGCTTGTTTCTGCAGAGATCCCTTATGTAAATGTTTTGGGCTACAAGAGCATAACTTAAAGTTGAAAAAACTAAAACGAAAATATGATGAAGTAGAAATAACAAAGAAGACTATCAAGCGAAGACGCATACCAAAATCACGGAAGAGATCAGCAAAGGCAAACAATAGCGACACTAGCATAGATTCGGATATTACCTATGCTGATTCAGATGACAGTGTTTGGAATGTCAATCACGAATATGATGAATTTGACAACAAATATGGAAATGATGAAAATATAAATAACAATAATATAGATATCGGATTAAAAGAAAACCATGATGTGAACAGTTAAAAGCAATAATAAGAAAGTAACTCTTTTATCAGATGTGAGGAATACTCCACAAAACTGCAGATACTTCGGTTTAAAAAACTATGGTCCACTAACACTTCATAAAGTAGACAAAATTGATATTTGTAAGCCAATTACATCAAGCGTAAAATACAAGAGTAAGGAAATGGAATTAAGCAAGGAAATTAAATTAGAATTGGAATTAGAGAGGAGTTTGTATTGAAAGAAAAGGAGATTGTATTAGAAAAACAGAACAATATGGTGATGGTAACCAACATTGACGAAAAAAGTGATAGTGAACAACTTTCTTCGACTAAATCAGGCTTAAAAGAAAAATGTAATTATGAAGAAATAAACACAGGCACAGGAATAGAACTAAGAGGTGATAATGCAAAACATGATGATACAATGGGAGAAATGAAGATTGTATTAGGAGAAGAAAACACTGTATTGAAAGAAAACGGCATTGATAAAAGGAGTAACAGTGGAGCAGTTTATGACAATGCAACTAAATCAGACTTGAAAGAAAAAAATAATGGCGATGAAATGAAAACAAGCACGGAGACAGAATTAAGAGGTAATGTTACAAAAGAAAATTTAGTGGAAGAAATGATTCTGGTAGATGAAAAGGTGGACTTCAAAAGAGAACATAAAAGTGTAATCGAAAATATAGACTATTCTAAAACAGAAAATGAGGCTGAAGAACCTACTACTGTAATAAAAAAAATGGCAAATGCTACATATAATATTAATGACAGTGTCTTGGTTAGGTATTATGAAAAAAAATCATGGATATATTACATAGGATTTATTGAAGATGTCGAAATAAAAACAGATCTAATTTATTACACAATAACATTTTTAAAAACTCTAAAAAAACAACAGCTTCAATTCAAAACTCCAAAGAGGATTGATAAAGATACGGTCCCCGCTGAATGTGTAGTAAAGATCATAAATTTAAATTTTGTTTCTAATTACTTCATGTTAAAGGATGATTGTGATCTTATGTATTTTGAATAGGTTTTTTTTTTAATAAAAAAAAGTTTATGTATTGTATTTAGGGAGTTTAGTTTTGTTGGGATTTTAGTACAGAGCTTTTTTTATGGGTTTATCAATGATTGTATAATATAGACAATTCTCTTATTCTTTGCTTTTTAGTGCTTTTTTTATTAATATGCACATTTATTTTATTGTTATTCACTCATTTGCCTTGGACACAAAGATTTTTTTCACTATATAAGTTGCTATTTTTGTTAAATACTTTTTTTATGACTGGAGACAATACTTTTATTATGGTTGCAAAACATGGTATTGTCAAAATTATAAAACCATTACCTGTGATTACTTTCCGAGTTTATATTATGTTTTAAGGATTTTATAGATGTGTTTTGTAGACATAGTTCTTCAATTGTTCAACTTTTAGTGGATTTCGCTTTTTTTGTTTAAGCACATTTATTTTAATAATTTTTCTGTTTCCATGGGAAGTAATTTTTGATTAGTTTTAAGTTTATGTTGGTTTTTATAGTTACAATTGAGTGTCATAACTCATAAGGGGCTGACAATAGCCAACTAGCGCCACCCTTAATAAACTTTTAGTTCAAAACGCTTAGTTCTTTCATTTTTATTTTAGAGACATTGATGATAGTTTTTATTTAATTTTGTACTTATCGTGCAATGTTATATCAAGTAAAGTTATTTTTGCTTTACACGTTATAGTGGTGAATATCATCACTGTGAACTGTCCTTTAGAAGTTCCCTTGTGTAACAAATTTTCTTTTGTATAACAAAAGTCAATTTCCACTGTGTTTTTTTGTGTTACGTACATCTTTTTTGAAAATGACTCATATACCTATTCTAAAAATATGTGTACAGCTTAATTTATAAAAGATAAAAATGTCGGGATGTCTTTGGTGCCATGGAAGATGGGACGACCAATAGTTTGGGACGCAACGTGCGTTGACACTTTGGCAGCGTCCCATCTTCCCGATACGGCTGTGGTAGCTGGTGCATCTGCCGCCCGACAAGAGGACCTAAAACGCCGCAAATATGCATCCATTGGTAGTGGATACATATTTGCGGCTCTTGGTGTCGAAACTCTCGGGCCATGGGGTCCAGAAGCCCATCGCCTTTATCGAGACCTATCAAAACGGTTGATAGATGTCTCACGAAACCAAAACGCTGGTCTATATTTTGGGCAACGCATAAGGGTTGGTATACAACGTGGTAACGCGGCCAGCGTTTTGGGAACGTTCCCAGCTGACGGTGATTTGGGACCTATTTATTATTTGTAGTTTTTATCTTTTATAAATTAAGCAGTCCTTTAGACTAAGCACCAAATAAAATATGGTAAATTTAATATAAATTTAATCCACTCTATACCAAGGTGCCTAAAAAACAACGTTTTACTTTCCAAAATAAATATACACTACAGAATAATTGTACGTTTTGTATTTAAATTATTTTTGCTTATCCAAATGAATAAATGCTCACCAAATATTGTTTTACTAAAACACTAACATTCAAACCGAAAATTACAGTTCTGAATAGTTTAAGTGTAATCAAATTATCCAACCTGAATCCAAAATATATTATTGTTAAACTAAGATTACAGTCGTTTCCCTTTACTTATTTACCCTGCAACTAGCACAGCGGCCACCGGCATGTGACGCACAGACCGCAGGACGCAATCCCGTCACGCAAGCGTCACACATTGTCACGCTGAAGTACGTGGCATCACCTCTTGAAGCTAGGAATATCCCTATTGGTGAGAAGAGAGTGCGCCCAGCCAAATCTAAAAGAACTCTGTTGGTACAATAATTATTTTCTTTTGTTAGTCTTTTAAAAAGTTTATGTGATTGACTGCTTTTAACTATGGTGTTCCTTAAAGTGCCATTGATAAATCTTAAGTACAAATTAATCTTATAAGTACCTATAAATATAATGAAACATAACTTCGTTTTATTTTTCTACCAATGATTCATTTTTTACCTACTTCAATCATTTGTGTTGCAGTAATATTGAGAGTGAAGTATTTACTTGGCTATATTATCACGTTTTAATCAAATAAAACAATAAACAAGCAACATATATTATCATGTTTGGAATACGCAATATTATATTTGGTATTAAAAATAATTGTACGTTCGACCATTTGCTTTTTTGCCTCAGCAAAAATTACTAAATTGGAAGTGGAGAAACAAAATATTGGTAATATCTATTTAGCGATCATGTAAAATATTTGGTCTGAAATTAGCTTTAAAGGCGTTTATATATTTTTATGGCATAGCATAAAAAGGAAAATAGATTCATTTCTACAATACTTCTGGAAACACAATTTGGTGAGCATTTATCCATTCTGGTAGGTATTTCGAATTTATTGGTAGTAAAATAGGTGCATTTCTGGTAGGCGGTTAAACACAAGCCATATTTAAATAGTCTAACTTGAGAAAAGCTTAGGTTATAACTTAAATTTTATGTATAATAATATGATAATATAAGGAAAGGTTATTTATTAATAAAATCTTATTGAATGTAAAGTATACTTTATTCTTAGGTACAATTCTTGAATATGTACATTAGAAGAAATACGGCTAACGCTGTCGGTCAAAGTGAGAGAAGAAGCCAAATAAACTGGCACCGTAACGCGTTACTTAACGAAGCGGCTTACCCTCCCATAAGAAGTTGTCACTTCATAAATATTGTCACTTTGACGGCACAAATATGACAATGTAGACTAACTTTACTTCCTGTTTAAAATACGTTGCAAAATGCCAACAAGATTATTCCAAAATTCTGTTAGCAGAGGGCTTGAAGAGGTCATTATCTCAAATTCATGATGAACATGACAAGTATTAACATAAAGTGGAAGTTTATACCATGTCTTATAACTACCAATATATCTAGACACGTGTCAATTTCACGAAGCAATTCCCCAAAGGCAACCGCTTTAGGCCCTTTGTTCTTTGCATATTTTGACAGCGCAACTCGATTGTGAATTTGTCACAATCTAATAATAAGCGCACGAGGAAAACTATCACGTTTCCTTTGTGTAGCCTTGAACTGAGATAAATGGGGTACTGATAGTTGAAACACCACGTAACGTTCGTTTATACATTAATAATGTAAAATATAGATAAACTAGCAAAAAGCGGTGCTCGCGAAGTTTTGTAATAATTTTTAAGATAGTTTAAAAAATATTTTGTATTGTATGGATTATTAATATGGGATACTCATAATGATTAATATTGGTACGCATTCAACCACACTTATAATTAATATGATTGTGCTTAACCCAAAAAATCCGACGTATTTTTAACTAAACAACATTTTGTTTACACGTTTACATCGGTATTAGTTCTTTAGTTTTCGAACAAATGTTACTAGTAACATTCCCTCTGATATTACTTATACATACATACATAACTTTACGCCAGGTCCCTTGCAGGGTAGGCACGAACAACAGAGCGCCATTCAGGTTTATTCTTACACATCTCACTTGCTTCTTTGAGATTCATAGCTCTTGTCATGACGCTCGTCTGTTATTAAGACTCCTGACATCACCTTCTGCTAGTACACGATAAATTTGATCATTGAAGGTGAAGGTGTGTCGTAGCCTTCAACGACTTCTGCATCCATCCACTTTTGCATTGTATATCTGTTTACTCATTCTTTCATCATACATTCTTTCCACATGCCCGAACCACCGGAGCATTCTTTTCCTTACCTTCACCCCGACACTCTCTTTCAGCCAACTATCTTTCTTACTTCGGTATTACGAACGCGGTCCGCGAGCGTCACTCCGCAGATTTTGCGTAGTGCTCGCATCTCGACGGCGTTTACTTTCATGCTCTCTGTTCCATACCCAACAAAATAAAATGTGAGATATTTTTTATCCCGGGAATCCTGCGAGAAGTTTCTTGGGAGCGGTTTGTGTTGATTCTAACACAAACTAGAAACTAGCATATTCCGGCACAGTTTTCACCTTAGAGACATGTTATATCTCAATGGTTTTCACTAAAACGATAGCTGACATTCGTTATTAAGTGCTGTGGTATTTTGTGTCCCGGGAATCCCGCGAGAATTTCAAGTCAAGCGTGGAAGAAGTCGCCAGCATATCCTGGTAGTTTAATAAATAACAAATTTATACTCAAAACCACTAAAAATGTTTTACAAACATGCAATGGATATTCAATCAAATAAATATGAGTAACTTTATCTCAAAAGGGGTTAATATTAAATTTTCTAAATACTATAAAATAACAGGTAACTAATAGTAGAAATATTTATGTTCTTCAATATTTGAAGCATAGGCAAAGATCCTAGACCAGGGGTCGGCAACCTTTTGAGTCGGAAGAGTCAACAATACAATTGACTATAGTGGAGTCATTTTAATAGGTAACATTTGACGTCTGTCAGTTTTATCTTCATAGTGAGGTGATCTGCTTAAAAACATCGATTAAAGTGAATGAATCGATACGGACTTGAAACATATGTGAATTATAAAAATCATCATGCGAATCCCTATCCCATTACTATTTTTTCTTTCGTAAATTTAAGGAGCAAAATAAGACAAGTACATAATTTAACAAAAAAATGCATTTATTCAGTTGAACAATCAGAACCGTTATTAGTATTGTCATCTTTATCATTGTTGTCAGCATTAAGAGATACTATTAATTCATTTTCAATAATATTGTCTATTCTCACATCTCGTTCAAAATTTTGTAAAATTATTTTCTTTGTTTTCTCTTCGACTTTTCTCCAGTCTTCTGTAGTGACTTCTGCATACGCAGTTTGCAGCAAAGTCATCATTTTAGCAGTACTGAAGGGTGGTTCAATATTGTTCCGCGCTGCACGATCCTTTACTTGTGCCCAAATAAGCTCGATGGCGTTATACTGGCAATGGTAGGGAGGCAATCGAATAACTTCCATGTCCATCCATGTTCCATGTGTCCATGACCTAGGGCTAGTTCATCGATTACATAGCGGATCTTGGACGGCTTAGTTGCTTTTATCAGAGTTAACAACTCAACTTTTAATAAATTTGGACTTGCATCTACACCATTTATTACCAGCCACGAGACAATTTCTTGATTTTTATTTGCTTGAGTTGGTGGTTTATCAACTTGTACCGAGAATGATACAGTGCATTGTCAAAGCTCAAATCACTCTTTAAAAACCTCAAAGTTCATTTCCTCATGGTAATCACTTGTAGTTTTAGAGGCGAATGCGAGGAGGCAGTCTGGAATAAAACCTTGAGAAGCTGATCCCGTGTGACACATAATAGGTCGGGCTCCTTTTCCGGATGGAACTATTGAGGTGGAGGCCTCTGTATCATCGGTCCATGTCCGCGAAATCGTATGGTTCGCATTCAACCATGTTTCGTCAATAAACACGACATTGTCCCAATTTGTAATTTTATTTACTTGACGTAAGAATGTTATTCTCTTCAAAATAATACCTATAGTAGCGTTTTATCAGGATTTTCTGCTTGTCAGATTTTTAAAATCTAAAGCCAATCGATTTCAAAACCTTACTTATAGAGATGATTTACCGCCAAAAAATAAGCCTGCGTCTTTTAACGAACTCAAATATAATTATGTTTTATTATAATCACAACTTGGTTATTAATTTATGGTGATATTTCTTCACAAGTAATCATTGCATTCGAATCTTTCGAGTTTTAGAGTAACATCACTAGTGTTTCAAAATAAAAAGGATTAACTGACGCAACATTGTAATGACGTTCAGTTGTTTCGATCAGAAATGGTTTGTTATGTTTTGAATGGTTTATAAGTGAAAGCAAATCGTAAACTTACTCGTATCGGTCATTATTACAATAAATATGTAATCGTAATTGAAAAAAAGTTAAGCAATTGTGCAGGTCTAACAAACCAAAAATATATTATTTTACGGCCGCCGTTACAAGGTTACGTTGTTGAATTTTGATGAATTGTCAAATGTTACCTATTAAAATGACTCCACTTTAATTTCAAAGTTTTCAAAGAGGTGGCTCTTCTTGCCTCTAATTTCTTCTTGCCAACAATAAATATTACTTGCATAAATTAAGTGTTTGATAGAAACAAACAAATCTATTTATTCATATATAAGTAGTGTTTTTTACAACAAAAAGATAATACTTATGTGCACTCAGGCCACTCGTTTGGACGCTCTATTGCCCGTATCCCGCCCCGCCGGGCGCTTTGACCGAAATGCGACTTTCTTATCTAAACAACGCATTGATAATTATTAACGACATTCGTGTAAATATATAGTACAATCTCAGTAATCCGGCACTCCAATCGACCGATACGTCCAATAATCCGGCACTTTCCGCCCGCGCCTCCCGCGACCCTTCTTACGCCACGTAGTGTGCGCTCTGTCGTCGATGAGAAGCCTAACCTCAAAAGTTATCATTGCACAAAAACAGACCTTAATCAAGGGCTATTTTAAAACTATGTAATTAGTTAATTGAGAGATATGTTACAATTCAAAAACGTTTAGAGCATTAATACAAATACAGTGTAAACTCTATATAACGACATTGAAGGGACATTTTATGACGTTATAGAGTGTTGTCGTTAAATGTAGACAAGTCTGTTATTTTCGTCTGACGTCTTTTGTTGCACCAGTAATTTTGATATTTTTTAATTATTTTATTCATATCTTGCGATATTGACGCATCTTCGTAATAAAGGAAGTACTTATTTATTGTATACTGATGCATGATGCCGACAGCCGAGTTTGTTACGGGCTAGGATAATAAAGCGACAAAATATCGTACACAGCTGAGCAGCTTTTACTATATTTGGCAACTTAAAAGGTACTTTTTATTACTTAATTGTTGACGTTATTGAGAGTGGGTGTAATGCTATATAGAGTGTATCATAGTAACGCTTAATGGAGTTTGTTGTTAAATCGAGTGACATTATACATGGAGTTTACACTGTATATTGTATTCTCTTTATGAAATGCTTTATTTTATTTATTATGATTTTTTTCTATATAATCCAATAATCGAGCATCCTCTGGTTTTTAATAGTGCCGGATTAGTAAGATTCTACTGTATGTATTCTTTGTTCGCCAGGGGAAAAGCGATTGAGTACCACAGACCGCGATAAGGGAAGAACCTTAAGGGGGATACTTCGCGGCCTGTGTGTGGGATTCGCCAGATGGGGGGTGGCACTAGCACCCTTAGGCAGAACTAGAGATCACGTTGCCACTTCCCAGTTAGGAATACCCAGTAAAACCCCTGAGTGTCTATGCTGCGCTTTATGCGAAGGCTACAGGAAAATTGAATGTACATATATACGTAATCGGCAATGTCGCATCACAAATAATATATTCAACCCTTGATTTCATCCGCGTGACATATAGCAGGTTCCCCACAAATTGGTAATGCGCTGGAACCTTGTCAAATTAACATTCACGTGACGTCATCCGCAACTCGATATGTACGCGTAGTCGCCAGCCAATGATGCTAACAGTACTGAGTGTTCGGCTACGGTTACGTCACCAAAATGGCGGCCAGGCGCAATAGCAATTTGCAAGGATAATACTTTTCATTCACTTGCCTAACCATCCGTAGAAGTTTGACATTACTTATATGGTGATTATGTGAAATTTTAACCGCACAAGACAAAGGAACGGGTTTAAGATACAGGAACAGTAAATAGTCACAAGTATATTATCTTATGTTAGGAGCCTTAAGAACAGACGAGCGTGCATGACAAGAGCTAAGAATGTCAAAGAAGCAAGTGAGGTGTGTAAGAATGGGCCTGTGTGGCGCTCTGTTGTTCGTGCCTACCCCGCAAGGGACCTGGCGTGAAGTTATGTATGTATGTATATTATCTTATGTGTAATGGGACATGATGGTTTCTTTTTGTTATAGAAACATGAAGCTCTTCGACCTACCTGTAGAAACTGTGGCGTACATTATAACTCGATATCTGGACATAAAATCTATCGAAACTTTGTATAACACTGGAAATATGAATTTAAGAGAGTTGATAGTGGCGCACGTGAGAAAAATTAAAATATCTAGAAGTAATCTTGCCAATTTGAACTATTTACAATCAAATTTCTACAAAGATATCTCAGAGCACATTAAAGAACTAGACATGACAATGATACCCAGCTTCAATCGGTTAAATTTTATGTCAATGACAACAACTCTTAAAAAGATGAAATTTCTGAATATTTCATTTACAAACATAACACTTGATAATATTGCTTTGGTTATGCCGCTTATGCCGAGCATGAGTTGGCCTGAATTAAAAAATATATATGTTAATTTCGGAAATTTAAATGGCACCAAATACATGAACAGCTCGGCTGTTTTGACATACACGCAGAATTTCGTTCAAAATCTTGAAAACATTCACTTGTTGACAACATTAAATGATCTGTTGTACCCAAAATCGCTATTTACTATATTGCGAAAGGCTAAATTAAATTCTTTGAGTCTCACCGTCCTACCGTTCAATATTGATGTGGTGAATGAAGAACATCAGCTTAGTCAAGTGCCTATATTTAAACAACTACATATCCGAATATTAGACTGGAGGCGTAATATTAACATCTGCTTTCCGTCTCTAAAGAAATTTCCAATACTAGCAATGTTGGATCTGAAGGAATATGAATTTATTATAATATTTTGTCCAAATTTGACTACTCACACGGTATTTGTTTCAAGATTGTTTGTGAACTTTTTTAATAATAACTTTGATTTGAAAGTCCGGTGCATATCTAAACTACGCGATGGGTTCAATGAAGACACTGCCATCTCTGGAAATGTAGCTGTAATGTTGTGGAAGAAGGATGCGTTCAATTTTGATGATATATTTTTTAAAAAATTATTCACAGAAATTAAGGAATACTTCCCTTACTGTCCAAAGAGTAATGAGATTAATGTTTCCAATCGATATGATTGGTTTGTCCTTAGACCTTCGATTACAGAAAATAAAGTAACTTCTAAAAGCGACTATGAAAGTTTTGTTTTAGACTATGACACATTATTTGAGAAGAAACAACAAATTCAGATCAGTTATGAGCTACGTCATCTTGCTAAAATTCCTGTTAGTTTGAATTCAAATAGTTTTTATTTAAAAAAAATAACATATTTAAGTCTAAGTGGGTTAGCTAGATATGATACAGAATTTTTTAATATTTTGTTCAAATGTTGTACTATCTTAAACACATTGAATGTGGAGGCAAACAAAAACGTGGATTGCTGGGTAAATTTACGCGAATCTTTACCACTAAGCTCGACTCTTAAGAATTTTAGACTGGTCAACGGGAATGCAGATGTGGTATCTCTGTGTATGGTTTTAATGCAGTGTAGAGCTATTGAAAATGTTTTTT
This sequence comes from Dendrolimus punctatus, assembly GCA_012273795.1. Lineage (NCBI taxonomy): Eukaryota > Metazoa > Arthropoda > Insecta > Lepidoptera > Lasiocampidae > Dendrolimus > Dendrolimus punctatus. Next base: position 10,048,776 of record CM022552.1, read on the forward strand.
GTTTAGGAGTTAGTGATACCGCACCACAAGTTCCCGCTAGATTATTTGAAAAGTGTCCTAATTTATATAATTTGCTTATAGAAATAAAGACGCTATTTGGTAATACGAGCATTAGACATAGGCCTGCATTTACTAGGTACAGATTTGGTGGATTTGTAACAGATGACCCCCTTCCCCGTTCAATTTTTATGACTCCTAACATATGTTATACTTATGACCCTTATATAGATGTATTTAAACTTAATCCAATAAGAGATAGTGTATATTTTGGAACAGGGTCATCCTGAATTCATTCATAGACCCTAAAAATAATTATTACATTATACAAAAATATTTTCGAAACATTGACACTTACAAAAATAACCAGTGTGGAGTGGAGACCTCCTCGTTGTGCTTGACCATAACGATTACTGACGTCGTTTCGCGCTTTTTAATAATCTGTATACTCTATTTTTTTACCTGTACTGAGTTTTTGGCGGGAACTAAAAGGAGATGTTATGCTGTGCAGTTTTATTTTCAAAAAATGTGTAAAATTACTCTGAAATAAACAATAGTTGTAGGATATTGATAGTTTTTGAGTAGTAATTGTGTGTTTTGTGAGAAATGTGAACTGTACAGTCAAATGTGGCATTTTGAGTTATCACAAGAACTCCGTTGAATGGTACTAGCTGATAACCTACAGTTCAGCTGTTCTACACATAGGCTTAAGAAAATAAAGAAACTATATTGTAAACTAAGATCTGGCTTAGAGGCCTAGCTGCCAAGTCATAAACCTAAATAAATATATAATTACCTGTACTCAAATGACAGCTGCGATCAACCACTTTTATGTTGCAAGCTAGAACAAACTCCTCTATTTTAGGACCAATTTAGGACCTACCTATGCAAAATGGAATCAACCCACATACTGACAGTTTTGGGAAAAAGCCGATTTAATTAAAATTATGCATACAAAAAAATGTGTACATTTTGGAAAAAAGTTTGTTGAATATTATATATTATATTTTGTCTTATATATTCAAGTAAACCTTTTATGTTTTTGGATTACCATGGGTCATGGATCTTGTCAGTTTATTATACTCTTGGTGTTTTGTGGGTTAGCTACTTTGTGATAAAAATGTTTTATTCTGTAAATATTGTCAGATCTTGTTATGATTCTTGTTGAGGTCATAGAAGGTGCATTTTGAAAGCCTTCTGCCTTCCTACCTTCCTTAACCCAATTTTGGCATGTTTGTGGATTGGTTCTGTTTTACTTAAGTAGGTCCTTATAGTATTTAAATTATAATTTCTATTGAAATTCAACAGGATTAAACTCACAGTGGTGAACACTGTGAGTCGTTGATTCAACTCGCACAACTAACTTATAAATCAAAAAATGGACGACCGGAGCTGTCACATTAGTCCAAGTAATTAAAAACCACAGTATATACATATAGCCATTGCCATTGGAACACGGATATAATATGTACCTATGTGCGTGCCATTTATGTTGCTATAACTCAAATAGGTGGCGCCGTGGCGTATCTAATTGTGCATCGTCCAACAATAATGGACCTACTTATGCAAAACAGAACCAATCCACAAACATGTCAAAATCGGGTTAAGGATGCAGAAGGCTTTCAAAATGTACCTTCTATCGAATCAATAAGAATCATAACGATCTGACAACATTTACAGAATAAAACACTTTTATCACAAAGTAGCTAACCCACAAAACACCACGAGTATGATAAAATAACAAGATCCATTACCCATGGTAATCCAATTTGAAATTATTTACATTAAAATTGTACTTGAATATATGTGACAAAATATAATATACAATATTTTAAATTCTTTTTCCAAAATATGGACACATGTTATTGTATGTAAAATTTTAATAAAAACTGCATTTTCTCAAAACTGTCAGTATGTGGTTGGTTCCATTTTGAATAAGTAGGTCCAATTGTCCATGAAAAATGGGTATTTTAAAATGACATCGTATAATAGAACCCCGCTGGAGAGTGTAGGCTTGAGTATATAACAAACCAAAGAAGGATATTTATGATGTACTCGTTGGTTTGGAAGAAGAGAATATTATCGTGTTTTTTTTCTTGTTATTATTTTTGAAGTGATAGCTTCTTATGGGACGGTAAACCGGTTCGTTACGTAACGCGTTACGGCACCAGTCTGTCTGGCTTCCCTTCCTCCCACGCATATGGCAGCGGTAGGCAGGCTTAGTTATCACTTCTGTCTTGTGTCCTGAGGCGCACACTTTTTTTTATATATCCACCGTCTCGTCGTCGATACAAAATCGAGACAGACGTTGATCTGCCAACACCTACTTAGCAGATCAATGTCTGCCGGGTTTTTTACTCAGGTAGGTACAGTTACATACAGTTAATAATTCCTCACGATGTACCTGCGCAGTAGACCAATTTAGGTAGCGCGCGACTGTGTACGAATCGTGTAAGCGGAACAGCCCTCTAGGCATTAGCGCTAAACGAATAGAATAGAAAATGTATGGGAATACATATCGTTACGCTTAGTATTATTATAGGTATGTCATTTCCTACATTTTCATTGTATTCGCTTAGCGCTAATGCCATTTGTCTAGGGCAGGGGTCGGCAACCTGCGGCTCGCGAGCCACATGTGGCTCTTGTGTAGAGCTGCGGCTCTTTAGTTTAACATCGAGGGCTGCATAACAAATGGGCGTACAGACAAAGTGCAGTTTTACACAATGCACAAAATTGTGAATAAAACAAAACTAGTTGATCGTATAAGGCTGAAATCCGGAATACCCTTCTTCTTAGGTAGACTTGGATACTGGTAAGACCTCCTAAATTGTAACCTGCATATATTTGTAAACAGAAAATTGCAATTTTACATATACCCCTATATGTTATGAAGCTCTTTATACGTAAAAAAGACGGCTTTCAATGAGTTTGTTTGCCCAATTGTTTGTTATTGAAGCACAAGTTAGTCTTGTAAGTTAATAAGTTAATTGTTTTCATTTTTTTATTTAATAATAAGTAATTATCTAATAATGTCACATAAATATTATCTTTTTGTTATGAAAAACACTTCTTATATATGAATAAATAGATTTGTTTGTTATTATCAAACACTTAATTTATGCAAGTAATATTTAAAAAAATTGTGGCTCTTTGAAAACTGAAATTTCGTAAATTGTATTTTTGACTCTTCCGACTCTGCCGACCCCTGGTGTTTTAAGGTAATTCCTCCATATGCGACATCGGTCTAATCCCTTGCAAACGACCCAGTATAGTGCGTAAACAGCATTTACCCCGCCTTAAAAAAAGGGGGGAGCAGAGCTAAGAAAGTACAGTAAGCAACACTGTCATTACCCGCTTACGAATAAAGTTCAATTAGATTATTTACTTATCTGAAACCGGTCTGCACTTTTCTACACAAATCCACCGATCGTAATTATGACTTGTGTAAAATTGTAATAAGTACATCAAATAGAGCAACAGCAGTTAGTAGTCATAAGAGTGTTTGTTTAATTGTATAGTAATAAGAATGTTATAAAGCCATTTCCTGCCAATAAATTATATAATCTTGGAACAAGTTTCATTTAGTTACAAATCTTTATAAGTTACAACTTCTTCAAAATCCCTATTTTTAAAATCTTACTTAAAGAAGCCTCTTGACATGGGTCGTTGTGCGCGCTGCTTGAGCGAAAACGACCGCGGTCGCCTTGTGGGACGGCAGACGGAGCATTTTGGGCCTTGTGAGCTATTAGAGGAACGCGTTGAAAAATCTCCTTAATAGTTAACAATCGACTTATTATATATAAACGAGGCGGAATGTGCTAGATGTATGAGATTTTTTTGACAGTCTGATATAATAAATTCATACCATTTCTAAGACTGTTAATTTCGACATATTCCACTAATACCTACATGAAATAAATCGTTTATCTTAAGACATGACGGACAATTCAGTGTAGTTGCTGACCTCATCATGTAATAGTTTGGGGAAAAAGCCTTTTCGCATATAGTATGTATGAACTTGTAATAAGATCTCTTTGGCTATACCATTTGTATCTGGCTGGTTTTGGTATCATTAAAAAGTTTTAATTTTAAAGAAGACAATTCCAAATTCAAATTAGGAAAATGTCAGATTTTCACCTATTTTGGTCTCTGCAGAATTCTTTAGACAGTGTCAGGTTAATATCACGAGAGGACTGCCAAAACCACTTGTAGCAGTTTTTTGATCAGAAGCCCCAAAATTTTTATAGCAATGGGATCACGTCCCTATCTACGAGATAGCAAAAAGTTGTCCAACAAAATGGCACCTACATACTTTAGTCAAATATAAATAAACTTTATAAAAAATCCTTTTGAATTTTTGTATAAAATGCGAAGAAACTTTTTCCCAACCTAATATAATTTGCTACGTGGAATATGTCTAGAACGTAAAATCTTTATTTTGTAAAGTCAAAATGAGACACTTGTTACGGTTATGTGTATTTACTTTAATTATTTTACCAATAATAATGCTGAGTAAAAATTTCAATGTATATAAACAAGCCGGTACATCCAAAATGTATAAACATGTATAATTTCGTCATGTCAAAAATAAATGCATCCACCGCGCCTGGTACATGGCAACATTCACTAAATATTTGGCAAAAACCTTACATTTACAAATACATCGATTACTCGTATCTACAATATAATTGCACATTTTGAATGATATTAAAACACTGGCAAACCTTGATAAAATAATGTAACTCGCCTGGTTAGGGTGATGTTACGAGGAGAGGTTTTCTCGAGGCCCCAACTTCCTCGCAATTTCAAATAGCCAAGAGAAAGAAGACTACCAAGAGTTGCGCCTCATAGACAATATTAAAATAATTCCGTCAACTCCTTACTAATTATTATTAGTAAGGAGTTGACGGAATACTATTGTATCGAAACTGTAATTGCCAATTATATACAGATTATTATATTATTCATGGGTTTTCAGAATAAAAAAATTATTTCATTTGCAAGGAAATGACAAAACGTCAACTTCTGTACTATAGGTACAAATTACTATAGGAATTACAAATACATTAATTACGTTTTGTTTTTCAAATATAGTTCTGCACAATTCGTGTATTTAGCCACTGTCAAGTAATCATATAATTATAGTCAAGTTTTAGAATAATGTTCAAGCAAAAGATGCACTCGAATTGTAGATCTTTGACTAAGGCCATCAACTTGTGAGAGCTCGTAAAAGCACATTTGACATATCATCATATCATGACAGTTGAGATATCCTACAAATATTACTTTTGACCAATTTATAAAACCCATAAATTTTCTCACAAAACAATAAATACTGTATTTACATGACATCTACTAGATTTTTAAATAATGTATATTACTTTAAAATCAAGGTTTGACTGTGTCAAAACAAGCATATTAAATAAACAAAAATACACTAATCTCAATTTTTAGGTAAAAAAATATTTTCCACATTTCCTCACTAACCGCTATTGTATTTTATGAACAATGTTTATTTATAAATTATTAAATAAATAACAAGCACATAACTATGACTTTTAACTACAAAAAATTGTGCTTGATGTATTGATTTTATTGCCTACCACTCTCGAATCTTACATTATTTTTTGTTCTTATCTCTATTTTAAGTTGAGAGAACAAGATGGCGCTCAGTCATTTAATCGATATGTGATAAGAGTTTGAGAAATTTTATTGCGCAATTCATAAATCCCTTATGCCTGTGCCGTAATTCGCACCTCCGGCCCTGTTCAAGGCGTCCTTAAATTGATCAATATCTATTTCAGACTGGTTTTCCAATTGTAACTCGACTGCAAAGTTCTGAAACAGGAAACAAATATGGTAGCTGTAGTATTATACAACATTGTTGAGTTAATTAAGCATTGGCTGTAATACTATTTCAATTACTGTTATTTTATATAAATGATCATTTGTGTATTATACCTAATTTCTTAAAATATTTCGAGTCGCCGCTAAAAATCAAATTGCCGCACGTACGCATTTTATTAACTCTGTTGATGTAAAATTCGTCGTAGGAAACCTGCACATTCGTACATTGGATGAGGAAAAAAACTAACGTCACTGTCAAAATTACATTAACCTGTTTTTATTTGTTGTCCGTTGTCGGTTTATTAGGAATTGGAAAAGCATGAAAAATGGACGAAATATACAACAAAGTGTTATGTAGAGAAAACCAACTTCGCGATTTATTTGATTTGCTCGGAGATGGCGACGAACCATTACCGTGTTCTATTTTCATTACTGGATGTATGGCAACCGGCAAAAGTTTGTGCGTCGATTCTATCCTTCGATATTTATGCTACAAGTATGTTGTGATAGACTGCATTGAATGTTATTCGCCCAAAATTATGTACGAAAGCATATTGACAGGTTTGAATGATGAAAACATTGATATAAAATGCGAAACGATGTTAGAATTGGTAAATAACTGCAATCGAATGTATTACGACAATAATGACAACCAACCCATTGTGATAGTGTTCGATAGAGCTGAGAGGCTACGTACAATGGATCATAATATAATGCCAGCATTTTTGAGGCTCAGAGAACTATGTAACCTTAACATTTGTACTATATTCATAACACATTTAGTTTACGAGAACTTCTATTTTAAAATGGGCGCCAGAGAGCCTATAAAGATTTATTTTCCTAATTACAACAAAGAAGAACTGTTTAAGATTATATTCATGTATCAAAAGTCATTTATACAACATTTAAAATCGAATTATGAAGTGGAGAAACATATAGAAACAGAATTGGAAAAGCCAGAGCTGTTTGCAAACTTTCTGAACACTTTTCTCAGTGTATTTTACAGACCATGTCGAGACTTGATAGAACTACAACATATGGCTAAAGTCAACTTTACAAAATATTGTGAACCAATAATCAGGAATGAAATACAAGCTGATGATTTAACTAAGCTATGGAGACATATTTCACCAGTACTGAAAGCGAGTTTGGAACTGCTATATTTACGTATCAGCGATGGCAAATCAATAAAACCCACATTAGGAAAAGAGAACAGCGATATATCAGATTCATATAACTTTGAAAATACATTAAAAGATGAGCTAACCTCAACTAAAACGTTTGCGCAGAGCTTCGAACTGCCCTACTATGCCAAGTATCTACTAATAGCGGCCTATTTGGCCAGCTATAATCCGCCGAAAGAAGACAAAAGGTTGTTTATGAAGAACCATGGGAAACAGCGTAAAAGACTGCAGCAGATCAAGGCGAAGGCTAAGGTCAATGAGAAATTAAATACGCAATTAGGACCAAAAGTGTTTACGTTAGACCGTCTCTTAGCTATTTTCTATGCAATTTTAGAAGAAAAGATTGGTCTGACTAGTAACCTGTTAGCACAAATTGCAACCTTAGTTGAACTGAGATTAATAGCGGGCAGTAAGGAGATAGATTTGGATACAGCGAAATATAAGTGTATTGTTGGTTATGATTTCATTTCGGCTGTGGCACAAACTGTCGGTTTTAATGTTAGGAAGTACCTGTATGATTTCATTTAGTTTATTGTATTTATTTATTTAAAAAAACAATGTTTTATTGGCATAGTTTCTTTTACTCGAGTTCCTTATCTTAGAATAAAAAGTCTGTCTCTTTGTCCGTTGTTTGTCTGTAGATCCGCTAACTCCTAAACCATGCAATGGATTTTAAGTGGTTTTCACAATCAATTAGTTAATGTATCACTAAAGATTTGTGTACAAAAAAATTAAGTTTTTATGCAAGTAGAAAAAAATAATAGTTTGCAACTTTTACAAATAAGGTGATTTTCATCATTTTTAATGATTTGAAATTTTTTATTCATCAAAATTTGATAATATTTAATTACAGTGTATGAACATAGAAAAATCCAAAACTGTAACCTGTGCTGGAAACATGTAACTTTTGACTTTGGAACCCTGGCATAAATAGTGGTTATTATTATTTTGCATGGCATTAATGGAGAAAATCCATTTTCCATTGGCCTGTTGTAAGAGGCGACAAAACAATTCACAGTTAGGTGGTAGGGTATTTGTCCGACTGGTTGGTTACCACCCCTGGTCTCTAAAGTATGCCTCCATAACAACCTTGAGTTGTGTTCCGGCATTGGTGACCAGGTTCCGGTCTCCCTTAAGAGAGCAGCAGCGCATTTGTAGCACCTTTGGTGTTGCAAATGAGCATAGGCGATGGTAACCGCTTTCTATCAAGCGGGCCATCTGCCTGTCTGCTGAACTGTGAAGTCGTGCAATATTTTTTTTTTTCAAACATCATGTTGGCAGCGCCGGTTAGAATAGAACGGGGTGGGAGAGGTGATAGAGGAAATAGGGTAGTGGAAGAGGAGAGTGGATAACTATTTTATGCAAAATATTCCTAGTTTTATCTGAGTTAGTGTGTGAGTGAGTTAGTTACATGGTTCACATCTTACCGATAAGATATCCTTGATGATAGCCTTGTCGGTGGACATTTTCGCACGGTTGATGACGGACACGTTGGGCCCAACGTACGTGACAAACAAAAACTTCTTGCGTTTGGACATCTCGTCGCCCATTTGAACCCTAAAATTCAATAAAAGTTCCTTTATAGTCTAAGCCAGGGATTCCCAAAGCGGTCGATAGCGACCCCCTGGTCGACATCGATTTCCCAGAGGTCGACATACACGAAAACTGATTTTGGGGTCGACGTGGTCTAAAAATCGACACCTATTTATTAATTACTAGCTGCGCCCCGCGGTCTCTCCCGCGTGGTGATTGAAAATCGTCATAATTCCAAAATAAAAGAATTTTTCTAAAATAAAAGCAGCGTAAGTTACTCCTTATTACATCAGCTACCTGCCAATAGAAAGTCCCATCAAAATCGGTCCAGTCATTTCAGAAATTAACCGGAACAAACAGACAGACAGACAAAAATTGTAAAAAATGTTATTTTGGTGTATGAACCGTATATGTATATTCATATGCATGTAGTAAAAAGCGGTTATTTCAATATTACAAACAGACTCAAATTTTATTTATATGAATAGATCACAAATTCTTATTTGCAACTTTCAAGATACCTACTGTATAAGTTATGTTACATGTACCAACTTGTTATAGGAATGATTATTATTTTAATAGGAAGTATCATTGCTGTACTTTTAAAAAACTCTGCAAGGCAATAAGCATGGAAAGTTCGTGCAAGATAATAAGTATTCTGTATCAATATTTTTCATATTAAAACTAGATAGATTTTTTTTTTAAAGGGTCTCTTGCCCAAAATAGTTTGAGAATCCCTGGTCTAAGCCAAACATGGCATATGCATATGCACACAATTACATGCATGACGTATGGCAAGCGTATATCACTATTTACTTATTTACGAGCTCGTTGTACGATCTGTCTGTTTGATTTTAAAGGTAATCTTACGACTAAAACAGGAAAGAAAGTATGTGCGAGCTCTGACACGCGTCGATTTTACTCGCTTAAACATGGTGGATATTTCTTCAGATTTTATTTCATTGCATTAAAGTTCAAAATTGCCGGCATGAGTATGCGTATAAAAGGTAATGTTACGAACTACAGGACTCGAATTAAAATAAATGCCGTTGGAATTAGTATAGAGTTTATTGGAACTGTACAAACACGCATAAAACTGGATGCAACCAGTTCACACTGCACGAATCAATGGAATAAATTCAACACGCGCAGTCTGTTACTATGTCGCTAATCGAAAGTGCTACACACGTCTTAGTCGTATCATAGTCGTCGCTTGACTGCCTCACCCCTCCGTTCGGGCATTGCTTTATACTAAATTGTATAATACCGACAAAGGGGCCCCGTTTATCCGCACATCTGGCAATCTTCGACGCAATGCGAGAAAAACAAGGATTATCCGACACTAATGACAACCATAAAATAAGTACGATAACAATAGATGTTTTTAAAGTTTAAACACGAAGTAAATAAAATAATTCGTTTTTACAATATGCAGGTGTGCGGTAATAAAGACTTCATTACTTGCCTAAGGTAGCCAAAAGCCCGGTCGTCATCGGAGAACTGTGTACGGAACTCTGTGAAATCACTACCGCGTGCCGAGCACACTATACGGGCGCCGTCGAATTTGAACACCGCCCTGAAAAGAAGTACCACATTATAAGTCGTGCGTAGAAGGTTTGCCGATGAAAACTCCTTTCATACTTAGTATCCGTAGTAATTTGTTTCCCTCCCGCCTCACACTCACACAACCGCGACCTACGGTCGCCTAGTTCTTAGTACTACTTACAGCGCTTTCCATTAGTCGCTCACGACGCCCAAAATGCTCCTTTAGCCGTGCCACAAGGCGAGCGCGGTCGTTGTTGTCGTGGCAAAAACATCACTAATGACGTCATCATTTTCGAGCACACAACGCTCACAACGACCCATGTCAAGAGGTGACTTAGTATGATAGTTTTCATGTTTACATATGTTTAGTAGATTTAGATATGTATGCCTTTAATAAAATTATCTATGTTCAGAATTCGTGTATTATCAAACTAAAAAATCTGCTGAAATTTGTGATTATTTAAATTACCCTTTGATTTTAAATACTAGCTATATAACTGTAATCTACATTACTTGTCAAGCGCGGACAAAGTCGCGAAGATTCCTTGTTTTGTTATATATATTTCAGGACAAATGCAGACGGAGTCGCGGATGGCCGCTAGTAGATAATACACTAAGTAATATTAGTGCTACAATTTTATTACGTCATTCATTTTAATACATTTTATGAGTGACCCAAATACACTGCGCCCACACGCGTTGTGTTGGGCCCGCATTTATCCTCCTACAAAATTAGTTTCTATACGACTTTTAACACATTCAATGCGATACGGGGTCTAAGTCACCTCGTGCGTGTCTCGCTTGCGGTGCGGCTAAGCAAAACATAGACTTCTCTGTTTTTTTATTGCTTGTATTTAGCAGACAAGCAGACGGCTCACCTGATGGAAAGCGGTTACCATCGCATATGGACATTTGTAACAGCAAGGTGCTACTACGAGTCAGGAACCTGGGCACTAATGGCGGAACGCAGCCTAAGGTTATGGAGGCATGCTCTAGACCAGAGGTGGTAGCCATCCTGACGGGCAAATACCCTACCACCTGGCTGTGGATTGTTTTATTGCCTCTTGCGACATGGCGCAGGAAATATTTATTCTTTCTCCGTTCCTGCACGGATAAAACCTTAAGGTGTGGAGGCCGTAATATTCAATTTGGTTCAGTCTGGAAAAGAAATGAATATATATCTAACATGTGCTATTAAACCAGAGTTCCGTGGTATACCCTTAATACGGTCACCTTGGCTTATTAGAGCACAGCAAAAATAAACTCTCATAAACTATTTTAAAGATATATCAACAATTTTTTTTTAAACGTTACGGGGCGCAGTAGGCCTCTTACCGGTATAACGATAGTTTTCTTACAAGGTCTTAAACACCACGTAATGCAGGAATGGAAGTACAGATAAATCAGTGCCGCAGCTGTGAACGTGTTAATGTGTTAGAGCTTTGGTGTCACACAGACACATTATTGGGACGAAGTTCTTTTACGCGGCTTATAAGAATGAACTGCCAAACGTTACGGAGTTTTTGGCGGGAACTGAAAGGGAACGTTGTGCTGTGCAGTTTTATTCTCTAACTCTAAAAATGTGTAAATATACTCTAAAATTAACAATAGTTTTAGGATATTGATAGTTTTTGATTAATAATTATGTGTTTTTGTGAGAAATGTGAACTGTATAGTCAAATGTGGCCTTTCGAGTTTTCACAAGAACTCCGTTAAATGGCGTTGGTTGTAGTCTACAGTACAACTACGCTACTATACATAGATTTATACACGAGACTTGGCTGTATGGACTAAGATTCCTTTGCTTGCCTCTGTGGCGAATTCTACTACTACTCGTCACGTTACGTTTTACACTTCGTACAGGACTAACGGGCATAGCCGATAAATCCTGGTCGCCTTACCATTCTGTGGGCGTCGTATCCGATCTGACGTCATCATAGGCTGCGCGTATCATGTCCCGGTCTAGACCGGTTGTCATGGTTACCTGAAACAAGGAAAAATAATTGTAGTTTATCCTTAACATTTTCAATGGAATGATTCAGTCTTTTCGGAGCCCATACAACACAAATTTACAGCGACAATGAAAAAAATATAGACAACACTTTGTTGTTCACCAAAACAAAAAATACACAACAAGACAATAGTTACCTACTCAGTAAAACAAAAGGGGACCTTTTTTTTTTTTTTGAGGCGAGGGAAAATGACTAACCGATTTACGCACTCTCTGGGCCGTCACTAGGAAACGGCACGAATCCACGGGGGGCGGTAACGCTAGCAATTGTATGCTTTGTTTTGCGTTCCGTCCGCTATGGACTACACAGAGGAGTGTGGAGACTCCGAGTGATGCCGCACGGGCGAGCAACCTAAAAACCCCCTCCTCCCTGACGACCCTGCGCTTTTGTGTGTTGGAAAGACTGAGATATAGAACATAGTTACGCAACAGTCGATCCAGCGCAATAAAGTGCCTGAAGTGTGCCCTGGGAGAACACACTCCACTTCGAGACGGGGGTAGTTGTTAAATCCCTTGCTTTACCTAGTAGCTAAGGGCCCCCTCGTTCCGGAACCTAACTCAGGGAGGGAAGTAATGCGCGTACCTGCCTCTCCGGGTGCCGGCTGAAGGCCGGCGACCTCGAGAAGAGACCGTAGTACGCGCCGAAGGACTTCGCTCCCTATCCCTTTCTGCGGCCTCTTTGAGAGACATTACTGCCTCACAAAAAGTAACCGCAGCATCCCAGCGGTCGTCGCTCTGCAACATGGCCGTTACCAAGTCACCGAGCGATCCGACGGCTCCTACGTGTGTCTCGAGCTCGAAACGCTGCGGCGTCCAGGCAGCGCACTCGACAAGCGTATGAAACGCCGTATCGGGTGCGCCACACTGTCGGCAATCCGGGGAAGGCAAGCAGCCCACAATGCGAAACAGATACTGATCGAAACAACCGTGTCCGGCCAGTATCTGCGTCGTCCTGAAGGTCAGGGTTCCGCTGGTGCGGGTGACCCATTTCTCCAGCTGTGGCCTGATTGCGTCCACCGTAAAGCCGCCGGCCGCAGGGTAAAACAAAAGGGGACCTTATCGCAACAACAAGCGATCTCTTCCAGGCAATCTGACTCAAAGGAAATTCTTAAATTATCTGTACTTATTATATATATCTTAGATGTATATCGATAGTGGATATAAATAGAAGATTAGCATTTATGTTGCAAACACTGATATAGATTTCTGTTTCTTAATTAATTGTAAAGTGATATAATTGCATGGGTTATAAATGATATAAATCCATGTATCCTGTTTAACTATCTCGAGTATAAAACAAATGTTCAAATCACATGTTAATTTTAATACTTAGATCATATTAACATGTTATAACTCAATGGTATCCTGACTGGTGAATATTACTGATGGTGGAGCAAAATATCGTGATGAAACCTGCACATCGAGATAACTGTCAAGCACATCCAAGCTGCCTTAGACAAGCATGGCGGATAGAATATCCATCCTTAAAAAAAATTAAATACCCAAGCCCAGCTGTGGGGCGTTATAGATAAATAACGAGGGCTCCATAACACTTTGTATGTTACAATTTAGAAAGTCTTACCAGTATGCAAGTTGTACCTTAAAAGAAGCTTATGCCAAATTTCAGCCTTATACAATCAACTAATTTTGTTTAATTCACAATTTTATTCCTTGTGTAAAACTGCACTTTTGTTTGTACGCCTATTTGCTATGAAGCCCTCGATATATAATTATTTGATTTCATTAATAACTAACATACCAACGCAGAGCCTAAGCTACTGGGCCTAGGACCGTGAAAATTTGCATGTGGGCTTTTTCTATAATGTAGTTGCACACTAAAGATTTTTGAAACTGCCTTTTAACTTGATATATGCGAGCGAAGCCTCGGAAATCAGCTAGTTGTTATAATTTACAAAAAAATCTAAGTAGACTAACATTAAAGCGATCCGCAACGGAAAACGTCCGTAAAATTAAATTCAATACATTACAACACTATTTGGAAACTTAAACAGTCGTTGACTTGCCTACTTTTACTTACAAGACTGTTAAGATACAACAAGGACTAGTTATTTGGGTTCCGCAAGATCAGATGATTTTTGTTCTATAAAGTTAGAACAAGGACTAGATATTTGGGTTCTACGCATTCAGGTGCGTATTGTTCTCTAAAGTTAGAACAAAGACTAGATATTGAGTTCCGCGCATTCAGATGCGTTTTGTACTATAAAGTTAGAACAAGGACTAGATATATGTGTTCCACATATTCAGATGTGTATTGTTCTATAAAGTTAGAACAAGGACTTGATATTTAGGTTCCGCGCATTCAGATGCGTATTGTTCTATAAAATTAGAACAATGACTAGCTGTTTGGTTTTCACGTATTCTTAAGATGCGTAGTGTTGTATTTGACATACAAGCACTTGCATACTAAAGATTCGCAATATGGACACAACTGCCAATGAGGTCTGCCTTCACGCGTCTACACGCCTTCGAGTCGCACACCTGGCGATGTCCATAGCGCCAGGTACACAAACTCATGGTTGTCATGACGGCATGGCAAACTCTAGACTAGAAGTGGTAGCTTATAGCTAATTGGCAAATGCCCTACTAACTGATGATATTATTATTATTAGTATTTTGTCGCCTCTTGTAACAGTTGTTCTTGTAAACATTTCATCAAAATCGGTCCAGTGGTTTGGAAATAGTCCAGTGATAAATATACACGTACAGAACAATTCATATATAGAAAAGATAGAATATCGGCTTGTAAAATTCCGCGACGGTACCCTGTTCATGAGAGCAAAACGGGAAATTCTTCCATCTCTTTTCGCCGCCAAACATGATTACCGTCTTATGATTAATGAACGCTATTAATTAAGTAAAGACACATTTCTCACACAACCAACCGTTCTGTTCAGGTGAAAGTTTGGCTTTTGTGTTTTTGCGCCTGCAGTTTTGTGTTCTGTACTGGATATAATTACTAATTTGTTATTACATACATATAATTATTTTTTATTTAATTGTTTGGGAAACATACAATAATTAATATTCCTAAATATAAAACACAAAATTATACATATGTCAATCAAGTTTCCACTAAAAAATAATTAGTGTAGTAAAAATAAAAATTGGCTCAAACAGTTTATTACAAAAAGAAATTACTATTACACGAAAATTACATAAAATGTCTATTTAATTTACATGAGGTCAATATTACACAAAAAAAACTAAAAAAACATACATTACGCCTGTTTTTCCTAGGGCTAGACAGAGACGATAGATTTTTACTTGCTACTAGCATGACATACCATCTTTTGCTTCATCTACATTCATAAGTCTTGATACATCCACGTTTATTAAAGGTGCGTTTAATCTGGTCAGTCTTTTAAGTCACCTACGATTTGGTCTTGTCAAGTACTTCGCAGTCTACTAGCACCACGCACAACCCATACTATTATCATACACTCTTTACATGTCCAAACCAACTGTTATTATTATAATCATCTTTTTTTCAATCCACAGGGTATACTTATGAACTTTATTACTAGATACCTAGAGTATAGGCATGCTGCTTTTTAACCACCTGAAGAGTCAATGAGTCGTTTTGATTAACTTTCCAGAGGCTCATGGCCTCAGGACCCTACGGTCCAAGGGTCTCGACAGCAAAAGGCACAAACATATAACTCTCATTGAAGGTTGCATATTTGCGCCGCTTGTGATTCAGCTGTTTCCGCCGCACAACCGGCTTATATAGACGTGTTTGGTAAATGGGATGGAGCCAACGTGTCCACGCAGGTTGCATCCCACACCAAAGGCTTGCCACGCTGCCAGGAAATCAGGGTCATTCCGTCAGGACGCCTACCATCGTCACGTGCAATACCGTCCGGCTCCAATAAAGCTGGCACGTTAGCGGTGGCAAGCACCCTACGTAAGACACCAGCCAAGGCGGCGTGGCGTTAAACCTGATAAATTACCTCAAGAAAAAGCTGAGAAATCAAATCTCAGTTAAAATGGCATGAAAATTCCCAGTAATAAAGGTATTTAATTGCAATAGTGTCGGGAGGTTTCTGACTCACAACGACCGCGTTCACGATCGCGATTTTTCCCGTATCACTTCCTTGCCGGGTGACAGTAAACCCAAGTGGAACGGTAATTCGACCCACCTCTTGACGTGGGTCGTCGTGAGCGTTGTGTAATCGAAAGTGTTGACGTCATTAGTCACGTTTTCGTCACAACCGAGGTCGCCTTGTGGAACGGCTAACGGCGCATTTTGGGCGTTGTGAGCTACAAATGGAACGCGCTGTTAGCATATAAACAGCTGCTGCTGTACAATAAACAGTTATCTAAATAATCTACCTTAGACGAACAGGAGAACCCGGAATGGCAAGACTCGATGTCCTGCACATCGTCACTGGGACAAGAATCTTCTTCCTTCCCGTCTTTGACGATGGCGTACAACTCATCGATTCTGTTCTTCAAAATCTTGACTTCCGTCTTTAATTTACGTCTATCTGTAGCTATTTCTTCCAAAGCGTTAATTTTGTCTGTGAACTGGCCTAGAATTTTTCGCAGATCATCGACATTCTTCGTCAATGTGTCGAATTTTTTTATGATGTTGCTTTGGTTTTCTGTCAATTTATTTATGTGATCTTGTAAGGACTTGTATGAACTTTCTAAAGTGAATGCTTGCATGTCCATAATTATTTCTTGATATGAATCAAATCGTTCATATTATTTTTGAATTTAAGATGATAGTTTTTGCTATATATGCTCATTTATCAGTAATTTTCGGTGTTAAGCGACAGTTAGTTGTCATATAGACGTAATTTTTTTACCTATTAATTTCAGCCAGCTTTTAAATATATAGATATACAAAAAATATTTATTTAGGCTGCTCAAAATTATAAATACTTATCTATACTAACATTATAAAGAGATAGTGTGTGTGAGTTTCTGACGTTGTAGGGATCTGATCTCTGGACCTACTAAATCGATTTTGAAAATTCTTTTACTGTTGGATAGCTTTTTTTTGAGGCGAGGGCAAATGCTTACACAGATTTACGTACAATCTGGGCCGTTGCTAGGAAACGGCACGCGTCGGTCGGGGGCGATAACACTGCAGCAATAGTATGCCCTTGGCAGGCTCCGTCCGCGATCGACGTCACAGAATAGTGTGGAGACTCCGAGCGTTGCTACACGAGCGAGCAACCCCAATACCGACTAAAAACCCCCTCCTCCCGTGAGGAGGCTGAGATTTAGAACATAGTTACACCCAGTCGATCCAGCGCAATAAAGTGCCGGGAGTGTGCCCTGGGAACACACCCCACTTCGAGACGGGGGTCGATGGTCCCTTGCTTTCCTAGCTGCTAAGGGCCCCCCGTAACGGAACCTAATGTGCGTACCTGCCTCTCCGGGTGCCAGCTGAAGGCCGGCGACCTCGAGTAGAGACCGTAGCACGCGCCGAAGGACTTCGCTCCCTGTCCCGCTCTGACTGTTGGATAGCTACGTCAACAGGGAGTGTCATTGACTATATAACATGACGCTATATACCACGGGAGCGGGACAGAGCGCTGGTGTAACCGGGCCGGGCCGCTTATATATTACATCACTATCATCATCATCACTTCACTATCATCACTACATAGTATAAAACAAAGTCGCCTTTTCTGTCCCTATATCCCTATGTGCGCTTAAATCTTTAAAACTACCCAACGAATTTTGATGTGGTTTTTTCCAATAGATAGAGTGATTCAAGAGGAAGGTTTATATGTATAATACATGCATCATATACTAAGGCAACATTGCTAATTTTAGAGGTTTCTATGTAGTGATGCCCGTGCAAAGTCGGAGCGGGCCGCTATGTTTTTATATACAACGTTCATAGTTTTTCTGTAGTGTATTTAATTTTGTATCAGCATTGCACCCGTGCGAAGCCGGGGCGGGTCGCTAGTATGTTATAAATTAAACCAATAAATTATATATATTACGGCTAATACCCGAAGTGCGGCTACACCTAGTTCTAGCCGGCTAAAACTAGGTGTAGCCGCACTTCGGTTTTTAAACCTAGGTGTAAAAGATTTGTTCACGGCTAATATTAGTTGTAGCTCAGGCTAGCGAGGTGTAGCTGATTCACTGTGCGAAGTATAGACCGACCATTTAAGTACCTACATTAAAATATTGCATTTTTTGTATAGTATAACTTACTCGTATAAGTTTTCTGAAAAAAAGTTAAGTAGCTATACATGTTTATTAATTAAATGAAAACCCATTTCACTCGCTTTCATGTTCACGCAAAACAAACCACATAAATACCTACGTTACACTTTCTTTTGAAAAACTTAATTCCATTAAAAACCATTAGTTTAATACTGTTTTGCTTAAAATTAATTACGCGTATATGATTTGAATTTATAACTAAGTAATGAGCGTACGCGCTTTTGGGCTAACGGCAATTCACTACTTACTTGTTTTTTATTATTTTCTTTTGCAAATGGTTTATAATCTATGCATTTTTTGCACCTGAATATCGAGTTATGGCGTCACATCTTTAATGATCCAATTAGTTTAATATTTTTTAAATACTGTTACACGCCGACAAAGTAAATGCATTGGTTTATTACCTTTCCCGCATTTGGACTTCTGTTTTTTCGTGTTTAAAATTTGCAATTAGACAATAGCCTATTATTATTGTACTCGATTTTAGCCGCAGGTGAGCAGATTACGTTTTCTTGGAAAAATTCAGTCCACGCGCTCGGGTGTTGTATTGTATAGTTAGTATAAAACAATGCCCTAACGGAGGGGTGAGGCAGTCAAAGCGATAACACAAGCGAGGCGAGACGTGTGTACATTTAGTGACGGACTTTGCGCGTGATTTTGAATTGTGCATTATGTTTGGACTTTTGCGTCCGGTTATATTTGTACTGTACTTCTGTTATGCGTGTTTCTATAGTTCTAATCCTGTAGCTCGTAACAATATCATGATAAAAATAAATTAATGTTTAAACAATAATTTACACTTTACGCCTCGTTAAATCAATAATATTGTTACAACTCAGGTCCCGACAAAAACAAAAACCACCTGCACATCTGAAAAAAAAAACAATTCTTTTATGATCGTCTTCTTTTGTTTACTTATTTATTGGCACACGTTTCTAGAAAACAGCCCATTGTTTTATTGTACACATTTATTGGCCGTTTGCTCATTAGCCAGGTGTTTCGGATTACGATACGGTCACATTGCATTTGTGCAGTATAAAACGATGGCCTGATTGAGGCAGGGGGCAGTGGAACGAGAACCACGATCAAGTCGAGACGTGCGTACATTCGGTAATCTATTAGCGACGGACTTTGCGCGTTTTATTGAATTACGACCCTCTGCATTATATATGGATTTGTTGTGTTCGGTTATATTTGTACCTGTATTAGACATGTTTGTATAGTTCTAATGAACTCTATAGAAATTCTAACGGCATTTTAAACCGAGTCCCGCTAAACTCGTAACAATATTATAAAATTCTAAACAAGTCGTGTCTGTACATTAAAGCTATTAAAGAAATATCTGGAATTGAATATATACATTTTTTTTAAATAAAAAAACCGACTTCACACTAGAAACCAAAAAATAAATATTTAACCGCCTTTTTTCTGCAACATCTTGAAGTTTGAAGGACTGAGGTATTTGACACATTGATTATCACGATGTGCCGCTTTCATCACTATGTTTTCCATCCCCGTTAGCAGGTGATCAATTTAACAATGTCCATATTAGGTTAGATTCGAAGCCGCGCCCTTTGAGTGTAGTAAGCGAGTGTCCTAACCACTAAGCAACCAAGGCTTAGTTCTGTTCAAAACTCCCCCGGTTTTGAAACGTTCTTCATTGGTGCTCCACCCCTATCGGCCTTAGCGTGATGATATATAACCTATAGCCTTCCTCGATAAATGGGCTATCTAACACTGAAAGAATTTTTCAAATCAGACCAGTATTTCCTGAGATTAACGCGTTTAATCAAACAAACTCTTCAGCTTTATATATTAAGTACAAGATAATACTTAATTTTTTCAGAAATTTAGCTATAATTAACCGGTTATAGAAGCATGTAGTGCGGGGGGGTGCGAATAACACGCTTCATCGCCGTATGCCCGATCAGAAGGCGGGTACTATTAAAGAAGATTACAAGATCAACGCCTTGCCCCACACACCAACTGCCCCAGTTTCAGTTACTCATTTTCACTGAATCGAAAGTGATCTCCAATACGGCATCAGGCCCGCCACGCTCTGGAGCACATACCTCAACGATAATGCTCGTAATTTCTGTTTTTATTAACGCCTTAATGCCATTTACAACGGTTTAAAGTATGTAAATAATTTTTATATTACATATTTTATTTTACACCAATGGTCCTCAAACTACCTCGTAAAACATAGAAATAATAAACTGTAGTGATAGGCCTTAGATTTTAAGTAAAGAAATAAATGTAATATATTATAAGAACATTTATATAAAAATTATAAGAAAAAAGACAAAACTTGAGAGGTGTCAAGGGACACCCGGATGGAACGAGGTTCCTTTTTTATTATTTATTATGTACAAAAAACCTGTATACACTCAACAAAAATAATCGTCGCGACACCACACTGTTCAATGCGAAATATAAACACAAAACGAAAATTACTGGCTTGCTTTCTACGAGACAGAAAGAGCGAGAGACAGACAGAGAAACACGCGCACGGCGCACGGCTTGCAACTACAGCAAAAAGTGTCGTTACAACTTTTGGTCTAAATTTTTTCGTCTTGCCTAGTTTTTTTTTAAAATCACGTATAGTTTCGCGTTTGACCATTATCTCGCTCGATTTGAGCGGAGATATGGTCTAAGATCGAGCACGCTTACCTAGAAGGTACCTATTCACACGAGACTTGAAGACACCCAGGTTGTAGGTTTCGGGAAAAACAGACTCCGGCAGTGTATTCCACTCCTTTGCGGTGCGTATAATGAAGGTGGACTCAAAACGTTTAGTTCGAATAGGAGGTATGTCCACCACATAGCGGTGCCGCATGCCAGTGCGTCTGGTTGTCCGATGATGGAAGGGAGACGGCGGGATAAGATTGAAGAGCTCCGATGCATACTCTCCAAAATGTATCCGATAGAAAACCGACAAGCTGGCAACCCTGCGTCGATGTTCAAGGCTTTGTAACTTGTCTCTAAATAGCTGGTCGTTGCCTATCAGCTTCCTGGCTCTCCGCTCAATCGATTCTAGTACCTCGAGTTGGTATTTACCTGAGCCATCCCAAAGATGAGAACAGTACTCCATACATGCTCGTATTTGTGCATTATACAGCATCAGCAACTGTTCTGGAGTGAAGTACCGCCTCACCTTCGATAGTATGCCCAGTCTAGTTTCACAACGCGCGATAAGGCACTTCGTTCCAAAAAGAAAACAAAAGAGTAAAAAAATCCCCGCCCTGACACATGGCGGAGGATGGCAAAAAGAAATTACTACTACTAAAAACTTTTAACTTACTTTTAAAAAAGGAGAAGGTTGATGTGGTATCTTTTAATTTATTTGTTGTTATGAGGAAGCATACATTATAAATATTAATTAACTAGCTGTCCCGGTAAACTTCGTACCACCTCAGAATCAATAAATAAAAAACGTTGATTTCTGAATGACTTTTAAATTTGACTGATTTCTAAACGACGGGACGAACATTAAATGTTTGTAGGTAGGAATAGTTTCTAAGGGAAAGCGAAATAGTTGTTTTTACTATATTCCAAGCATTTTTTTAATATTTACTCACCTTTTAAACCTTCCCTGGACTTCTACAAATAATTCAAAACCAAACTTAGCCAAATCAGTCCAGCCGTTCTCGAGTTTTAGCGAGCCTAACGAACGGCAATTGATTTTTACATATATACTCACTGACTTTAAACTGATTAATTAAAAAAAAGTTAAATATCATACGACTGATTGACATGACACATAGACAAAGAGGAAGAACAAGAACATAGACAATATAAACTTACTAACTAGTGATGTGAATTCACAACAATTTATTGAGCTTACGTATATAGAAGTCAGTGGGTATGGTTTTTTATTTTTTATTGCAGGAGTTTAGCAAACGGGCAGACGGCCCACTGGAAGAAAAGCGGTTACCATCGCCTAAGGACATTTGCAAGACCAAAGGTGCTACAAATGTGCTGCTGCTCTCGTAAAGGAGATTGGATCCTGGTCACTAATGCGGGAACACAACTCAATGTTGTTATGGCATCATAATTTAGACCAGGGGTGATAGTCATTCAGTCGGGCAAATACCATGGCTGTGGGTTGTTTTGTCGCCTCTCACGATAAGCCGCCCGGCCGCAAGAAATTGTATATTTCTCCGTTAATGTAGGTTGTTGTACCCTTTACCCCTTGCGCTGGATCGCCTGGGCGTAACTATGTTCTAAATCTCAGCCTTTCCTTCACAAAAAGCGCAGAGTCGACAGGGAGGAGGGGGTTTTTAGTGGGTATTGGGGTTGCTTGCCCTTATGCAGCTTCCTCTGAGTCTTCCACACTAGCTGAGTCGATCGCGGGCGGATCACTGCCAAGAGCATACTATTGCTGCAGTGATACCTCCCCCGACCGACATGTGTCGTTCCCTAGCAACGACCCAGTCTGTGCGTAAATCGCTAGCATTTTCCCTCGCCTCAAAAAAAAAACCCTTTACCCTGTCTGAATATGACTGAAAATTACAACCCTAAGCTAGATATAAAAAAAAGAGATTCTCCTATTATCATGTTTGCGGTTGTGAAGACCGGCGCAGCGGTTAACCATTGTGGACCTTGATAGTGTGGCGACATTAGTGCCAACATAAAAACAAGCACGCAAGCGCGGAACCCATATTTATCTGTGGCAAGCAAAACATCGCGCCGTTTATAACAAGCGCGCGCCCAGTTTTTCGCGGCAATTCTCTGCCGCGAAACAGTCGAGAACCGAAGTTATTTCGGGACATCTCGGCACAGTCCGACTCTCGCCTTCAACGCGACCGCACGACATCCGTGCTCGTGCACAACGTGAGTTTTCGCGCTTGCTTGCTGTTTGCCTTCATACAAAAATCCTTCTGAAATGTATTGTAAAACATGAGAGTGAGTGTGTGATTAAACGTGTACGACGCAACTAATCTTTTCATTGACCCGTACACCGCTCACCGCCGCAATCATCATCTCATCACCGTCACACATCACCACCCCTCAATAGTTTTATTTATAAAACGTGTTCAATCGATTATTTTTTCAAGTATTTCAACGATTCAGTCGTTTATCTGATAAATGCATGCTGTCGAGACGCTTGGACCGTGGGGTCCTGAGGCCATGAACTTCTACCAAAATTTATGAAAACGACTCTTCAGATGATCAAAGGGCTGGTGCCAATCTCGGGCAGCGAATCAGTATGGCGATCCAGTGAAGAAACGTAGCCCACATTTTGGGCACCTTACCCTAGTAAGGTGCGATGAGTGAGAGTTTCGATGGCCCATTTCCCCCTAATTTATCCTCTTTATCCCATTTTAAGGCTGTGTTCCCTCTGGCGGGGAGCTAGGAGTGAAGCGGAGAAGAGCATTGAGCCGTGTCCTGATCAGTCTCATTCAACCTCTTGGCGAGATCATAACGTCATATCGGTAAAAAAGAGCAGCGCTTGTACATCTTTCTCTACTAGAAGATGAAGATTCGGAAGCAGATGAAATAGAAGTGATTGCCGCATATTATTCGCACCGCACCGTTTTCTACGCTCAGTATTCTACTTATAGTCTTGAGGGGATAGATAAATATAAAAAAGGTTTTATAAAGATGAACTAAGTTTCATTTATTGTATTGTATTCATTTATAAATTCATTATAAAAGTAACCTTGACCTAATGACCATACAATTAATATCAAAATACAACCAATGGTAGGGCAAGTGAATGAATAGCAAGCTAAAGGATACCGAGCACTAATCATTACCCGTTGAGCCGTCTCGAAGGTTCTGTCACCGAGATAGGAGCGCGACGCATTTCACGCACGCTTACCTCTCTTCCTGTTGGGTGAGTTACAGACCACACCACGCAATGAGAGCTTATAGACGTCGGGGGACAAAAGAAGTTCTCCGGCAGGAGATTTTTTACTGCATGAGTTCAGCAGTCAGGCAGACGGCCCACTTGATGGGAAGCGGCTATCGCCTATGGACATTTGCAACACCAAAGGTGCTACAAATGCGCTGCTGCTTTCTTAAGGCAGACTGGAACCTGACCACTAATGCCCGAACACAACTCAAGATTTGACGGGCAAACACCCTACCACCTGGCTGTGGGTTGTTTTGTCACATCTTACGACAGGCCGCTCGGCCACAGGAAATTGTATTCTTTCTCCGTTCCTGCACGGATATGTCTAAAAACAAGAAACCGTGGAACTAAGCAAGCCGGCCCCAAGGTCAAAATACGTGTATTTAAATTAAGCTCGGTGACGCAGCGCGTGCGCACCGGGTGAACGAACCAACCATACGAGATGTGTTTATCCGTGCACTATTTTTATAAACAGGATAATGTGTTATTTGTAATGTTGATGTATGAAGCGGTTAGAACTCTTGAGATATTGCTAACCAACTTCAAAGAAGGTTGATTCTGGCGCGCTCAACATTGCATCGTTGCCCACAGCTATATTTTTGTTTACAAGCTTTTATTTGACTTGCAATAGATGTAATGATGAATGTAAGTTCGGATAGAATCTTGCAAATCAAATTAGACCAACTTGCCGGTTTTCGATTGAGCTGAAATATATAGATCTGATTTCTTAGAATCAGTTCGACACACCTGCCTAATTCTGCCATAAAAGATGACAATACACAATGTAATGTTTTTCTTAATTACAAATTTTAAACACAACGTAAACGAAAGAAGTCCCAATGCGGGAATAAACCAGGTGTGCATTTACTTTTTCGGCATGTAACAATATCTTATACTTCAAAGTAATTCTTATCAGTTTTGAAAACCAGTAAAACGCTATAGTCGGAATTGTACGATAAGGGAGTTCAAGCTAAATATTAATTTTAATTTAATTTAATTTTGTGCTTAGAAATGAAATATATATACATACCTACCTAAACTTTTTGACACACAATTGAGATTTTAGGAAAATAATTTTCCTTTCTACAGAATACCACGGAGCGTGGAGAGGAACTCATTATAGATAGATAGATTATAAACCATTACAGAAAACACAGTAAAATTTATAGCCTAAAATATTCTAAATGTGCACAATGGGCGGTCTTATCGCTAAGAAGCGATTTCTTCCAGACATAACCCGTGTCAGAAATAAAACATATTATATCGGTCACAGATGGTATACAGAAATATTTGAGGATAGGCAGTTACTTACATGTATTTTATTTATTTATATACGTATAAGTATGTAAAATATTATATAAGTAAGAATTATACTTTTATATATATATATATATATATATATATATATATATATATATATACATAACTTCACGCCAGGTCCCTTGCGGGGTAGGCACGAACAACAGAGCGCCATTTAGGCTTATTCTTACACACCTCACTTGCTTCTTTGACATTCATAGTTCTTGTCATGCACGCTCGTCTGTTTTTAAGGCTCCTGACACTACCTTCTGCTAGTACACGATCAATTTGATCATGGAAGGTGTGTCGTGGCCTTCCGCGACTTCTGCATCCATCCACTTTTGCATTGTATATCTGTTTAGTCATTCTTTCATCATACATTCTTTCCACATGCCCGAACCAGCGGAGCATTCCTTTCCTTACCTTCACCTCGACACTCTCTTTCAGACCAACTCTCTTTCTTACTTCAGTATTACGAACGCGGTCCGCGAGCGTCACTCCGCACATAAATATACGTAAAAATATCAAACATCACTATGTTGCAGTTAGTGCTTTTATGTTTTTTTTATTGCAGGAGTTCAGCAGACAGGCAGAGGGCCCACTAGATGGAAAACGGTTACCATCGCCTATGGACATTTGCAACACCAAAGGTGCTACAAATGTGCTGCTGTTCTCTTAAAGGAGACTGGAATGGTCACTAATGCCGGAACACAACTCAAGGTTGTTATGGCGACTTACTCTAAACCTGGGGTGGTAGCCATCCAGTCTGGCAAATGCCCTACCACCTGGCTATGGGTTGTTTTATCGCCTCTTACGACAGGCCGCCCCAACACAGGAAATTATGTTCTTTGATTTAGCTTGACATTTGACGAATTAAAAATAAAATCACACAGCAAAATGTCAGCTGTCATAAATTCCCGCCAAACCTGACATGACATTCACCTATGTTATACGTAAATGTATGTATTCAAAAATAGGCGGTCAATGGCTTGTATAGTGATAGAGTAGGCAATATTCCCTAGAAAGCGTAAACAAATATTTATCAAACAATTATTGCAGGTATGATTAACATCCTGGCTTATAATCATTCATAATAATCTTATCAGCTATATCGATATATTGTTATTATCATATGTATATTCACTTTCCATGAATTCCCTGTGCTCGAGTACAGTTCAATTTTGAAATAACCTATGTAGTCAATGAGTCAGTTATAATATATGGACGAATAAAAAACGGAGCCTAGAGAATATATTTATGGCACTTTCGACCTTTTGGTTGCTTTGCTAGTTATTAAGTTCTATGAATTAGACACAAGAACAAGGGAATTAAGATCAACAACTTTGGGACAAGCTAGAGGAATGCAGGCAAGTCAAGCTGGCAATGCCCCGAGCAAACCTGCAAGACTATTTCTCCAGGAAGATTCTAAAGCTCAGTCGATCCCGGCTGAGAGTTATTAGTGACACGACAATTTTAACAGATATGTTTTCGATGTAGCTGTCACCGACAGCCCCCTGTGCAAAGCTTGGAGGCACAAGAAACAGCCGCCCATATCCTGCTTGAATGCAGAGAGGGGGCCCAATACAGGCGAAGTATCTGGACACCCCAGGTAGCCTCCCTGAAGTCTTCAGCGATATCAAGAAGCTGGGAGACTGCCTGGAGAAGCTGGGTTGGATGGAGTAACTACTCATTCACCCTCACACGCAAAAGAAGAAGAGAAGAAATATAATTAACTGAACGAGACACCTATCGGTATTACATTTGACAGCGTACAAGTTTAATCTACATAGCTATAACACTACCCGCGATATACAGGCTCAAAATCGGAGAATACCCTTGTATCGGTAGAAGAATAGTAGAAGAATATAGCAAATAGAACACTCCGGTCTTCTATTTGCTATACTCTCCTTTGGATTTTGATTTTATTAGTTTTAATTGAAAGAAGAAAAATTAG
This sequence comes from Dendrolimus punctatus, assembly GCA_012273795.1. Classification (NCBI taxonomy): domain Eukaryota; kingdom Metazoa; phylum Arthropoda; class Insecta; order Lepidoptera; family Lasiocampidae; genus Dendrolimus; species Dendrolimus punctatus. The sequence continues at coordinate 10,076,219 of CM022552.1, forward strand.
AATACAATAATATATAATTGCGTTCTTTTACAAATTCACAAAGGTATTAGAAGAAAAAAAAGAAGTAAAAGTTGCCAGAGACAATAACAAAACATTTTTCTTTATATAATTGTGGCGGGAATTTAAAGCATAGACACCCTAGTGATATATATTTTCAAAACTTAGTATGGATGTATGGCAGCATAACATCAACTTAATGAAGCATTACGGTATCGGTAGTTAATCTTCATAAAATTGTCTTTAAATGTAAACTTGACAGCTTGTTAAGAGATCTAACACGGACAATGGCGGATCGTAGTGCAAACTTGCGATTAATCGCTAGTTTATTTTTATAGCAGTACAGACAAAGGTGTATTGATGTCAGTAATTCTATTAGAATGGTAAGAAAGTTATTTACTTAATGATAAATTATTATAATATATAGGTACAATTAAAAATTAAAAATGAACTAAGTTATAGTACAAGCTATTGTAGACTGTGTATCGCTGCCAGATGGGAGCGTGCCCAGAAGGCTGGCTGCATTGCCGCGCTGTATGGCGTGGCTTATTTGATGGGCGAATTTATGAGCCAGCCTTCTAATCACGGGTGGCGTCGAAGAGTTTCGTACAAATTTGAAATGAATTTCAATCAAATCGGTCTATTAGTTTTCCGTAAAAGCATAACAAACAGAAAGACAAATCCCATATTTTTATCCCGGAAACTCGCATTTTTTGGGATAAAAAGCTATAGCTGCTTTATTGTTGTGATAGCGTAATGGCTAGACGCATGCGTCTCGAGCGAGTCATCGAGATAATCTATATGTCAAACTGCTAAGCCGCTTTGGACAAGCGTGGCGGGTACACTGTCCGTGTCCCTAGTGGTGGGTCCGAGCCTAGCAGTGGGCTGTTATTATAGGTGCTTTACAGAATATGGTATTCTATTTTAAATGCGTAGTAATTTTATTATAAATTTAAAAGTTTCAAGAAGTCGCTCGTCTGCTGCATCACGTTGGAAGTCTTAAGAGACAATGCGCGTCTCAGGAATGGCGCTTTCCAATCCACGCGAACTCAATTACTTGGTAAAATTTTAACTTAATTAACAGACATATCATTAATTTAACTTTATTTAAGTAATTTAATGTTTGTTATATTATTACATTGTTAAAATATATGATTCGTTTCAAAACGTTCGTAATTCTTACGCATTCATTACGCGAGTTCATAATGAGGGGTGTTGCAGTATTACGTAAATAATATCTGTCCATAAATGTCATACGACCAGTCATGCTATATAGGTCCGAATGTTGGGCCACTAAAGTGAAAAACTACAAACGTCTCCTCGCTGAGATGAGAATGTTGAGATGGATGTGTGATGTTACAAGAGTGGATAAGGTGAGAAATTAGTACATAAGGGGATCTTTAAAAGTTGCACCCGTGACTGAAAAACAGAGAAGAAGATTAAGGTGGTATGGGCATATTATTATAATGAAGAGGGATGTCAAAAAAGGATGTTAACGATGGGTACAAATGTAAATGATGATATGATGGTTTGTGGTGTGACAGAAGATGTATCTCAGAATAGAGGAATGTGGAAGGAAAAGACATATTGTGCCAACCCCAATTAATTGTGATATGGTGAAGAAAAAGAGAGAATATGTCCATAAATGTTCCAATGGTGGGCTAAGAACATCCCGCTTCATACATACCCGGCACGCGTATCTAAAATTATAAACATTGCATTTTCGAAATCTCCTGGCCCGAATTAGCCCCCTGATGTTTCTTTTTACATTTATAGACGCAATGTACATACTTGAATCATTTCAGATTTATTATAGTACCTACAGATAGATAGATAGATTATTGTAGCTATTCATTTAAAAGCGGTACCTATAGTCTGCAAAAGCAAAAACATACTAAAGTTTATATGTCTTTTTCATTACAGTAAAAGAAAACTTTAAATGAAAATGTACAATTAAAAAAGAAGAGTGAATTGTGGAATAGTGTGAATGGAGCGTTAGGTAAACTTATAGGCGCTAAGAACCTCAGCCAGAAGGCCCAGCTTGCCATACACAACGCGGTGCTGGTACCTACGCTCAAGTATGGAAGCGAGAGTTGGGTATGGAATAGAGAGCACGAAAGTAGAGTAAACGCGGTCCAGATGCGAGCACTGCGCAAAATCTGCGGGATGACGCTCGCGGACCGCGTTCGTAATACCGAAGTGAGAAAGAGAGTTGGTCTGAAAGAGAGTGTCGGGGTGAAGGTAAGGAAAGGAATGCTCCGGTGGTTCGGGCATGTGGAAAGAATGTATGATGAAAGAATGACTAAACAGATATACAATGCCAAAGTGGATGGATGCAGAAGTCGCGGAAGGCCACGACACACCTTCCATGATCAAATTGATCGTGTATTCGCAGAAGGTGATTTCAGGAGTCTTAAGAATAGACGAGCGTGCATGACAAGAACTATGAATGTCAAAGAAGCAAGTGAGGTGTGTTAGAATAAGCCTAAATGGCGCTCTGTTGTTCGTGCCTACCCCGCAAGGGACCTGGCGTAAAGTTATGTATGTATGTAAATTAATATAATTTAACATACAGTTAAAAACTAAAAATAAAGTTAGTTATAATTAGTACAAGCGATTATAGACTGTAACAAATCGCTGCTAGATGGGAGCGTGCCCAGCAAGCTAGCTGCATTGCTGCGCTGTTTATTATGTTATAGTTAGTTATTACTTCCTTAAATAAGAATGAGAAGAATTTTTATCCGTGCAGGAACGGGGAAAGAATACAATTTCCTGCGGCCCGGCGGCCTGTCGTAAGAGGCGACAAAACAACCCACAGCCAGGTGGTAGGGCATTTGTCCGACTGGATGGCTACCACCCCTGGTCTAGAGTATGTCACCATAACAACCTTGTGTTGTGTTCCGGCATTAGTGACCAGGTTCCAGGCTCCCCTAAAGAGAGCAGCAGCGCATTCGTAGCACCTTTGGTGTTGCAAATGTCCATAGGCGATGGTAACCGCTGTCCATCAAGTGGGCCGTCTGCCTGTCTGCTAATCTCCTGCAATAAAAAAAAAAGAATGTTTTTGTTATTAAATAAACAAAGAACATGCATTTAGATTCCGCCCCTATCCGAAAATTTTAAATCAGATTCAGTTACACAATCTGATTACTGGTTTAGGAACGCAAGGACGACATGCATACCAACATAAAAAAAAATCAGCCCATAAATTGGGTTCGGGCCTCCCATTATAGGGCGAATAGACAGTATACCCGCCACGCTTGTCCAAGGGGGCTTGGCAGGTTTGACACATCGGTTATCTCGATGTGCAGGTTGCATCACGATGTATTCCTTCACCGTTGTTAGCACGTGGTAATTGTAACAATATGCACATTAGATCAGAAAACTGACTAAGTGGTGCATGCGTTCCGGCCAGGATAGAACCCGCGCCCTTTGAGTTTGGGATGCGTGCGCTAGCCATTACGCTACCACGACTTTTTTATGCCACATTTATTTTTATTTAAAAAGATTAATAAATGTTAAGTCCTTAATTATTTCTATAAATAATTTTGGTACGAAGATCCTTAACGCGCGTTGCGAAAGGGGGCTAGACGGTCCCCCAGGGGGTGCCGCCCTGGACTCCCCTCCGTCCAGTAAGCAGTACAAGGGGATGCGTCCCCGGGGCCCCGAGCGGCCACTGTCACACTCCCCCTTCACTTCGTAACAGTGGTGTCCCACCTTTCCGCCTCCTCATCCTAAAAGCCGTCCCTTCCTTCCAAACCTTCTCCCAAAACACTCTTCCCTTCCGAAGCTAGGTGGCCTCCCCCGACTCCGACCGCTGACGCTGTTGGGAACGCGAAGCGGCGAGGGGGGGGAGGAAAGAGAGGGAGGAGTGAAGGCGCAGGAGCAATCCTCGCAGCCTCCCCCTCTCCCACCGAAGGAGGATAGCGCCCGTGACTCCTGGCAGCCACGGGCGGGCGGCAGCGGGCGTCGAGGTTTGGGGGATCAACATGACCTCTGCCCGCACTGATGCCGCGACAGGACGCGAGAGGTAGCCGCGCGTCCCTCTCAGGGCCGGGGAAACGTCATTCCCCGGACTGCAAACAGGAGAGGCCGCCTCTGTTTACGAGGCGGCCAGCCGCTGCCGGGGTTGCGGGTTAAGCTCGCGCATGTACCGCGACCCCGGCGCTAGACGGAAAGAAGGCTCCCATGGGGTTTTAGTGGGTATACCGGCGCCGGTCGTATTGATTAATCGGCGTCGGGGAGCCCCACATACCGGCCGCGCATGATCCCCCGCGCGGCTGACGATGCGACAACGCATTTCCCCATGTAAAAAAAAAGGGGGCTAGACGGAAAAAATTAAGACCAAAAGTTGTAACGACATTTTTTGCTATAGTTGTAAGCCGTGCGGCGTGCGCGTGTTTTTCTGTCTGTTTCTCTCTCTCTCTCTCTCATAGAAAGCAAGCCAGTTATTTTCGTTTCGTCTTTCTATTTCGCACTGAAGTGTGTTTTCGCGACGATTATTTTTGTTGAGTGTATACAGGTTTTTTTTACATAATAATAATAACAATAATGAATCCTGACAGTTCTGGATATAGCTGATGGAGTTAGGTAAGAAGAGATTTTATACGGATAATAATAACAATAAAGACTCGCATTATAACTTCGTTCCACCCGGGTGTCCCTTAACACCTCTCAAGTTTTTTAGATTTATTTTGTCCCTTAAGGGTTCAGTTACAATTAGATGACTACTACAGAACCTTAGTGTTGCGGACAGAGAGTACCCCCCTGACCCGCCCGCCGAAGCACATCTCTCCACGCCCCGCATACCGCCGATGCCCATAGCTCGCACAGTTAGCAGCTAGGCGTTGGACGGAATATAAGACGGGGATATAAGAAGCGGACTTGGGGGGCGGAACTGCTCACATACATATTGGGCATAATGGCACCAATACGCACTACTCTACTCCCTGCCATTCATCATTATATTCTTTGTAACTCATCTATGTATAGTTTTAAATTAATTGTAAATAAAGAAATAATAAGTAATTCAGTCCACATCGAGTTTTATTTGGAAGAAGCAACTGCCATCAATGTTCAGAAACAGATAACAGTATTCACTGGTTGGTATAAAAAGTTCGGTGAAAAGTGAATGTGGTGTCAATTGTTTATAGCAACGATAATTGCGGCGATAAAGGTAATGATTCTTTCGATATTAAATATATGTGCAGTGATATATCGAATATTCATATTCTTGGTTGCTTTCATCAGTAAAATAAATAGCATCGGTCCGCTAGTGCAGCGATTGTTGTCTATAATTGACAAAACTATAACAATAAGTTAAAAGAACTATTTCACGATGAGTAAAAAATTAATTGCTTTACTATTCGATCGAAATAATTATCGAGCGTAGCTATGATTTCAAAGAATTAAAACACAAATGTTAAAATGTTAAACAAATAAAATTAAAATTTTCTTTTGAAAAATTAAACCATTCTATCTGTATTTTCTTATGACGTTGTCACGTTCAACTATCGTCAGTAAACCGACATTACAGACAACCGATTTTTTTATTTTAAAATAGCCTTGATACAAGAGTATGCCCCAAATAGGGTCTGGCTTGCAATACGGCCAGCTGTAACCACATATGCCTTATATAGAGAGATTACAATGTATGATGTCATTTCTGAACAATTTAAGAATGTGTAGTAACTGAATAGTTCAGTTTGCGGGTTTCAAAAAATATTTTCCCCGCTGTCGAAGATTTATTAAGTATCAAAAATATAATAATAATAAATTAAAAGGCGTCGACACACTGGCGCATTCTCGTCTCCGGGAGTCCAAAATGCTTTTTTTGCAGTTTAGCAGACAGGCAGACGGCCCACATAATGGGAAGCGGTTACCAACACCAAAAGTGTTACAAATGCACTGCTGTTCTCTTAAGAGAGACTGGAACCTGTTCACTAGTGCCGGAACACAACTCAAGGTTATTTTGGCGACATACTTTAGACCAGGGGTGGTAGCCATCCAGTTGGGCAAATGCCCTACCACCTGGCACCTGGCTGCCAGCTACCACCTAAGTTGGGGTTGGTCGCACTGCCATTTCTGCCGAAAACCTCAAACGGCTCAAATATGCAATCCTTGGAACAGGTTACATACTTGAGCCGTTTGTGGTGGAGAGTTTGGGCCCATGGGGGGGGGGGGGGGTTATTGCCTCTTACGACAGGCTGCCCGGCCGCAGGAAATTGTATCCTTTCTCCGTTTCTAGGCGGATGACACTTGAATATTTCCATTCTTATAGGCGATGGCAACCAGTTTTCATCACATTTACGCCGTCAGCCTGTCTGCTATACTGCAGCAATAAAAAAATGCTTACAACCGAATGCCACTATAAAAGAAAGTACCATGTATCTTCCAAACATTGAATCAGAACCATTCAGAACACATGTATTGGTACAAAACAGTCCTTTGTCTGTCCAGAAGTGCGTTGACCGATCGGGATGTGTTCATTTGTGACGGGTCATTTCACTCGACTAAAGTATTTTGTCTGTTTCAAAGATATCAGTTTAGATTTCATTAACCCCTGGTTGCTATATTTTACCGACGGTTATCTGTAATTGTAACTGATTGATTTTGAAGCTACCAATAACTGATGGTTAAATATGCTAACGAGTGTTTCACAAGCTCATTGACAGTTAGAAATATTATTGGTTATAAGTTATTCAGTTCCCTCCCAAGCGTTCTGCTAACGTAACATAGTTGTGGTAATATTACACGCAACATAATTCAATAAGTTGAGGTATAACTACAAAATAAATAAATTTTCACAAGAGACTTTTGTATACGATTGTCATTAAAAATCGAGGTTTCAATCAATCTGGTTTAAAAATACTTACAATTACAGAGCCGTTTTATATGAAATTGCATGAACAAAACGCAGAACTGTTAACAACATTATAAACTTTTTTAAATAATGATTGTTCTAATGTCATTGGATTTATTGTATAAAAAAGATGAAGCAGTGTTGTCGTTATTGAAATTTTTCGCTAGCAAGTTTTTTAAAAATAAGTTAAAGCTAAAAACAATGGTTATAGAAATGGTTTCATTAGAGAAACATCAGTAGAGTTACCAGGCGGTAATTATTATAACCGTCGGTAACAACATCGAATCGCTTTTGCAATATAGAAACTGGATATAGGTAGTAATAAATTGGATAAGTGCCTGGCATTCGCGTACAACGAAGGAAAGCAAGAAATAAAATATTTATTTGAAGAAACAGCAACGTACTTACGATGCTTATGTGTGATTTAAAAAAAGTATATTTCAAGAAACAAGGTTTGCACTCAGCTTACGACGTTGAGTGCAAACCTTTTATAGTTGCCGTAATATTTTTTTAATATATACAGTAAAACTCTCTCTTTAATAGACATATATACAGTAAAACTCTATAAGTCGAACTTGAAGGGAGACGCCAAAAATTCGAGTTTTAGAGCTTTCGACTTAGCAAATTTTGTAAGGAATCATTTGACTTGTAGAGAATAAGATTTATATTGTATTTATTGAGAGAAATCAAATAATGCTACGTTCGATATACAGAGGTCCGATTTTTTTAGTTAAAGAGCGAAAATAATTACTGTATTAGCTTATAGGGACTTACTAATTATTTCGACTTATAGAAAATTCAGATTGAGTTTTTGGCGGGAACTGAGATGCTGTGCTGTGCAGTTTTATTTTCTAAAAATGTGTAAAATTACTCTAAAATGAGCAATAGTTGTAGGATATTGATAGTTTTTGAGTAGTAATTTATGTGTTTTTATGAGAAATGTGAACTGTATAGTCAAATGTGGCCTTTCGAGTTGTCACGAGAACTCCGTTGAATGGCACTAGCTGACTACCAGTTCAGATGTACTACACATAGGTTAAGAAAATGAAGAAACTATATTATAAACTAAGATCTGGCTTAAAGGCCTAGCTGCCAAGCCAGAAACCTAAATAAATAATAGGATTCAGATTTCGAGCAGCGAAGTTTTGGGGTTGAAAGGAAGGGAACACAACCTTTTTGGAGTTTGGGAGGTTTTCAACCTATCGAGATTCAACTTAAAAAGGTTCTACTTTACTCATATATTTTTAAGTCAGATTATTTTCTTACTTACATATTTTATAATAAAGTATAAAAAAATATTAACAATACGTGGATATATTTAATTAGACCACTGCACTTCTTATAAATTTATCAATTTTCCTGTTTATGCCTATATAACAGGATTCTATTTTACCAAGGTTAATTAATTTATTTTAATTGGTAACCTATTCAATAATACTCAACTCAAACTTATTTACTATGCTGCAGATTCATCTTCATTAGTGTTAAAGATTTACGGTCTTATTCATATTCAGTTGCAGTAAGTCTGTAGGGTACTTTAAGAATCTGTTTATTATTTGAATTCAATATGAATATAACCATTGGCTGTGGCTGAAAGCCTTATTCGAAGCGTTAAAGCTCCTGATACGGCAGAAGGTTGAAAATGGGGTGCCAGCGAAGCGAAACATAGAAGTGACACTTCAGATAAATTACTCGCAGATAATTCTTCTCTAACTTTTATTAATATAAATGTAATTTTATTCATTCATTTAATTTATTAATATAAATTAAATTCCTTTAGCCTACATACTTAACTTTTTAACTTTCAAGTTTTCACTGTTTTAGTCTAAAAATATTAATATCATTTCTATTTCGGTCCAAATTGGACCTATATTTAATCATCGGTCTTATTGGCTCTCTAATCTATGATCCGCAATGTAAAACTTGTATCTCATTCTCTCGCAAGCTTAGTCCTATATTGATATATGTGTTTAACTCTTTTGTGTCGCTTTTTCGTTTCATTGACTTTCAAATCACAACGATTCTTACGACTTTACCGCCTGTACAACGGGGAGTGTTCCGAAGAACTATTTGATCTGGTGCCAACGCCTCACTTTTATTACCAAACCGCTCGCCAGAGACGAGATATTCACTCCCATTTCCTCAAGCTCCCACACTCAATCACGCAACGGTTCTCTAGAACATTTATCCCGCGTACAACAATAATCTAGAGGTAACTGCCCGCCGCGGTTTGCCCTTTCCGCTATGGGGTTCTTTAAGAAGGGCGTTATAAAATTTCTTAGAGATCAGTAATGTGACACCTCTGGCGTTGCAAACGTCCGTAGGCGAAGGTAACCACTTTCTATCAGGTGTGTCGTCTGCCTGCTTGCCTGCTTCAGGCAATAAAAAAGGTAAAAAAACTACAACGGACAAGTGGAAAAACGAATCGCAACAAAATTTCAAATTGAAGTGTTACGGGCAGATTGTTAATGTACTAGTCCAATTTGAAAACCTACCCGTAAAACTTCAAGTTAAAATTTTGTAAAAGTAATTCTGTAACATTCTTCTTGTGATATAAATAGATTAAGAAATATAAAGAAAAACAATTTATAGCTAGATGTGTTGCTGGCGAGTTTCTTGCCGCTTCTTCTCCTAACAGCAATGACACTGTGAAGCGTTGTACATAGACAAGGAAGTAAAATTAAATTTTAACTTATATAAGTAAGTAAGTCATACATATGTATGACCTTCAAAAAGTGTTCTCCAGTGGAAGTTATATGGAATAAAAACTTGAATACTTCAGCGTTCCGAATAGGATAATGTCTCTTTTGTACTTTTTTAAAGCGTACCACCAACCATAATAAAATAATTAATTACTTCGAAATTCGCTAAGTAACCGAAGAAATAAACTATAATGATTATATTTCTTATAGTATTCTTGCCGAGGTACCGACAAAGGCAAATTCACACCTGCAGCCATGTAAAACACATTTTATTACCTTTACGGCATTTGGACTTCTTTTGTTTACTTTGTGATTAAAATTTGTGATAAGAAAAGCAACCCATTGTGTATTGTAATCTTTTATGGCAGTCATTAGCTAAGCGTGATTCTAGCAAATTCGGTCACGCGTCTAAGCAGACATATTGCATCCGTGCAGTATAAAGCAATGCGTCGATTGATGGACGAGGCAGCCGAGCGATAACAACAAGCGGAGCAAGATTTGTGAACATTCGGTAATCTATTTAGTCACGGACTTTGCGCGGATTATTGAATCATGCATTACGTTTGGACTGGTTGTGTTCAGTTATATTCGTACCTGTGTTATACGTGTTTTTATAGTTCTAATAAACTCTATAATCATTCCAACGGCATTTTAATTCGAGTCCTGCAACTCGTAACAGTATTACATGTACGTTTCATCATCATCATCAGTTAGAGGTTACTTTGCAATTATTTTGCATCGTCAAAATTTATCGAAAATTCATTTTGAATATAATTGGAACCTCAAAAATATGATCAAGGATGATATATATATATATATATATCACCGCTATAAAGTGTGTATTGTATAAGTGTGTAATACTGTAATAATGGCTGAGAAATCGATCAAAACACGCTTTATGTCCGTTATCACGCTGTTAACAGTAATAACACGTTGCGAAGCGGCGTACAAAAAATTCGAAGTAAAATTAAATTTTAACTTATTATGCATGACCTTCAAAAAGTGTTCTACAATAGAACTTATCTTCTTCTTCTTCTTGGTATATAAAAACAAACGTCTGTCTGTATGTCCTTTATAGAATCGTAAACTATACATCCGATTTTGATGAAATTTTGTGTTTGATTGTTTGAGTGGGTCCCGGGATGGTTTACAGCCACAATTGGAACCGGTAGGTGGCGCTGAGATCGGGTTTTAGAATCCTCCTAATCACCTGGACCGATTTTGGTGATTTTGTTTTTGTGTGTTTGAATGGGTCCCCGGATGGTTTAGATTCACAGTTTGAATCGGTAGGTGGCGCTGAGATCGGGCTCTGGAATCCTCCAAATCACCTGGACCGATTTTGGTGATTTTGTTTTTGTGTCGTGAAACAAAGTCTTTTAGGAATTCAGAAAATATGGCGATACGAACTTCGCCGGGACAGCTAGTTTTGAATAAACACCTTTAGAATTGAATTTGAATAGAATATAATATTTTATATCGCACTCCAAAATTATAACGAACTAACAAAATCCGAACTACAGAAATTCTAATGGAATAAGCAAGAAGTCAATGCTTGGATTAATGTCGGTACAAATTTAGACCAGTGCAATGTGAACACTCGCACCCTAACAGACTAAATTAGAATGTGATCAAAATTAGCACTTTCATGCCAAAGGAGGTATGGAGAGTTAAAAATATCACATGACACTGAAATTTTTGAAGAAACGATTTGAAATGACGCATTGTGTTTACGATATTTATTGGAAAACTTCAGCAAAGTAACTAATGTTATAATAATAAAATAAAATAATATGAAAGCAAATAAAAATAATATAATAGGTTTTCACAGATGTTTATGATGAACATAACAATGTTAAATACATCAGAATTGGCTGTATGGACTAAGATTCCTTTGCCTGCCTCTGTGGCGAATTCTACGGGTCACCAAAGTTGGCCCCCCAAAATTTTTTTATTTTTCTATTTTCAATTATTTTTTTCTACTATTTGTTTTGTTCGTCGTTTGCTCTTACTTGTTCGCTGTTAATATTTGTTTGTTCATTTATTTATTTAAAAAATAATTAAAAATATACCTTCAAGTTAGCCCTATTGCAATTTTTAATACTTTTCCGTCGACAATGACTCGTAAATATTTATTTTCGATTGTTCGTGCATAAAATATGTTTGTTCTCTTTCGAAATTTCTCATTTTTTGTTTAATTAACTATTTTAATTAGTCTAATATATGTATGCAAAATATGTGTACTGCGCATGCGTCAACTATACGCTTAAACTGCCATGTCTTCAACTATGGATGGTAAGTTTTCTGAAAAAAGGCGACAGAAGTGTATATTTGATTTGAATGGTCCCCCAACTGTCTTACAACTACCAGTATATCTTGATGGAATTGACGTGAATGAACTAGTAAGATTCTCCAAAGATCACCGCTAGGCCCCTCAGCTCTTTTATTCATTACAAGCATTTACGTATTATCTATGGCATGTACCATTCAAACTTCATCCATGTTGACATGACGATGGCAGCGCTAGTTTTTTAACAACATCGTTTATCTGAACAAGAAGTATCCCAAGTCTTAACTCGGGATTTATGATAACTTTGTTTCGAGTTTCGTATAAATTTGTACGGTAGTTTTCGCGTAATGCTAATATTAAGCAAACAGGATCTGATACAAGGGCATAGCTGCCAAGCTGTAAATAAAAAATAAACTGTCAGTCTTATTCTATGATTAGGTACATGAAAAGTTTTTTTGTAGTGTTAGTAAACCAAATAAATAAATAAGTAAAAATAAATCAATCTTATCAAACCAATTAAACATCTGCTATATTTTTGCAACACGTGTAGTCAGTTGCCGATATTAATTTATCAATGATAACTTAACATGTTATCCTCGGCTCGCGGGGCTACTTTCTTACCACAAAAACTTCCAATCACTGCAGAAAGTTAACTTTCCAAATCAAATAAACTTAAATAATCCATACGCCAAAGTCGATAGAGTTGTAAAAACCTTAAATACCGGATCATTGAGACACAAAATCGAGTAGGTGTGGCCAATGACCCCTGTCTAGTCGAGATTACGGCTGTAAGTAATACGTTGCTTCCGAATCATATAATAAGTGGGAGTTATGGCAACTAAGTGATTCTTAGCAAGCCGGAATTGAAATTTCGAATGCATTTGCATTTTACACACGTCTCCTGCTAATATTTTTGCCAACTGTTTTAGAATATTGCAAGTCCTAAACATGATCAAGAGATATTTTACCGTCTCCGTGACTAGGATAATTTTGTAAAGCTTTTATAGTTTCTCAGAAAATAATCAGTGCATAAGGTAATATTAATTAAATTAATGACAATATTTTAGTGTAAAGGACACAAGATGCGAAATCATAAAAATCGAACAACAGAGTTTAAAAGCTATTCTATTTTTTTTAAATTTATTAAACGGCTGGCAGTCACACTCAATTAAGTAATGAAATGCGTGAAAATGATAAAAGCGATGAAACGTGAACTATTTTTTTTTGTCTGATGAGTTTTCCACTTGTCACAAGAATTCCGTTGATTGACGTCAGTCACAGACCTATAACTTGACTGAGCGATATTGAAATTGAAAAATAAGTATATCAGACATGGCCTTTTGCCTTCGAAGAGACTTCGCGTCTCTCTGCTTATTCTGCCGACTGTATAATGGGGAATCCCCATGGGGAAGTGTTCCGAGGAACTGTTCAGATTAGTGCCTCCATCTTCCTTTTACGAACGAGCCTCACGCCTTCGGCTGATCGTTCATCCCCACTTCCTAGAGCCTTTCGCTCTTGTAAGCAACGGTTCTCTAAAACGTTTCTCTTGCACATCGTGGGTATTTGGAATGAGCTCCCAGTCGTGGTTTTCTCACAGTGCTACAGTATGGGGTTCTTTAAAAAGGGTGTCATAAAAAAGGCCTAACGGCTTCATTTATAATCGGGGCAGCCCCGGATATTGAATTTTTCGATGGGGGACAAAAACTGAAAATGCCGTCCTCGCTTGCCTATATTTTTATATTTATATCATCATTATCATCATTTCAGCCATCAGACGCCTACTGATGGACACCCGTGCGACTATGCTTTTTAACCTATGCCTACGTGTCCCAGGAAAAGTAATTTATGTGCTTGTATTACTAAACGTTGCAGTGGTCAGTCATGTTACAGATGAGTTGTGTATTTGTTTGCAAATTTTGAATTTGCCGCCTCCTGAATTGGGAGCCTGGAGCCTTGCCCTTGCATTGCAAGATCCGGGGGGAGACGACCCCCTGGCGCCCTGCCATAACGCAGCTACTGGCCAGTTTGATATACTTTCGATTTAACATTTGAAATTCAAACTACGATACATTTATTTTATTATGTAAAAGTCATTAAGATTAGTTTTGACACTGTTAGTGTTTTATTTCACTCTTTATACGATTTCTATTCAATAAAAACTTAATTGGTATCATATATAATGAGAAAGCGTGTTGGGAAGTTTTTTGTCCCTTCTAACCTGATTGAAAGTCTTGGACATTTCCATAACAATAATACGTAGATTTGATACCGAAAATAAACTATAAAATAAAAAATGACAGGTCTTATATAAAATTCTTTGAAACGTCATAATCCAAATTAATACAAGATTAAAAAGAAATAAATATTAATCAGTTATAATACTGTAAGATGTTTTTATATTTAGATACGATTTAGTGCACTTTATTTAGTGTACATAAATACAAGGTAATTGCCCGGACAATCTTGGTTTGGGGATAAAATGCCGTCCTTTTTAACCGAATTCAAAAAAGAAGGAGGTTCTCAATTCGTCGTAATCTTTTTATTATTTATGTTTACCGATTACTACGAGATTTATGTTCCAATTTACGTGATTATTTTTTTGTTCGACGTGGAATAGCTGCCATTTGGTCCCCTAAAAATTTGACATAAATTGTCCCAGTAGTATTCATTTTACGAAGTTTTTTGTTCCCGTTTCTTGGGACCTATATATTTAAAGGCGCGCGGCACCTTTCGTTTCGGCGTACCCATAGCTAGATACAAATAAAAAGTTACAAATAAATAAAAAAAACTTCGTTTAAAAAAACCGACTTCATAAACTAAAATGTGTAAAATAACTTCTTAATTATAATATCTTATTTTTAATATATATTATCTAAAACATCTTGAAGTCGGTGCAAAGTAAAACATAAAAATTACTAATATTTGAAAATGACTAAGCACGGACTTTAAGATGTTTTAGATAATATATAATATATTAAAAATAAAATATTATAATTAATAATAGCTTTAGAAACAAGTTATTTTATATTTCTTAGTTTTTTATATATACGATATACAAATACTGTTCCAATATACAAAAAAATCCTATTAGTTATTAAAATAAAGGAATTTTTAAAATATTTTTTTTAACATGAAGCTTCATATACAGCTGCATTTTTAAATTAGCTTAAATAAATATGAATATGTATATTGCTTCTTTTTAATGCTCCATCTAAATCGCTAGATTAGACCAAATGGCAACTATTCCATATTACACTAAAAAAAGAATCACGTAAATCGGATCTCAGCTTAATCGGTGTACAAGTCACCTCAAGTTCAATTTGAGAACTTCCTCCTTTTTAAAGTCGGTTTAAAATAAATAATACACTCGTTTAAGCCAAGATTGTAATCAGCATTTAATTACTTTCGTATTCAGCCGAGATAAATTTGGAAACTCTTATTTCAATACAAAGTCGCCGGTTCAAGTTCACGACATTGTGAAAGTGTTGGCTGAAAGGTTTTGCTGATTCAGAGTCTCACGGCCGCACTACCGTTACTGCAAGAGATTGTTAAGTGCGAATTATAATTTATTTGCATTCAAATAATCCCCCTCTTCCCCCCATTAAGAACAACAGTACTAGGTGCAACTCCCCTATTTCTAGAATGTGTAGAATTCTCAACAGCAGCAGTGACGTTACTGACATTCACCTTGACTCCAAAAAATCATTTTATAAAAAGATTCGTTTAGCCCAACAGGACACTCATTAGACAGACTGACGGACAGACTAATTTACCCTACACATTTTTGTTATAATATTTATTATCAGAGTCTAAGTAAATAACAGTGAAGAAATTATACTGCAAGTTGTGTCACCTTAGTCATAAGTCTAGTAACTGATTATACAAAACTGTTGGTGATCCTTATTTAAATATAAATATATATATATATATATATTTGCAAGTACTCATTCCCAAAGTAATATTCGGGCTGTTCCGAAACTCAAAGGTAGCTAGATCAGTGTTTACCAATCTGTGGGTAGCGCCCCGAAAAAAAGGATAAGGCAGCTTTTGGCGGGAACTGAAAGATGTTGGTCTGTGTAGTTTTATTATCTAAAAATGTGTAAAATTACTCTAAAATGAACAATAGTTGTAGGATATTTATAGTTTTTGAGTACTTTTTGTGTTTTGTGAGAAATGTGAACTGTATAGTCAAATGTGGGCTTTTGAGTTGTTACAAGAACTCCATTGAATGGCACTAGCTGATTACTTACAGTTCTGCTGTGCTACACATAGGCTTATGAAAATGAAGAAACTATATTGTAAGCTAAACTCTGGCTGCGAACCTATAAACCTAAATAATTGAAATAGAAATGAATGAATGAAATAAAATCGGGCCTCGACCAGACATTTTATTATATTTTTAATTAGTCTGTGTATTCCACGCTAAACGGCTCAAGTATGTGCCCCGTTCCAACGGTCGCACATTAGCGCCGTTCAAGGTGTTCGGCAGAACTGGGCAGTAAAATTGGCCCCAACTTCGGGCTTCTGGAGAAGAGACGGTGCCTTCCTAAGCTCCAGAGAATCAAAGACATGACATCGGGTCTCTTGCCATCATCGCGAACCAGAAGGCTTACTTAAATGGAAAATGCACTTAAATTTAAAAAAAAAACAAGCAAAAGACGAAAGATGTTCGAGACATTAGACCATCTGGTTGTTATTTGGTTCGAGGACCGCTGTTTATAACTAGACAGACAACATTTCTAATTTGAAATCACAACAGAAAAATAATTGACTGGAGCAAAACTATTCGGCAAAAGTTAATTAGTGATTAATTTTTTATGATGTCACGTTTCGCTAAATGTCAACTCGCATCATTGTTATTTGTCATGTTTAATATATAAACATAACATATTAGTGTAACGGAACAAACCAGTTCAAAACATTTGAAATTAATTTTAAATGTTGATTTAGAAAATAGGATATTACGTCTACATGTGGAACATGAACAGTTAATTTTTTTTAAATAAAATACGCTAGATCAACCGTTTCGGTGGCGGAAACAGCTGGATCACTGCAAACCTTAGTGAAAGTTATAAGTCGTTGAAACGCTTGGACCGTGGGGTACTGAGACCATAAGCCTTTATAAAGATCTTACAAAACGACACATTGAGTCTGCAGGTTCTTAAAGATACACCATCTTAAAGTCGGTGCTAAGTAATTTTCAAAATATAGTAATTTCTTATGTTTTACTTTGCACCGACTTCAAGATGTTTTAGATAATATAGATAAAAAATAAGATATTATAATTCAAAATAGCTTTAGAAATAAGTTATTTTTTATTTGTTACTTTTTAGTGTCTAGCTATGGGTAGGCCTACGAAAGGTGCCGCGCGCCTTAAAAAATATAGGTCCCAAGAAACGGGAACGAAAAAAAATCATTAAATGAAAACTACTGTGCCAAAATTTATAGAGGACCAAAAAGCAACTATTCCGCATCAAACTAAAGAAGAATCACGTAAATCGGATCATAAATCTCAGAGTAATCGGTGTACATACATATAAAAAAATATACCCATCAAGTTGAGAACCTCCTTTTAGAAGTCGGTTAAAAGTGAAGTTTTCTTCATTTTATTAGTTTACAATTTATGTTTGATGTATATACTATATAGACATAATTTTAAAAATCAAAGGAAATTAAACTTTTCATTGTATTGTCATTTATTCCTTTTTCACGACTTGAGAATGAGCTGATCAAATATGACATGTTGTATAATATAATTCCGATAACTGAATATGAAATAACTTTTATCCGGCAGCCGCGACAATTTCTACTAGGTACATGCTGTTGATAAATTTACGTAAGCCAACTAGCCAGCAATCTCTAGTCAATGTACCTAACACGAGTTATTCGAGTTGTTTCAATCTACACAGGATAAAACGAATTTAATCGCGTTCTATCTAAAACGGTATAATATAAATATCTACATTGAAAACATAAATCAAATTAAACCATGACATCATCCAATTAAAATTTTATTCCCGCTATTTCCCGCCATTTGCAAAAAACACAGATTCATAAAACGGGATGGGCGAAGGCAATCGCATCGTACTGCCTATACTATGTGACTCGATGCGGTGCAATATAAGCGCTATAATGCACCCAGACATTTCTATAGGACTCCACTCCACCCCCTTCAAACTGAACTTGCCTGTCTGGCTCATACGGCACGTTTCATCGTGACAAAGTAACATTCATTCTAGGAATAGAAGATAGAGCAACAAGAGCTCGTTTTTACTTTTATGCATTAATAATTTATTTTTATATAATTAAGATACTTAATTAACTCTTTACATGTTTAGTATTCAAAATTTCATTTTGTTTAAAAAAATATAATAGAAATCAATAACAAATATGTATAAATGTAAAAATATGTAAATGCAAAATAAAAACGCAATCTTAAATCTATTAAAAAACCTTATGAAGGTACCTAATTTAAAAAAACTTACTTTTTTGGGTCCATTCTGCACAATTGTCTCGTATTCCAAACCTTCAGACATTTTTCTCACAATTTATTTATTTTTTATTAATATTACAATAAATAAACACAGTAAAATGCACAGGTTCTATTTAATTAAAATACTTTTTTGGTATTTTACCGGAGTTAAGTCGTATTCGCGTGTTAATCAGCTAAATCGATTAGGTAAACTGTTTAAAATAATCAGTCTTCAGTGAAGAATTTGTGTTTGAGTGATTAAAGTCTTATTGCCGGCCGGCGCGAGTGCAACAGCCAATATCACACACCCACAGCCTCCGAAGCTCTGTATTTTCTGAGTACTGAGTGAATTGTATACGTATACAAATATAGAAAGTATGCACAAAAACCGGTGCGCGATATCTTCTCAGCTACAAATGCGGGCTTCATGCGCGGAATTTTAATGTTCGCACCTCAGCTCGCGCTTTGTTCTATACGTTCCGTTATACGTAAACAATAAGTATAATTTTACATACATCCCATACAAATCTTATATTATTAATAATTTAATTAATTTTGTACAATTTAGGGTATATATTATAGTACAATCTACTACTCTTCTACCTTCAGTGCTACCAGTCATGACGTAACCGAAACATGGACCCTGACCATGATGATTTGACTAATCCAGTTCATCGCTGGGATCCGCGCAACGTGGGAATGCGACGGGTCGACCAACCCGACGAACGACCTACGCTTATTGCGCGGTTGAACAATGGGTGTAGCTTCGCTCGTCATTTCATGTTCTTTCGCACAAGCACCGGGTATGAAAAGCAGGTTTAGGTTTAGCGGAGTAGTTGGTTCCGCTCAGAGTCTTCGTACATGCTGCGCGGCGTTTATCGCCGCGGTCTGGTTCCACCATCACAGCCGAGAGGGACTCAGTATGATACGAAATATAATCCCCTGCGCATCAAAAAATAAAAATCCACTAAATCGCTCAGCGATTTATGGAGCAAAATATTATATTCAGTTAGACTGTGAAGGTTAAAATCAATTATTGAGAATTCAGCAAGAGGATCAAAATTAGAGACGTGTCTAGTTAAATTAGTAAACTGACATGGTGGTGAGCTGGTCGTTTGTAACCATATAACCAATGACTGTTGGAGCAGACAAGGTCTAGACGAAGAAAGCATAGAACTGCAGTATGTAGCACAATTTGTAGAGTCCTACGTCAAGTCGAAGATAACAGTTGGCTAACGACGACTACAACCCTGCCAAGATCTTGAGGAGTGCTATGTCTTGTTATTGTGACCCTGGTTCATAATAAATACAGGACTATCTGAATCTATATCAATCTTGTGATACTTATCACGAATCATAAGCTATTCTGTTGTTAAACTGTATACATTTTGGCAGTAATCGCCGACTAAATTTGTTACACAATTTAAAACTTTATGAGGTTAAAAATAGCTCATTAAAGTTTTCATGATAGCGTAGTACGCTATAACGCTCTTTTATTTGTATACTTTTTAATTTTATCCAATATTACATAAAACCAATATATTATATAGCTTTATAACCAGGCCCGTAAGTTAAACAAATGTATTGCCTTATGGCAGTACCATTTGCTACTGTCAACTGTCGAAGTGACACTGACAAACTGTGTGCGAAATGTCATTTGTTTATGTTAAATCCGTGGAAAACTTTTTTAAAACTACGAAATTTTGTCAAAAATAAAGAAATTATCAGGAAATATTTGCATTACATATATAGGAGAATTTCATTTATATGTTAAAGTTTACTATAAGTGTAAATTTACGATATGAACGACTTAAAGATTCTAAAGCAAGGAGCCGAAGCTAAATTGTACATCTGTAAATATCTAGGTAAACCAACTTTAATAAAAGAAAGATTCCAGAAGCACTATAGACATCCAGATTTAGACAAATCAATCACCAAAGAAAGAATTAGAAATGAAGCGCGGTCAATAGTAAGATGTAAAACCGCAGATGTCAAAACACCCGCGTTGTACCTGGTTGATTTCCAGAGACGGAGAATTTATATGCAGCATTTCGAGCATAGTATTACTGTTAAGGATTATATTATACAACATGCTACAAAAAATTTCGAGATAACACAAAACCTTGAGCAAATTTGTAAAATGATTGGAATAACAGTTAGAAAGTTACATGAAAATAATATTATTCACGGCGATTTGACGACTTCAAATATGTTACTGGTGCCTAAAAATTTAAATATTGAAACTACGGAAGAAAAATGGTTGGAAAAAGAACGGTTTGATTTGGTAATGATTGATTTTGGGCTGTCTTTTATAGATTCAAGCACAGAAGATAAGGGTGTTGACTTATATGTCCTTGAAAGGGCGCTTATTAGCACTCATAATGATTATCCAGATTTATTCAGTAAAATTCTTGATGCATATAAAAATCATAGTAAGAATAACATTAAAGAAATTCTTAGTAAGTTTGAAGAAGTTAGAGCTAGAGGAAGGAAAAGAACTATGGTTGGATAGAATGTTATGGTATAAGTTGTGTTTAGTAATTAAGTATTATTAAAATTTTTATTTATAAAATGTTTTTTTTGTTTTAAACATTTCACACAATATTTATATTATTTAAACCTGGTTATATTTCTCTGACGACTCCAGAAGTCGGTGACACCAGCCATTGTTATTTTAAATGTGAAGTGCAATAATTATATTTACAATTATTTGGCAGTTATAATAAGCGCCAAAAAATTATGCTTTTAGTTTTTTTAGTTTAAAAGGATGACAGATAAGAAATAAATAAATATTAATTCTTTCAGATGTATTTTTGTTGGTAAACTTTTGTTATATTTAGTTTTCTGAACCAAGATAAAGTTTTGTCTGATTACCTAACCTAGGTGTTAACACGTTGGTCAGGTGAAAGGATATCTGAAGAAAGAGATAGATGTCTGGTCTCCTTATAATGGTTTAATGTTGAACATTGTAATAAAGTCTTGCGGAACTGTTTTTTTTTATTTATTTGAATCTGTCAAAATATCTAACCTCAAAAATCAGATTTTGTTTTGTCTCGAGCGAGATTTATGTTAATGAATAAAAATGAAACGTAATATAACGCATTTAACGAAAAACATTGCTCAGAATTACTACATAAAATCACCAGTTTTATCAAGTAAGAAAAAGTATACATATTTAAATAATTAAATGCGGTTGTTTCAGTTATTCTAATGCTAAATGCAAATGTTATAACGTTTTTAGTTTAGAATTCTATGCATTTCCAGGATGCCTAAGCACTCAAGAAGCGATAGACCGACGCCATCATTTATTTACACTAGAGAAGAAAAGACAAATGGAAAGTGTTGGAAGAATAGAGAAGATAGAAGTTAGATACAAGGGTGTGCCGAAAGACTGTACTCTTGTCATGAACAAGGATATCTCCACACCGTTTGATTGTGCAAGGCGTATGTACATTTTGTTTTTAAATGATTTACTATAAACATTTACCATTCCCAGGCAAAGAATTATAGAGATTCCCATAACAGTAGAACCTTCTTAAGACGCACTTGAAGGGAGACTCTAAAAAATTTGAGTTTTCGTCTTAAGCAAATTTTGTAAGGAAACATTTGACTTGTAGAGGTTAAGATTCATTCAAATAATTGAGTTGTAAAATCAAGTATTGCTGTGTTCGAGATATAGAGATTATTTTTTTTGAATAATAGAGGTGAAAATAGGTACTGAATTTGCTTATAGGGAGTCACTAATTATTTTAAATTATAGAGGGTTCAGATATCGAGCAACAGAGGTTTTGGGGTTGAAAGAAAAGAACACAATTTTTTGAGTTTGGGAGGTTTTCGACTTTCAAGGTTCAACTTAAAGAGGTTCTACTGTATATTGAATAGAAGAGTGTGGAAGAAAAAGACATATTGTGCCGACCCCAATTAATTGGGATATGGTGAAAGAAAAGAGAGAGAGAGAGAGAGAGAGACTGTATAATGAATATACATACATATCAAGGGCTTCGTAACAATGGGCATACAGACAAAAGTGCAGTTTTACACAAGCGACAAAATTGTGAATAAAACAAAACTAGTTGATTATATAATGCTGGAATTTGGAATAGCCATCTTTTTAGGCACACTTGCATACTGGTAAGAATTTCTAAATTTTAACATACATAGTTTTCAGTAAACAACAAAACAATGGCATTTTTGTGTATACACCTATAGATAGATAGATAGATAACACTTTATTGCACACCAAAATATACAATTACAAAAACAGTCCATGTTTACAATACTTTTAGGCAATACAACAGGCGGCCTTATCGCTCAAAGCGATCTCTTCCAGGCAACCTAAATAACAGAGATTGAATCAGGCGAAATAGGTGGTGCAGGAAAAAGGCAATAGATACACAATACACAAATACTCAAACTAATTTAAGAAATAAATATACAAATACATACATATATACATAGTCATATATATATGTATATATATACATACAATATATATATATATACAATAACACATAAGTTATTATAATAAATAAATGTCTTAGCATGATTATATTCCGTAAATCAGAAATAGCTATTTATGGACAAATAGTGTTTTCTAAGTAAATTTCTAAATATAGGTAAGGATTTGGCCTCTCTGACAGTAAGAGGCAGCATATTCCAAAGTTTGACAGCCTGCACCGTAAAAGAATTATCATAATAGGATGAAGTGTGTGCAGGCGTCATAAGTTTTCGATATGTATCGTGGCGCAAATTGTGGGCAGTGGATAGGCGAAGGAATTTAAAACGTTCCTTAAGGTATTGGGGACTACTAGGAGTATATAATATGTTATAAAGGAGAGTGAGAATGTGAGTATTCCGGCGAAAATGAATAGGAAGCCACTTGAGTCTTTTACGATATTCGGAAACATGGTCATATTTACGCAAACCAAATATGAACCTTATACAAAAATTCTGAAGCCGCTCAAGCTTGTTCAGCTGTTCTAAGGTTAAATCTAGATAGCAGGCGTCAGCGTAATCAAGTATGGGAAGCAAGAGAGACTCAGCAAGCGTAATCTTGGTAGCAGTGGGCAGAAAGTTTCTTAATCTTCTGAGGGATCTAGAAGATAAGAAGACTCTGCGACTTAAATCGGTGATGTGAGGCCGCCAAGACAGCTCTCTATCGATGATTATGCCGAGATTTTTGACAGTATCGCTCAGAGGAATATGTGTCCCGTCAAAAACAACCTGTGTTAAGGAGGACCAGTTAACTTTGGCATTCATCCTAGGGCTACCGACGATTATCAACTGAGTTTTCTGTGGGTTTACGGCAAGTCCAAACTTTTTGCTCCATCTTAAAATGTGATTTAGGTCAGTGTTGATTTTATTGATTGCAGTATTTAGTGAATCAGTATCACTTTGTACGTAAATTTGTAAATCGTCAGCATATAGGTGGTAGGAAGAAGACAATTGGTCGGAGATAGAATTTATGAAAACAGCGAATAAAAGAGGAGATAAAACGCCGCCCTGAGGAACACCGGCAGTTAAACCACACCAGGATGAGTACGCCTCATCGATACGAATTCTCTGCCGGCGCCCATGCAGGTAACTGTGAAACCAGTCGATTACTGATGGAGATACGTTAAGAGTGCGAAGAATACCAAGCAATAAGTCGTAATCAACATTATTGAAGGCGCTGCTAAAGTCTAACAGTGATAGTATTGTCAACAGGCCATTCTCCATCCCATGCCGGATGTCATCCGTAATCTTGACCAATGCTGTGACTGTGCTGTGGCCTGGACGAAACCCTGATTGGAAGGGATTCATTAATGAATTTCGAGAAAGGAAAGTGCTAAATTGCTTGTGGACTAGGCGTTCTAAAACTTTTGAAAGATAAGGGAGAATGGAAATTGGACGGAATTCAGAAAAAGACGAAGGATTTGGTTTTTTGGGGAGAGGAATAACATGTGCTTCTTTCCAAGCAACTGGAAAGGTACAAGAAGTGATGGAGGAATTAAGGATGTGGGTTATAATGGGAATTATGACATCAAGAATGGGCACGATCATGCCACGACTAATACCATCACTGCCGACTGCATTTGAAGATATAGATTTTATAGCACTTTTAACGTCACATTCAGATAAAGGACTAAGAATAAAACTTGGATGTAAAGGAGTTGGAATAGAAGAAAGATTTTTCAATGTGTTTGACTTTGTCATTTTGTCAAAATACTTTGTAGATGTGAAATGTTGATTAAGACTATCAATGTCGAAGTTATTAGGAAAAGGATTTTGCACTGATTTTCCAACTCCAAGTGATTTCAAAAATTTCCATACTTTTGAAGGATTATCTTTCTCAACTGATTCATGAATATACCGGCGCTGTGCATCCCTACACACTCTATTGCAGCGATTACGAACTGTTATGAAAGCTTGTTTGTTTTCATCACTGGGTTTAAGCTTGTATTTGGTTTTAGCCACAGATTTTTATGTATGAGCTTCTTGATATCGTCTGTAAGCCAAGGTGCAGGAAGATGCTTTATTCTGACACGTCGCATAGGTGCATGCAAATCATACAGCCTCAATAAGACTGTATTAAATACATACACCTTTTCATCTACAGTAGCTGCCTTGAAGACCCCAGACCAATCCAATTCTTGGGCGTCCTTGACTAGGGCGTCCAAGTTTACACCACCAAAATTACGCTGCATGATAACTTTAGTTTTGGCTTTTGGTGGACGAATGTTATAAGAAAGAAAAATCAAGTCATGATAAGAAAAAGCGTCCGCCGGGCACTGACCATGAGAAATAACATAAGAGGGTGTAGAAACAATGATTAAGTCTAAGAGAGACGGTGAAGAATTGGGGAAACAATGTGTTGCTTTCAGTGGAAGTATGGTCAGGCCAGAAGCCGTAACCAAAGATTCGAGGGACATACTACGATGATTCTGTTTTAGAAGACAGGTGTTAAAATCACCCATAATAATGGAATGATTATAATTTGGGATTAAGTCTTCTAAAAGTTTTTCAAAGGACGAGAAATAATTGACTTTAAGGGAAGGGCTATAAAAAACACCTACTAAGACCTTTACCGAGCAAAGCTCCACCTCAATAAATAAGTGCTCACCAGTATCAGTATACCTATATGTTATGAAGCCCTCGATATGATCTTCCATACTATAATCATGAGGTGAGAAAGTGTCGAAAGATAATAATTTTCATTAAGAGATGAATTCTCATTAAAAAATTTAAAAAATCGAGCAGTGTATGTACATATCCCATAGACAGACTGCACCATCTTGCCTATATATGTGTATTTTGATTTTAGATTTCACTGAATGGCATATGAACACAAGTGCATTGGCCCTTTTAGACGGCACAGTGTATTGGGACATGCATAGACCATTAACAGAAAGCTGCACGTTAGAGGTAAATTGTTTTCTTTTCGATAATCTTCTTTCTTCTTCTTATATATAAAAATGAATGTTTGTCTTGTATGTGTCAAATATTGTAAACTATGTTAACAGAAATAAAGGCTTTTAGTGTGTCTTTCTTATGGATTAAATCCAAAATGACGAATATCCATAAGAAGAGCAAAGTACATCAACCAACATATAAGTCTTACAAACATAAAATAAGCAAATTAAAGTGGTAATTTACTGGTTATGTCAATAACTAGAAATGCAACTTCACTTAACTTAGACATATAACAGAAGTAGCATCATACATTAACTCTCTGTCTTTATTAATTGTTTGTTCTTATAATACTCCATAAAAATGCTATATCTGGGCTCGGGTCTACCCCATAATTGGGGGAACGACTATAAGCCCACAAACCTAGTTCAACACATCTAATGGGTTCAACACATCAATTATTTTGATATGTTCATATCCTCATGCTGTTTTCCTTCATCAATGTAATTTATGCAAGTGGCAAGTCTTTGTGGCTGGCCACACTGTGACATTACATTTTGTCAGGGAGTTTTTGGCGGGAACTGAAAGGAGACGTTGTGCTGTGCAGTTTTATTTTCTAAAAATGTGTATAATTGCTCTAAAATGAACAATAGTTGCAGGACATTGATAGTTTTTGAGTAGAAATTATGTATTTTTGTGAGAAATGTGAACTGTATAGTCAGATGTGATCTTTCGAGTTTTCACAAGAACTCCATTGAATGGCGTGGGTTGTAGCCTGCAATACAACTGCGCTACTATACGAAGACCTATTAATTAACATGTTCCGACTGCAAGACTTTGATTCTATGGTCATGAATAAATTAATAAAAAAAAAAACATTTTGTCATATTCTGGTTCTAATTGGCTTTTTGTAAAATAGAAAAGAGACTGGCTAATAAAGAAAGGTGATATGGCTTTAAAAAATGTGTATATTTTCCTATTACAAAATGAAAAAAATTAGTCCTAAATTTTATTGATCGCTTATGTCAGTAAAATTGTCCATATATATAATAATTTCTATATTATATTATATTATAATACAAATAAGAAAATTTACCTGAAATTCCTAATTAAAAATAAACTAAATTATAAATAAATTAAACCAAAAATAAGCTATATATACAAACTTAAATTAAACCATAAAATCTAGTTCCAGATCGCTGTCAGTCGGAAACGTGCCCAAAAGACTGGCCACAATGCCTCGCTATCTGGCAACACTGATCCGTTGCCCGAGGTCTTTTGGTCACGTGAGACATCCACCAGATGTTTGGCTATGTCTCGATAAAGCCTGTGCGCCTCAGGCCCCCATGGTCCCAGGGTCTCGACTCCAAAAACCGCAAATATGTACCCATTTCCGATGGCTGCATATTTGCGGCGTTTTACGGCCTCCATATATTAATTGAAATAAAACATATTAAATTCCAGTTTCAAACATTCTCTGTGCACGACCCGTTGCACGTGAACTTGGCGTTCTGGCGCACTTGCTCGCTGGTGCTCGGCGCGTGCGCATCGGTCGCCTTCAAGGACACAGTGCCCGTTGTGCTGCACAGCTTCCCACATCCGAATGGTATTATACGTTTAATGTGTTTATTTTCGCAAACTCATAAATTTTGAAAGCTTGTTACAGAACTAATGATTCCCAGATGTCTTATGTGTAATTTTTGGTCATCTGCTTTTTTGCTGATTCTCCGCATAAAAATGCTAACTCATAATAGAACAATAATTTCCCCCCTTTTCAGTCCGCAGTGGTTCCTTCACATATGACATAGATCTCCCAAGTCTTGACGACTGGAAGCCAACTGAGCAGGAGCTGATAACCCTAAGTGCGGAGTATGTTAAGATCATAAGGCAGAACTTACCACTGGAAAGGCTCGAAGTCAGCGAGGCATTAGCCAAGGAGATGTTTGTAGAGAATCCACACAAGACCAAACAAATACCAGATATAGCTAGAAATCATGGTAAGTATATTATTCTCGTTTTACTTGTGTTGTACAATTTAACCAGGAGTACTGTTTGAGGCTCCCAAAATTTCGTAAACTATAGATTTCCAAATGGGCAATACAGCTAAGTGGGCACTAGAGCTTTTCATGATGTGGATTTGGTGATCAAATATTACATAAAATATTTATTCAAAACTAAATTTAGTTAAAATAACTGTTAACTGTATTTAATGTAACAAAAATAAAACTGGCTTCATTAAAAACAAACTATTTGAATAGACTTCTTTCTACAATATCTTGAAGTCGGTGCCAAGTAAACCAGGAAAGAACAGCAACAAATTTGCAAGATATAATAATTTTTATGTTTTACTTAACACCGACTTAGAGATGTTGTAGAAAGAAGTTGATTAAATATTTATTTTTTGGTTTTTAGTGAAGTCAGTTTTTGTTAAAAAAAACTTGTAAGTTGCGCAAATACTTTAATAGCCTTAGAAATAATATAGTAAGTGCCTGTAGAAAGTGTACAACTGGCACACATACAAATTTGCTATCTCGCTCTTCGGTGTATATGCTCTTCAACAAGGGTTGCTCGGGATTTCCTTGCCACCTTCTAATCAGACCCTCATTTGATGAACATGGGACCATCGCAGGACTATATACTTGCGAATAAGAAAAAAATTATTCAATATTGGTCCATAATTGATGAAGAAATCGCGTATTTTTCAGAATTTATGTATGTCTAAGTGGTAAACATTACATGTTTCACCTTTGACAGTCATACAATTTTTTTGTAGTTTTGGTTACAAGCCATTTGTAGTCCTTATGAATACATATTATGATTATGTTATTAAAATTATAATACATAATAAATATTTGTTATTCAATTCATTATGTCTCTTTCAGTTATATAATACTCTTGTTATTTGTCCGTTTAAAATTAAAATATTCCTTAATAATATTAAATGCAATGCCATGTATGAATATCTATTGCCGTCTGTTTCCTACAGTAAATAAACGTTTTGATTAGGAAAGATACTTCTGGTTCTTGCAGGGAATGTGACTGTGTACAGGATGGGCACTCACGTGGATATATCCAAGGGGCCCTTGATCGGGAACACGTCGCAAATCGGACGCGTCGCCATACCAGCCGTTCACAAGATGCATAGTAAATATATTTTATAATTAAAGTACTCCCAATAATACGGCAGCCTTCACTCACGACTCCCTCACCACTCCCCACAGCACCGGCATCAGTATAACCTCAAAAACTATTACAATAGCACCTTTGGTTTATCGTACTAATTTACCCGTTGTTTTCAAGTTGAAAATAATGAGATAAAATGTCAAGTAAACATGCTTTATTTTATTTACATATATATATATATATTTTTACATTCTTGTGCCCAGATTGTAAAAAGATAGTAATTTTAAGATTTCTTTGCATTTTGTTGATATCTGTTATAATTTTAGTGATTTTGAATGAATTTATCATGCATCGCGTTCATGTATGGGCCATAGGTTTTAACTGTCCTAAATTATCTATAATATTATAAAATAAAAATGCAGTGTCTGTCGAAAGAACAGACATTGAAGCTATTTAAAAAAAAACAACTGGAATAGACTATATAAACGATGGAAAACACTATGCACTTTTTTATAATTTCTTATCTGTTTGTTCGGGACTCACGTAAAAACTACTGGGCCGATTTCGATGCGGTTTGCGCTTATCGACACCTAATTCTTAGACTTAAACTGTGCTCTAATTTTTATCCCGGGAATCCTCTCGGGAGCGGTTTGAAGTTGTTCGGGTGCTTATTACGATTTTGTGCCCCGTGAATTCCGCGGGCACTTCAAGTCAAACGTGGTCCAAGTCGCGGGCATACCCTAGTACGTCAAAAATTTTCTTTCAGACGTCACCGACGAAGATGTTAAGCACCTGTATAGGTTCCAAGGCGTCGCTCTGCCCACTGGGGTTCGGTTGAACCACTTCGCGTTTTCAGTACTAATCGACAGAGCTAAGAAACTTGTAAGTGAATTTGGTATTTTATTATAAAGGTGGGGTCTTCATTTGCGTTGTAAGAAATGGTTCGTTTCACGCAGATATGGAGATATGTTTAATGTGTTATTTGAGATGCGATACTATTAATAATTTCATTATTTTTTTAAAGCTTTAAATATGTCGCATTCGGTAACGACCTAAATCTTTATACCACTCCTCCGTGCAAGAATAGGGAGAGAATACAAATGCCTGCGTTGGGGTGGCCTGTCGTAAGAGGCGACAAAACGACCCATAGCCAGGTGGCAGGGTATTTACCCATCTGGATGGCTACCACCCCTGGTCTAGAGTATGCCGCCGTAACAACCTTGAGTCGTGGCCAAGGTACGGGGCACGATTAGTGGCCAGGTCCCAGCACATTGGTAGCACCTTCAGTGTAACCACTTTCCATCACAGTTGAGCCGTCTGTGCTTGTCTGCTAAAGCAATAAAGAAAAGTTAAAACCCCAACGATGTGTTTCCGCCATCGGGTCCGGAACACGGCGATGACGCCTGTTATTCACGTCGACGTTTCTAAATGGTACTTAGTATTACCATGTATGGAAGAATATTAATTCCTGCGGCCTGTCATAAGAGGCAACAAAACCCACAGCCAGGTGGCAGGGTATTTATCCGTCTGGATGGCTACCACTCCTGGTCTAGAGTATGCCGCCGTTGTGTTCCTGCATTAGTGGCCAGATCTGGACTAAAATCATGTCCACATGTGCAGTCCTGGAACCAAAATGAGAACCATATACTCGAATGATGATACACTTTGTTCAATATAATTTCATTTGAATCCTAACATTTCACAGTCTTACTAGTTTAGGATTCAGAATTTTCTGTGTATGTGACATATTAGCCTTTAAATATAAGAAATTTCCTGTAGTCCGATGGATGCCAATGCCTACGGTAACACAAGTTTGTTCCTAGTCCGGGGTCTTGGCAACCACCTGACTCCACAGACAACAATTTTTTGTACTTTTGTTTGGCTATGTAATAAAGATTTATTTATTTATTATCAAATCAGAATTAAACATTAGAATGATAATAACCATTACTCGCCCCTGCTCCTATTTATTAAAGTGACAATATTGTGTACACGACTCCCTGCGGCACGAATAAGCCCATGAGGTTTCTGTGCCACAGTTCTAATGTTTCTAATGTATATGAATGTAAGCATATTATACAGCTCTGGAACGCGCTTCCTGTTACAATCAGACAAGCAAAATCGCTAGCGATATTTAAAACTATGATCAAAAAATACTACCTGTCGTTGGAATATGATATATAAATTCACTTATAAATATTTATATATTTTGTAGATATGTATTTGTATGATATGTATATATCTATGTAATATATAAATTTTATCCATATATTTATATATATATATATATATAATTTATGTATTTATTATTAAAATGTAAGTAGTTTGTACTATATGTTACGTATACCACCATCGCCATTATCATATAATTTCATTTCTGGGGTTGTCTGGAAGAGATCGCTTTTTAGCGATAAGACCGCCCTTTGTACATAACTAGGTATAATTTTAGTCTTAAGTTCATGTTTGTATTGGTGTACAATAAAGAGTTATCTATCTATCTATCTATCATATTGGATAATAAATTAAATTTAAAAAATTACAACTTTTTTGATTCATAAGTGAGTTTGTGTGAGTTCAATCAACAATTCGCCTCTGTAAGTTAAATTCTACAGAATTTCTATAGGATTCAATGCAGTGGTGAGTTGCTCCAAGCTCGCAACAAAAGAAATGGTCGATCACAGTTGTCATTTCACTCCAAGTAATTATAATCCCGTTCCACCTGTTTGCGGGCGTTGCAATCGTAAGCTCAAGTGGAACAGATTATGGATCATTAACGAGGAAATACAAAAATATCATTGGTTGCTTTGTACCTTTGTCAACGTCTCGATAGAGAGTTGTTATCCCCGCAAATTGCTATTGCGCCTGGCCGCCATTTTTTTGACGTAACCGTAGCCGAACTCTCAGTACTGTTAGCATCACTGGCCGGCGAGTACGCGTACATATCGAGTTGCGGATGACGTCACGTGAATGCTAATATGACAAGGTTCCAGCGCATTAGCAATTTGCGGGGATAATAATGCTGTGGTCAACCTCAACGCCTTCTTCGACCCACCTCTTGACAGGTCATTGTACGTCTACAACGTCATTAGTGACGTATTCGCGGCGACCATAACGACCGTTGTCGCTATGTGGAACGGCTGAAAGAGAATTTTGAGCGTTGTGAGCTACAAGAGGACCGCGCCTTACGTATACGTGTTAAGCATGGAGGCTAGAGGTATAGGAGAACCATCTCAGTATATTAAAAATTGTCCACTGAAGGGCAGCAAATTAAGATATCGCCATAATAGCGAGTGGAAAGTATTTAAAAATAGCTTCACAAATAATTAGAGTAGGATACTAGATTAAAGAAGGAAAGAAAGACTTCCTCTTTGTCATCGCGCATTTTACGAAAATGTAACTATTGCATGTCTCCTCATGGTGGAATTTTCAGATAATTTAGTTAGTTATCTTAATTAGTGAAAAAGATTTCAAAAATTCAATTGGTCAAAAATTTCTATATATACATCTCAATACTTTTCAAAAATATAATTTTTGCGCTTTAAATAGTGATAATTTTATTATTTGTCCTCATACATTCATTATTTTTATCAAAATCCATCAGGAATAAAATTATGATTTAATTAAATAAAATTAATAAATAAATTTAATCATTAATAAATAAAATTCATTAATAATGAAATTAAAACATAATAGTTGAGATTATGATACAATAAATAGTAATAATTTCAATCCAGCACACTTCACTTCGTTTATAACTGAAATTCATGTCATTTCCGTTTCCTACAGTAGCGCTATTTTAACGAGTTTTCGAACCATAATTTGCTGTTTACATGTGGACACTTTTTCAACTGATCCCCCATACTAGATGATCCTCCTTATATAGCCTCCATAATGTGAAGCCCTTCAATTAATAATAAATGTCATATTTGTTTTACAGAACAAAAGTCAAAGGATCCGTTTCAAAACATCCACGGATGTGTCAAAATCGGAAGAAAAAAGAGTGAAAATGAATGTATAGTCTGTTATTTATAAGTAGTTTTATTTTTAGAGTTTCTAAGTCAATAAAATGTTTAAAATTCAATGCATTGTTTTATTGCGCAATAAATACAATAGGAGGCAGACGCATCGAGCCCTTAGTGCAGGGGTCGGCAACCTTTTGAGCCGGAAGAGTGAAAAATACAATTTACTAAATTTCAAAATTTTCTAAGAGCCACAATTTTTTTCTTGTTTAAATTAAATGTTTGATAATAACAAACAAATCTATTTATTCATATATAAGTAGTGTTTTTCACAACAAAAAGATAATATTTATATGACATTATTAGATAATTACTTATTATTAAATAAAAAAGTGAAAACAATTAACTTGTTAACTTACAAGACTAACTTGTGGTTCAATAACAAACAATTGGGCTAACAAACTCATTGAAAGCCGTCTTTGTTTACGTATAAAGAGCTTCATAACATATAGGGGTATATGTAAAATTGCAATTTTCTGTTTACAAAAAATATACAGGTTACAATTTACTTAGGAGGTCTTACCAGTATGCAAGTGTACCTAAGAAGAAGGGTATTCCGGATTTCAGCCTTATACGATCAACTAGTGTTGTTTTATTCAAAATTTTGTCCCTTGTGTAAAACTCCACTTTTGTCTGTACGCCCATTTGGTATGAAGTCTTCGATGTATAACGAAAGAGCCGCAGATCTACACACAAAGAGCCACATGTTGCTCGCGAGCCGCAGGTTGCCGACCCCTGCCTTAGCGCCATTCCATAAGCAACAGAACTTAAGCATACACGTTGTCTGGGATATAGAAAAGTACTGTGGTACTGTGATGGCTATTATCTTCATTGAGACTGGTTTAAGATACAGTGAAACCCGGTTAAGTGAGACATCAAAGGACCTGCAACGTGGTTTCACTTATAGATGCATTCCATTTACCCTCTCAGATATCCAGGTATAAATATCTGTCTCAGTTACAGAGGGTTCCATTAATAGAGGTCAGAATACAGGTTATTTCAGTTATAGAGGTACGAAAATTAAATAAAATCGAAACTAAAACTGGAGGTCATCGAGGCTCAAAATTACTTACGTAGTTAAGTGCGGAATTTGCGGGTAGTATAAGTAAAGCGGCGTTTTCACAATAAGAGTTGGCTCGGACCGAGTACACTCGTACGAGTCGCCTTCATACGAGTGTACACGGATAGTGTTTTACACGTTTACACACTATAGTAGTGCACTCGTATTTATTAAAGTAAAACTAATAAAGGCATAAGTTTATAATATGAGTTCTATTTGTAGTTTAGATGTTTTACATGGAATATGATTTTTTTAAAGAAGTGACACCATCAGTTTTAGTTTATTCTTCTAAAGGTGTCAAAGCATACTACTTTTATCTAAGTAGGTACGTAGCTTCACTAAAGAGTCTGGATATACAAATTCTAACAGTATTGTGGTCATTTGTCTCCTTGCATAATCAAGATGTCGTCAACTGATCTGCTGCTGCGAGGTATAGAAGTTGTA
This sequence comes from Dendrolimus punctatus, assembly GCA_012273795.1. Taxonomy (NCBI): domain Eukaryota; kingdom Metazoa; phylum Arthropoda; class Insecta; order Lepidoptera; family Lasiocampidae; genus Dendrolimus; species Dendrolimus punctatus. Next base: position 10,110,571 of record CM022552.1, read on the forward strand.
GTACATATGTTAATAGCGGAAGTTCAAAATCACGAAAGGGAAAAAACGAAGAGAAAAAAGTTTGGACACGAAAATGGATTTTAAGACGTGACCAAATGGGTGCATCAAATTTTTTTTTTCGTGAAGTCAAAGAGGAAGATAAGAACGTTTAAAAATCATTTGAGATTAAATAACGCACAATTTTTAGTTTTCGCCATTTTGTTTTCGTAAAAATGATCCGAGTGAGCTCGAAAAATAGAGCACAGCCCGAGTCTACTCGGATTAGATGCCGGCGTCCGAGTACGCTCGGATTAGGTTTTAGAGGTCTTCAGGTAGAAGTGAAACAATGTTGTGTGTTTGAATTGCAGTTCAGGAATGCATGATGTAGGTTTTTTTTTTTTTTTTGGAGCTGATTCAGCTGAATAGCCGCAGATGGCTGTTTCAGCGATACCGGGCTTTGGGGGCTTCCCGACTCCGTGGGAGCGGAGGCGTTCAGCCCGGAAGCAGCACGCTCGAGGAGGCACCTCCTGTGAGGTTCGACCTCGGCTCGACCGCTGCGGGGGATTGACTCTATATTGGAAACAGGCCGCAAAGGGCTGAATGAGCTAGGCCAATAGGCTGAAGTGAAAAATTTGGGGACTTGTTATCGACTCCGCCGGCGGAGCCGATCCTAGTCTATCGTTACTACCGCTTCGCAACGTGTTATAGCTGGAGGAGAAGAAGCGGCGGAAGAAACTCTCCAGCAACACGCCTAAGCTAATCTTGTATGGCTACTTGTGTCTGTAATGAGTATGGATTGGTGGGGTCTTACGATTGTGTAAGGGGATTCGAGCCGGGGGCTCTCCGGCGTCTGTTGTGTCTGCGTCTGTTATGCCAGGCTGATGTTCTGAGCCTCGGGGGGTTCATAATCGCGATTTGACGTGTGAGTTCGTCAGGCTCGTCAATTAGTGTATTGCGAGGCCTGCGTTTGCTCGTGGGAGCGTTTGGAGTGGGTTTATAGTTGACCGTTTCCGTCACCAGAGGGTTCGGGTGATGGGGGGCGAGGTCAAAGAATTTGCGTGATAGTGAAGTAATATAGTCTTTGATGGAGGGAAGCTCCAGGTCGCGATGCAAGTCGGCGAGCCGCATATAGCGCGGGCCGTCGACTGCAGCGCGTAAAAAGTGATTCTGGATTCTTTGCAGTCTCCAGATGTTAACGTCGCTGGCGTGGCCAAAGACCACACTCGCATAGGTCAGGATGGGGCGGATGCAAGTTTTGTAAAGAGTCATCTTATTTCTAAGACTCATCTTACTCTTCTTGCCTATCATCGGATAGAGTCGGCCGAGGATCCAGTATGCTCTGTTCCCGACCGCTCTGGTATGCTTGTGGAAGTACAAGCCTCTGTCTAGGATTACCCCAAGATATTTGACTTCGTTAGCCCAGGGGATAACTTGGTCGAATAACTTGATGGGCATAAGTTGGTTGGAGGGGCGGGTATTGGGTGAGAGGCAGCTGCGGGAGAACATGATGGCTGCACTCTTCTCGGGATTCAGCTCAATCCGCCATCTACGGAACCAGTCGCCTAGTTCTTTGACGGCGGTGTTGAGCTGTTTGCAGATTCTGTATCTGCTGGGGTCGCTACTGAAAATGGCGGTGTCATCCGCATATAGGGCTAGCTGGGTATGGGGATGCCGTGGCATGTCGCTGGTGAACAGCGTGAATAGTAGGGGGGAGAGCGCGGAGCCCTGGGGGACTCCTGCTGAGATGGTATGAGAGGAGGAGCGGGTGCCCTCCACTCGGAATCTGAATTTACGGTCTTTGAGGAAGTCCCGTAGAATGAGGACGAGTCGGTCTGGCACACCGAGCTGATACAGCTTGTATATCAGCCCGTTGTGCCAAACTTTATCGAAAGCTTTCGCGACGTCGAAGAAAACTGCGCCTGTCGGCCAGGGTCTTCGTCCGCCGCGTTGAAAGTGAGAGAGGACGTGCTCCGTGATGCGGAGCACTTGTTGCGGGCAAGAGTGTCTAGCTCGAAAGCCGAACTGCTCGTGGGGGATGAGATTATTGCTGAAGGCAAAATCACTCAATCTAGTGAGGAGGACTCGCTCATATAGTTTACGCATGATGTAGGCTCGCTCCGCGCTTACTAAAGTACTACAAAAATGCAGACGCTTAGCAGCTAACGGAGCGAGCTATGTCCCCGCGGTAGGCGGGGCGTGGTCGCACGGGCTTTACGGGGGTGAGGTCAGCGGAGTGATTCTGTCCGCAACAATTTGTGAGCGGCCGCCGTGGTGATCGGACGTCTGCGGCTACAAGGTGTTGACATAACACGAGTATCGTCTGAGTAGACATCCGAGTGTACTCGGTCCGAGCCAACTCTTATTGTGAAAACATGGCTTTAGTTAACAAACAAAACGATGTTATCTCAGTCCTAGAGGTAACTATGACGATAAATCGAAGGACGAATCCCAGATATAGAGGTTAGCTTAGTCCCACTAACGGGCAATTCAGTGCAAGTGTTGGGACCTCAGCATGAGTTCCAGTTATGGAGGTTTCTCACTTATCCAGGTCCCACTTAACCAAGTTTCACTGTATTAGTTTGTATTTGCAATCGATACACTTTTACATGTGTTCTGCTGGCGGGGGTTCCTCAATTTAAAATTCAAAAAATTTTTTGAAGTTGTTACTTCTTACGGGAGGGTGAACCGCTTCGTTACGTAACGCGTAACGGCACCAGTCTGTGTGGCTTCCCTTTCTCTCACGCATACGGCAGCGGTAGGCAGGCTCGTCCTCTCTCACTCTAACCCACAGCGCTAGCCGTATTTCTTCTAATGTACATATTCAAGAATTACAACTACGAATAAAATATATTTTATAATCAACAAAAGATTTTATTAATAAATAACCTTTCCTTACATTATCATATTAACATACATAGAATTTGAGTAATAACCTAAGCGTTTCTCAAGTTAATTTCAATATTAAATGGTTCAACTTAAAGTTATCACTTCTATCTTCCCGAGACGCACACTTTTTTTCTTAATGTATTATAACGACTAAGGAGCGGTAATTTATTTGATTTTTATTATTCCGACGTTTCGACACTTCAGCAGCCGTGTTGACGAAGACCAAGCTGTCGTGTCGATGAGTATTGTTAAAGTTTTATTTAGCCTACCGCCAACTAGTTCATTGTAATTATTTAGTTTAATTTTGTTTACAGTTATTATTTACTCTATAGGAGGCTAATCTAATTTGAAGTGGCCGAAAAGTCGGAATAATAAAAATCAAATAAATTACCGCGCATAAAACCGTTAAAACGTAGTTTTACTATGTATAATATAGTCTCGAGATTAAGAAAATATTACGACTAACGAGGTAAGGTGTTACAGTGGCTTTCAACTTTTGTATATTACCCACATAACAAAGACATACGAGTTGCATAATTTGAAAAACTAAATATAATAAAGGATGTGACTATTTGTACGGGTACTGGACGAATAAATTAGATTTATTCGTACAGTCATTCGATTATTTTTTTTTTAATTAAGAATGAATTGGATGATTAGCTTGTTTTTTAATTAGGTTAGGTTTTTTTTTAATGACATGTTTTCAAGAAAATAAAAAAAAATAAAAAATTCTAAAATGAGGGTGGGGTATAGATACACGGCACATTTGTTTATTATGAACAAATCGGAACATTTTTAATGTAGGTTATTTTTTTTTATAACCACCCAAAAATATTTTTCCGACACATACACGATTAGTCCCTATGTGAACTGGCGCTGTACATTACGGAACAAGATCTGCTTATATGTTACTACAAAGTATACGCGAGTATTTGCGTACTGCTCTTGTATGGCTTGGAAGAACTTCGTAAAATACTTATTTTCAATCTTTAATTAGGTTAGGTTAGGTTTTTTTTAAAGAATTATTGAAAAGATGAAAATAAAAATAAATAAATAAATTCTAAAATGAGGGTGGGGTATAGATACACGGCACATTTATTTATTATGAACAAATCGGAACATTTTTAATATAGGTTAGAAGCCTTCGTGGTTATTTTTTTTATAACCACCCAAAAATATTTTTCCGACACATACACGATTAGTCCCTATGTGTACTGGCGCTGTACATTACGGAACAAGATCTGCTTATATGTTACTACAAAGTATACGCGAGTATTTGCGTACTGCTCTTGTATGGATTGGAATAACTTCGTAAAATACTTATTTTCAATCTTTCATTAGGTTAGGTTAGGTTTTTTTTTGGCCGAGCCTTTTTAAGAACATTTTCAGTACCCGTATTAATAATTATAAATTGTTCGTACAGTACCCGTATTAATAGACTCAGCCTATAATAAATATGTAAAGGGGTCGAGTTTGTAAAACAAATTTACAAATGAGAAAAATATCAGGAGGGAAATCAGGGAATATTGTATTTATATTATACTTCAACACAGAGCTAGTTAATATCGGTGGCAGCATTATTTTTATGCCTATAAATGACCGCATTTCCGTGGGATAAAAAATATAGCATATTTTTAGGAATGGGACATTGTTTTAGGTGCTGCCATTTCAATTCACTAATGAATAAATTATTAGATGGCAATGCGAACAAAGTTTTGTTGGTATACTAGCAACATTTATTGATAAATATTCAATCAGTCCTCGGTCTTTGTCTTTTTGGCATCGGATGGCCCATCTTCTCCGTTATTCTGAAATATTGGCTTCGGTTGATTTTTCTTATAAGCGGGGGTGACCCAAAACGGATTCTCCTCAGCTTCCTTTGCATATTTCAAGATCGCTTCCCTTGGATCCTGTTCATCATCCACTCTCTTACTCAACCCGAGGTTCCTGATCACAAACGAGCTCAATGTACTTCCTGACGCTGCAACTCTTCCACCTTGTCCGGATGTAATTGGTAAATCAGGGCGATGAGACTTGACTGGGTCCAAGCGTTCTTTCTCCATCTTCTTCTTGCTAGTACGTAGTTTCTCTTGTCTGAACAACGGTAATGCATGAGGGGTTATTATCTGCTGTGAGCTGACTACTTCCACAGAATGCTTCTTTCTATGAGTCTTTACAATACACAATTTGGCACCACGTAAACTTCTCTTATCGTCATAGTAACACTTAACAACACCGTTTCCACAACTAACAAATATTTGGTTTAACTTTGCATGCCATATAGATTTCACTACATGTGACTTTGTAACAGAGATCTTAGTAACTTGTTCAAACGTTTTCGTATTGTAGAAAAGTAACCTCCCAACATCTTGACCTTTTTGTAATGACTCTCCGGTAAACACCATAGAATCGTCAGGGCTGAAAGAACAATCTGTCTGCTCGTATCTCGAGAATAAGTTTTCAAAGACTTTTAACGGTTTCTTAAAAGTACGTAGATCCCATACTTTTAACGTATCATCATTACTCCGACTTGCTAAATATGATGAGAGGTATGAGAATGCTATACTGGTGATTTCCACTTGCTTTTGATGGGCATCCCGGAGCAATGATGTGGTGTTGACGAAGTTCTTCCTATGATCCCACATTTGGATTGATCCGTCGAAGCATCCGCAGGCTACGGTGTTGCCATCTCTTGAGAACATGCAGGCAGTAGGGCTGGTCCTCAATCCGCCTTGTTGGCGAGGTTTGATTACTGCCTTGTGCTGTTTAGGGTTGTCTGTTAGCCAGAGCCGTAATGTTCCATCTTGGGAGCATGTCATGAACTCCTCCCGTATTTGCGGATGCCAGCATCCGCTATTTAGTGCTGCTGTGTGGCCTTTAGTTCTGTAATGTAAGACAATTTAATATTTTCTTTAGTTTTCGCGACTTGTATATACTTGTATACGTTTTAACGGTTTTAGGCGTGGTAATTTTTAGTTTTTTTTTTTAAAGCGGCTGAAACGTCAGATAAACCAAAATAAAAAAAACATAGTTTTATTAAGACAATATTTAGGTCTATTATGCCATGCAGAAATGGAGAAAGAATACAATTTCCTGCAGTCGGGCGGCCTGTCGAGAAAGGCGACAAAACAACCCACAGTCAGGTGGTAGTATTTATCCATCTGGATGGCTACCACCCCTGATCTAAAGTGTGATGGAATTAGTGGCCAGGTTCCAGGCTTCCTTAAGAGAGCAGCAGCGCATTTATTGCATCCTTGGTGTTCTGTAAATGTCTATAGGCGATGGTAACGGTGCTTTCTATCAGGTAGGCCATCTGCCTGCTAGCTGAACTCAGCAATAAAAGATGTGGTCTTGTAATTTTGTCTGTTTATTTTACTTTTGTTTATACAAAACTTATTCATCTATACATATTACATGATCTTACTAACTGATATATGTATAGTACTAGCTCCAGTAGTTGAACTGTGTGTTGCAGTTCAAACTACTGGAGCTAGTACTGTGACAATGCAAACCATGCAAGTTAATAATAATAATAATAAGAGAGGCTCTCGCTCGGGGTGAAGGGCCAGATACAGAAGGTAGTTATCCTGAGCACGACACGCATTGTGAGGAAGTTCCTGTCCTTGGAGCCTTAACCACCGGTAGCTTGGACCCTAGGCCCCGCTGCCGACGGACGTCATCTTTATATATTTTTTTAATATGTGCCTATTTTATATATATGTATTAAAAAAACATAAAAAAGAATTCAAATAAATATATATGTGAAATAATAATAATAATATTATATATTATTAAACCATGCAAGTTCTTTCTATACTGTAGATATACATTAAGAAAGGTGTTATCAAAAATTCAATCCCTAAGGGGGTAAAAGCTTGTATAAAAATCTGTCATTTTCAAATTAAGAGGCCAAAGTTTTATATACCTGAAGTAAGCAAATTGCTATACTGTCCAGTTATTTGAATGAAGATACCACTGCCCTAGGTATTTGCGACATTCAAGAAATAAAAGTTTGAGAAACATTGTTTATTGTTTTCATGTGCTTTTTCACACTCAGAACACAAGAATAAAGTAAAAAACAAGTTTAACTTACCTAGCCATATCGGTAATATATTGATCTCCCTTAACACACTCGAGCACTTCAAATCCATCCCTGTCCAGTACCTTGGCTTGTGCAGAGCCGCTGACAACCAGAATGGAGTCACCGGTTGCAGAGTATTGTAGCGCTTTTATTGGATGGTTCTCGCAAGGTTGCAATGTTCGGAATGAACGCATCGATGAGTCCATGCCTAGAAAAATACACTATTATTTAAGTAAGACGATGAACAGAAGAACAAGGTTTAGCAACAGAAACTTATGATAATCACAAGTAATAAGCCATACATGAGAAACAATTCCAAACCATTTTTTTTTGAGGTGAAGGAAAATGCTACCGATTTATGCACAGACTGGGTCTTGCCAGAAAACGACACACGTCGGTCAGGGGAGGCATCACTGCAGCAATAGTATGCTCTTGACAGTGATCCACCCACGATCGACTCAGCTAGTGTGGAAAGACTCAGAGGAAGCTGCACGGGCAAGCAACCCCAATACCCACTAAGAACCCCTCCTCCCTGTCGACCCTGCACTTCGTTGTGAAGGAAAGGCTGAGACTTAGAACATAGTTACGCCCAGCCGAAACAATTCCAAACCATATGTGAACTGTTGGTAACTTGTCATTGGAGAATTTGGCCAATGGTTCCTTACCCCTAAGTGTATATCAGATTATGGCCTTATTGCTATATAATAATTATTTTTTTTAATTTAAATAAATTAGTGAAATTTCAAGTATTACTTTAATAACTTGACTTCATATTTAACTTCATGCTGGAAATGTAAAGAAACATTATTATGTAGGTAAAGATTGCTTTCTTACCAGCAAAGTCCCAGAAAGACACATCATAGTCTATTGAGCCTGTAGCAAGTCTTGCACCAGATGGGTCTACTGCAAGGGCCACCACTGCTTTTGCACCATGATGCATCTCCACCTGCAAATTTGATATAATATATGTAATATATAAATACATTACATACCTTCAATGAAAGAAAGAATTTTGCACATAATTTTATATGAATATAAGTAAGTGAAATTATTAGTACAATTCTGCCAGTAGTATACAATATTTTAAAAGACAAATTAATCTAATACTAATCATGTCAAATTATTAAAATTATAAACAAAATACAATAAAATGTCATCATAATATTAATTCAAATATAATTTTCCAGCCTCTATTCCACATATCGCCTCTTATTTTAAAAAAGGGACATCCTTGCAGACCACGGATGCTTTGGTGGTGGGAGTGTGGGACTCACTAACTAGAAGACCCAGAATACCCACTAAAACCCCTTGGTGCCACCTGACGTCAAGTGCTGAGGTCTTAGGATGTGTGTAAGCTTTTCTTCCGTGACCCCGGTTAGCATTAGACCACCCCATTGAGCAGGCCTCTCTGGACTCAAGATTGATGCATCGAGAACACAGCACTCTTCATTCCTGGCTGGACACTCCTGTAGAGTGTACAACACTGTGTCCTTGCAATGATGCATCTGGTGGAACTTTAGGCTGTGGTGCCTGCAGTCAATACAGTTTGGAGGAACAGGCCTAGCTGCCTCAATGGTCAAAATATTGCCTATTTACTTCAATAAAGTGTTATCTTGAAAATTTAAATTGTAGAAGAGATTTTTTTTAACTTCCAAAAAATAATAGTATTGAAATGAAGTAATTTTTTTATTCTAAAATGTATTTTAAAAATACATATTTAAACAAAAATAGGAATGGCCAATTTTAATTATGAAATAAAAATAGAATTGCTGGACAAAGTGAAGCAAAAAGGTAATATTGTTCATGTAATTATCAGTATGGATCTTTTTCTATAAATATTAATTGCCTGTATTAAATTACCTCATGGGTATTGGGTATCCTTTTATCCAAGGACAAGTCATCATCATCAGAACCACTCAACTCATCATAACTATCTTCACCTGTATCTTTTTCATCAGTGGATTCGATTTGTTTATCACTTTTACCAGCACTCAACAACACTGTAGGTATTGGTGGACCTATAAAGTCATCATCATCAGTGTCTTCTAGTAATTTTGGTGGCAAAGGACCAACGAGTTCACTTTGGTCTTGAGAGGAGAAGTTGTTCGCCGCTTCTGCCTCCAAACGCCTTTTGTTCGCTTCTTGTGCGGTTTTCTTTGCTTGCTCAACCATCTCTTGTAGATTAAAACTCTTAGCCTTTTTCCCGAAATTTTTAATCCCCATAACTTGCTCGACATGTTGATTTTCTAAATCGTCAGTTATATCTTCGATTTCTTTGTGTTCTTGGATAGGAGTCCGGCCAAAAGTACCGAAACCCGAAGTAGCAGTATTCGCCTCACTTTCGTCACTGTTGTCTTTTTGTTTTGCCAAGTTGAAACTGATTTTACCGAACGATATAGGCTTCTTGCTCATATTTATATTGTGATTTGATTAATACCCTTACCCTATTGCAATTTATTTCAAAGTATTATTTGTGTTTGTCGGCAATAGGTTTGTTTCTTAAAGTTATGAGTCCTGGACTCCGTAATTACTTAATAAACACTACTCGTTCATTTAGAGAATACGCTAATAAAAGCTAAGTGCAGCTAATTGAATTATCAAACATTCAAATTATCAATAAATTCTTAATAATCCGACTCTTTAACCAAAAACATATAACCAAAATCCATGTTCCATATATCCATAAAAAATCATAGACTATTGTTATTGTCAATTTTTTTTTAGTTTGTTCATGACCATAGAATCAAAGTCTTTAAGTCGGAAACATGTTATTTAGAGGTCTTCGTATAGTAGCACAGTTGTATTGCAAGCTACAACCGACGTCATTCAATGGAGTTCTTGTGAAAACTCGAAAGATCACATTTGACTATACAGTTCACATTTCTCACAAAAACACATAATTTCTACTCAAAAACTATCAATATCCTGCAACTATTGTTCATTTTAGAGTAATTATACACATTTTTAGAAAATAAAACTGCACAGCACAACGTCTCCTTTCAGTTCCCGCCAAAAACCCCCTGTTATTGTCAAGAATGTTAAGTGTTGTCATTAATCAGATAAATGTCTTAAATTTAAATGTCTTATCTCTTCTTTATGGGGTCTATTCACCATCCTGCATAGCGTTCACCTGGCACTCTGCCGCGTGATGCAGGACTGTCAAGTTGTTGCAGTCACATTTCGCCCTAGAACATCAAGCGGAATGTCTCTCGAATCCGCAAGTGGCGTTTTCAGTGTTCCCAACTTCCGTTAGAGAAAACACGCTCTGACAATAAAAAGTGCTCGACTGAGATGTATTTCATAGAAAAGCACTAATCAAACAGTAAAATATAAATAAATATATAATATGATATTATATATGCCTGGAGTTCAAAAGAGTACTTTATTAATCTATCTGGGCATCCGAATAAAACCGCTGTTAGCAAATAGCTCAACTCTGCGCGTCCGCTGCTGTGTATTCAAAAATTAATAAATATGAGTACATATAACTTACATAGCACGTAGTTTACGTCCGCTAGCACGGTGCACTTTACACAATCACAGAAAACATAAGTTGAAAGTTCACTGGGCTGGCCTTTGATATTGTTTTTGTATTAACCCACCTATTAACACGGGTCGATGTGAGAGCCCCGTAAGCGAAAATAATGATGATGACGTCATTAGTGACGTTTTCGCTACGACGGTGGTTTTGCTTTTTTATTTCTCCTTCAAAATAATTAAAAACTGTTTTGGGTTTTTTTCTCAAAAAGCTTATTTTGGCATTTTTGAAAAAAAATTGGGGTTAATTGACATGGTCACTGGCAACTAGTGGCAACACTGTGTCAAATTGTCAGTTGAACAATTTTCCTGGAAGGCTTGAAAGGTTTTAATAAAAGTAATTTATTTTGCCGACAAAGCTACAAAAATGCCAGACCACTTATTAATTCACGATGATATAAAACTGTAAGTACAAAATTTTACAAAGGTGAAATAAGGATCTTCAAGTACCCGTATCTTTGCTCGCGTTAAAGTTCACAGCTGCTTTTCTTGTTTTCTTCGAAGCCATACAATTTTTTATCTAATTTACGCTGTAATTGTGCACTTGGGCATTTAAGTATATTGTAATAACAGTTGCGGATTTATATTATAACGTATTTATGTTATAATTTCGTAATAAACAGACATTGCTTCTGATCATTGAAGCTAGAAATATCTATCTGGAATCAGATGATATCAGCAACTAATTAAAGTTAAAAAGATAGTTCTTACGGCATTGTTTGTTAAATCAAAGATGAGAGTTCAATGGTATCACACTATGAAAATTTGGTACAAATCATTTTGTTTATGTAAATACATAGTTTGAATCTAGGCTTAAGACAATCACTTTAGAGATTTGGTTGAATTTACAGCAAAAGTGTTGTCACACACTGAACTGTATCTATACATAAATATTTGTTTTCAGGAAGTACCTAATATTTATAATAATAGTATTTATATTATCTACTTGTCTTAAATTGGGTGAAGCTTGTATTTTGGGAACCAATGTTAATAAATAATATCTACAATTAGTTATTAGTTAAAATAATATTGTACTAATTATAATATAATTTTCCCATAATTGTGTATGTGTGTGTATAGATTCATAAGTATATTGTTTCTTAATGTAATATAAAAAAAGTATGGTTAAAAAAAACTAATTACTAACAACATTATAAATTGTATATTAGTGTAAATTCTTGGACTGTTTTTTCTTTGTGTTTGTGTATAAGTGGACTGTGTTGTCTTTTGAATAAATAAATTATTATTATTATTATAGTCTCAATTCAATGTGTGACAAAAGCAATATTACAATATTACTCTACATAGCAATATTATATTGTGAAAGGCATAGGGTAATCTTTTTTTTCAATCATATTAATATTTGCATAATATAGTTCCATGGATAAAAGCAGTTTTAAATATTCACCATATAGGGTCATTATAAGACACATTTAAAGTAGTAAATAGTCAAAGAGTGTAATAGAAAACAGATAGACTCCTTTATGGTATTGTGCTTAACATTAAAAGTCCTATTAAGTAATTCATTTTTAAAAACTCTTTTAAATTTAAACACATTAGTTTTCTTCATATTCAAAGTTATAATTTTGAATAAAAAATTTCAGATACACAACATCAGACAAATTTTATCTAGAACCAACAATCAATCCAACTGAGATTATGGTTATAGATAGAGTCACGGGAGAAGCCACTGTTAAAGGTAATAAAACTTGTGCAGTTGAAACAACTTTTTTTTAATTTAATACATGAGATTATGTCAGTGTTTAATAACTATGACAGATTTACTCCTCTAGGTGAGAAAAACTATTCAATCAAATACAGAAACTGTTAGTTAGCAAAAATTCATAAGAGACCTTTTGTAGAGCATTAAATTTTCGAATTGTCATTTGTCGACATGATCTGGGGTTAAGTTAAACTTAAGAGCTATAACATTATATCCATTACTTTGTAAAACTGTATATAATATACATATACAGTTTTACAAAGTAATGGATTTGTGTTGGTAACACCTCTGATGCTGTAAATATCCGAGGAGTTTTTGGTGGGAACTGAAAGGAGACGTTGTGCTGTGCAGTTTTATTTTCTAAAAATGTGTATAATTACTCTAAAATGAACAATAGTTGCAGGATATTGATAGTTTTTGAGTAGAAATTATGTGTTTTTGTGAGAAATGTGAACTGTATAGTCAGATTTGATCTTTCGAGTTTTCACAAGAACTCCATTGAATGGCGTCGGTTGTAGACTGCAATACAACTGCGCTACTATACGAAGACCTATTAATTAAAATGTTTCCGACTGAAAGACTGATTCTATGGTCATGAATAAATTAATAAATAAAAAAAAATGTAAATATCCATAGACAATATAAACAATTTCCATTACATGGACAATTAGTCACCTGGAATGAATATTTGTAGTAAAAAAACACTGACATAAAATATAATTGCTGGCCACGGAACTTGCTAGTCTGATACATGTATGTGGCCCATTTAAAAAAATTTGTTGAGTATGGATGCTTTATCCCATGCCAGCACTTTGATGTGCAAAGGCTTGATGTCCATGTCTAAAGTTTTTATAGTTGCAATTAATATTATTTAACTTTTAGCATATGGTACAGTGAAAATACCAATCCCAGCTAACGCTTATAGACCAGTTTGTGGGTTTCTCGGGACAATCAAGCTTATATCTGGATTGTATTTGGTTGTTGCTAAATATAGAGTATTGGTAAGTATAATGATAGTATAATGTAATAGTCCTAGAATACGGCCGACATAACTTGGCAAATGTGAACATAGGCTCTGCGAACTTTAGAACATGTACATTTGTGTCATGAGTAGGCATACGACTCGTCAGTGAATACAATTGGTTGCCCTTCATCCCTGTATTTTTTCATTGCTTTGTACTAGTTGGTCACTGTATTTTCTTCAAGTGCGCTAAAGTTCGCAGAGCCTATGTTCACATTCGCCAAGTTACGCTGGCCGTATTATACACTGGCTGAGGCTTGTCCTTGGGTGCATCACTGTATGTTGTAGACAGGGATAATCGCTGATCCGTGTCACGCCACATTTACATTAAATTTGTCACGGGGGGGCCTCTACGTGTTGGCCTTCCCATGGCCCCATGCAAGCCTTCCAAATGTCCGGGCCATTTTTATGGCCCCTGGTTTCAAAAGACATATAATGTAATAAAACTGTTTATGAGTTCGAGATTATACAATAAATCTAAAAAGAAGTAAATGATGTCTTATTCCTCTCAGCAAATTTGACGGCCTCTGTGGTTGAGCGGGGTAAGCCTTTGCCGGCCTACCTCACTTCAACTCAGAGGCTCCGGGTTCAATTCCTGGTATAGTAAATTTCTTAAACATGTTTTCTCCGTTATTTACTATATATAGTCTGGTATCGGTCCCAGAGTAGTCTGTTGTATATTACCCATAACACAAACATAACTTGCTTAATTTGGGGATGTACCATATGTGTGTTTGTCTGCTGATCATTATATTATATTACTAGCTGTCCCGGCAGACGTCCTGGCCTGAAGAAATAAAATTTAGAACCCGAATGCAGCGCCATCCGCCGGGCTTATTTGTGAATCTAAGCCATCTGGGGACCTCACACAAAAAATATCACAAAGATCGGTCCAGAAAGAAGTTCAGTGACATACACACTAACGTTAAAATTTTATAATTGGGGTCAATAATCAAGATAAAAACTATCCTATCTTTCAAGTTGGATCAAACTGCACACGGTATGCAAATTTAGGAGTCCACCGTCGACAAACAACATGACACATAATTTATATATATTAGGTTTATAAATTATGAAAATGTGATTTTTGTCTATCTAGAACAGTGGTTCCCAAATTTATTTTGTATACCGCCCACTTTGAGAATAAATTATTTTTTAACGCCCCCTTTTTTTCACCTACTTAAAAAACACTATAACGTCAAATTAAATTAATTGATTATTGTGAGCTACATTAGCGGAGATTAAACATTCGTTCTAAACAATGGCGCTGAGGTCTCAAATTAACTCTTATGGGCTATACCTGCCAATGACCATTTTTTTCTGGGTCTCTTACCCTTTTAGGCCTGCAGTGCCCACAAGGGGGCGTTATCGCCCACTTTGGGAACCACTGATCTAGAACATCTAGTGAAACTCGTCACAAAATTAGCTTACATCCCAATTTATTATTTAGGATAGTTTTTAGCATGATAAATGATGTTGTATTTGTGGAATATACAAGGATGATGATGATGAATTTACAAATATTCTTTTATAGGTGGGTAGACTACACGGTCATGACATTTATGAGTTGGCAGGGTCGGATATCATTCCCTATACTAGATCAACGATACATTTGACCAATGCACAGGTATGTACAGACCTTTACGCCATTTACAACAATCATTTTTATCAAGCATTGTTCATATTGTTACGAATTTGCGGATTCCCATTTCAATGGTTTTATTATTGTTACGAGTTACAAGACTGGAATTGAAAATGTCGTTGGATTTTTTTTTTTTTTATGTAGTGTTACGTAGAAAATACAGCACTTATAGTAATTTGAAAACAGGTACTGCCATCTAGTGTTGATTGACGTGGTTCTAGCCACCTACATTAGAATAGTCATACTGTTTAATATGAATAGCAACTAAGACTTGCTGTAGCGTGTCGTCAGATGTCGTTGTTCATAACGTTTGGAACCTCATTTTAAAAATCAATTAAGATCTAGACAACTTCGGTAATAGTATCCAATTTCTAGACGTGGATAGAGGTTCCAGGCTGGACACGTTAGGGAGGCGTTAGCTCTGTCTGAGGGCTAACGGAAGTACGGCAACGACATCTGACGGTCACAAGTCGCGTAAATGGATCCACCTTTTAGAAATTCTATAAGGAAAAATCCAAAGGACGTGACGACACAAATGGCCGCTATTCAAAGTGAATGGCATTCGAATAAGCCGTAGGAATTTCGGTCGTCGCGTCATTCCTTCTCTCCAAGTGGTACCAGACGGTCGAACACAAGTGTTGGTTTTTTTAAGTACAAGCACATTTCTTAGAGTCAGTGAATTTATCGAAAGAGGTATGTAACCTTGGTTCATCTTTCCACGATCCTAGTATCGTACTCATTCTTCAAATGGTATAGATCTGCATTCATTACAGAATGGAGTATCAGCGTAGGACCGAGTGGTCTTCCTGCAGGGCATGCTTCGGAAGTCCCGGTGATCCGATAGAAATAAATTAATTTCCCCATAGGTTAGTAACCTTGCAGTTTTATAATAGTTTCTATATCGTAAAATCGTCTCGTTGGAAATAGTCAAGTTTAGAGGTTCTAATGATCTCGCCAAATTATTGTGACACGAGTATTATACTCATAGGTAACGCACCAGGCGACTGGGCAAGCGTATCCTGGTATCCAATATTCCATCAGGACACTCTGAGGACGAGCTTGGACTCGCCTATGCATCATCACCCGTCGCCGACCGTTTCATCTTATTATAACTCGCTAATTAAAAGAAAACATCTTCTCGCACGTTTCAGTGGGAGCTACATACGGGGCTCACGTTACGTGGCACTCAGAGAGGTAGGCGACCCCGCTCCACATTTCCAGACGTGTCCCCTAGGCTGGACTGGTTGCCAGCTTATACTACTACAACCAGTGGCGCTCAAACCCAGAATTATCAATCACATTAACCAAGGCCGTTAAGAAGGTATCGTGTCTTAACGTACTCCCAAGCTACTCCATACGTTGTGGTCTTAGACCGAATTCCATGCCTGAGATACTATATTCATCTTGAAAGCGATAGCAATGTTCTGAAATCTCAATTTCATGCTCTAATTTAAGAAACATTAATAGTAAACGTAACATTATAAGAAACCTTTCTTACATTTGTTTAACGGAGGTTTTAATCTCCGGATATTGGGGTGCCGTATCGAATACGGAAATAAAGCAACGTAACTGAGCATATTATTGTTTCATTTAATAATAACCTCTGACTATACGCTAACTACAATTTTTTAAATACAACAGTAGTGTAGTGTAGAATTTATTAGAACTATACAAACACGTGTAACACAGGTACAAATATAACTAGACGCAACCAGTACAAACGTGATGCACGATTCAATAACACGCGCAAAGTCCGTCACTATATAGCTTATCGTATGTACACGCGTCTTGTCTCGCTTGCGATTATCGCTTGACCCCACACCAGCACCCCTACGTTGCGGCATTGCTTTATACTGTCAAATACAATATGTCTCGACACAATACTCGACCGCTCGGAGCATTTCTTAGAACCAGCTTGTATTTTCAATATGAGACACCTGGCAGTGATCACAATACAACAATATACCCTAAGAGATTACAATACACAATGGGCTATTTCTAATTACAAATTTTAAAAACAAAATAAACAAAAGAAGTCCAAATGCGGAAAATTAATAAAGTGTGTGTTTTATGGCAGGCAGGTGTGCATTCACTTTTGTCGGCGTGTAACTGTGTGAACTTAGGCTGGTGTGCACTGACTTTTAATCGATGGTTAAAATAAGATAATCGCCAAAAACGTACGGAAAAACAGTGATTATTTCTGGTTAACCGACAGTTAAATTTCAGTGCACACCAGCCTCAGTAAATTAATTGATTGTCGATAAGTTAATTTTGTCTTTCAACAAAGACAATAAAAACAAATTGTAGTATATATGGTGTGTGCATTATCTATTAAAATATATATGTATGTGGGTAGTTGATAAAAAGTTATAATAAAACAGTTCGCAAGCAACCACTGAGTGTTTATTACACAAATGAACACGTAAAATAACGGAGTGGTACCCAAGAGATGGAAAAAGGCGTAGAATTCGACAATATAAGAGATGGGAGGACAATTTTAATCAAACCACAGGGACATTGTGGTCCAGAACCTGTATAGACAGGGAGAAATGGGCAGCAAACAGCTTGAGGGAGGCCTTTGTCGAAGGATAAGTGAATTAGGTTTTTTCAGCATTAAAGGCTATTTTAATTTTTAACCGACTTTAAAAAAGGAGGAAGTTTTTTTATGTATGTTCACCGATTGCTCCGAGATTTACGCGATTCTTTTTTTTGTTCGACGCGGAATAGCTGCCATTTGGTCCCCTAAAAATGGACATATTTTGGCCCAGTAGGTTTAATTTTATGAACATTTTTATTTTATTTATTTGTTGTAATACTAAATATATATGTCGGAGGGAAGCTTTAATTGGACTTTAATTGAATGTTGACTGGATATATAACGCACAATATCTTTTGTTTACATTTTAATTACTTCTAAAATTCTTAATGTAATTTAATTAAGTTTGTTACATGTTTCTATAACTTAAAGATCCGTTCTAACCTAATAAAAGTTATGAATATTGTGATTTAATAAACGACCAATGAGAGCAGAGCATGTCTTGAGCGGGGTCAAGGACGCCCTCTATACTTTGAGTAGTATCTACTTCGGTAGACGGAGGAGTTTTTGTGGCACATTTGGTTAATGGCAATAGGTCGAGTTGGACCATGGAGTATTTTAAAGAAAGTATTGATGTTGGAAGTATGAGCGGGTGCCCTGAACCCGCTGCTCGGTCTAAACTATGTTAAAATGTCTTTTAAATCTAAATTAAAAGTGTATAAATCGTGGCTAAAGATGATGTCGTGAGAATGAGGCCGTTCTGTATATATATTTGTCTCTTTCGTATTTTGTTTATAGATAGAAGACAACAACACGTATGAGCGTATGGTCCGCGCGGCTCTCAACACTCCAGGCATATATTTTTCATACGGGTATGATCTTACGCACACTCTGCAACGATTGCATTCAGTAGCACCTGAATTTCATAAGGTAATTATTATATATTAAACTTAAATAAATCAACACATCTTAATTAATAAAATTACGTTTTAACGGTTTTAAGCGCGGTAATTTATTTGACGACAAAGGTGACATTTGTCCAACGAGTATTGTTAAAGTTTTATTTAACGTACCGCCAACTTGTTCATTTTAATTATTTAGTTTTAATTTTGTTTATGGTTATTATTTACTCTATGGGAGCCTAATCTAATGTACCACCGCTTCGTAACATGTTGTGGCTTGAAAAGAAGAAGCGGCGCAAGAAACTCTTCAGCAAACATGCCTAGTTCTAAAAATTTTATGTAATATTATATATATTATACAATTCACGAAAACTTAAGAAAATATTTCATCTTAATTAACTCATAATTCATAAAAAACTGTGTGTGTACTTATGTACATGCGTTAGAACTTATACTTCTTTGGCGTAACAAGATAAAAATCTTTTCAAAAATTTTATCTTTCGCCTTATTCTACGTTTGTAGAGAAAACGACACTAACAATAGAAAAACTAAAATGTTGACTATAGCTAACTTCAAGGTGTCGGTTGACTATAGCTAACTTCATAGTGTAGGTTTTTCGTGTGACAATGTGCGCGCGCATCATGAAAGTATAACTTCAAAACTAAAATGTTGACTATAGCTAACTTCAGGGTGTCGGTTGACTATAGCTAACTTCATGGTGTAGCTTTTTCGTGTGACGGTGTGCGCGCGCATTATGAAAGTATAACTTCAAAACTAAAATGTTGACTATAGCTAACTTCAGGGTGTCGGTTGACTATAGCTAACTTCATAGTGTAGGTTTTTCGTGTGACGGTGTGCGCGCGCATTATGAAAGTATAACTTCAAAACTAAAATGTTGACTATAGCTAACTTCAGGGTGTCGGTTGACTATAGCTAACTTCATGGTGTAGCTTTTTCGTGTGACGGTGTGCGCGCGCATTATGAAAGTATAACTTTAAAACTAAAATGTTGACTATAGCTAACTTCAGGGTGTCGGTTGACTGTAGCTAACTTCATAGTGTAGGTTTTTCGTGTGACGGTGTGCGCGCGCATTATGAAAGTATAACTTCAAAACTAAAATGTTGACTATAGCTAACTTCAGGGTGTCGGTTGACTATAGCTAACTTCATGGTGTAGCTTTTTCGTGTGACGGTGTGCGCGCGCATCTTAAAACTTTACTCTGATCATTTTTCCCTAACGCGCCAAAAGAAGTATAGCTTTAAAAACATAAACCATAACCTAATATTATGACATTCTAAGCATGCCTTGTCTGTACATTGAAGCTTTTTAAAAAAGCAACTGCACAAGTCTATATAAACGATGGATAACACGATGTTCTTGTCTGTTTATCTGTTTGTTCGGGATTCACATAAAAACTACTGGGCCGATTTCGATACGCTATTCTCTGATCGACAGAAAATTTTTAGACTTCAAATCTGCGCTACTTTTTATCCTGGGAATCCCGCGGGAATTTTTCAGGGAATAATTTGAAATTGCCAGATTGAAAAAGAAAAAGAATTTGTCATTCAATTCTAATGCGGTTTTGTCACTGGTCGATAGCAAAATTTATGTAATAAAATGTTTGTAGACGCACCCTCAAGAAAATTCACTGTAGTCTTAAAAAAAGTGGCTGATCAAGAAGTGTTTCTTTACTGTAGATGAATTTCTTTTAAAAAGTGCTTGACTTATTATATATATGAAAAACCTTAGTGATCTATTTGTTATTATTATATTAGGTTTACCTAATAGGGAATCAGCCAGACCCCATTTCAAAACGTTACGAATTCTCACCCTACCTTGTATATTGGTACTTCAAGTAGCCCTATATGTCAGAGTCAATGAGTCCATGTATGCAAAGCATAGCGACATACATTCACATCGGACTCGGAACAGAGATAGGATTGCACCGATGCAGACGCGATTAGAAAAATCTAGCACGCTAACACATGTTATGGGTCCGACTATCACTATCACTACATAGTATAAAACAAAGTCGCCTTTTCTGTCCCTATATCCCTATGTGCACTTAAATCTTTAAAACTACCCAACGAATTTTGATGTGGTTTTTTCCAATAGATAGAGTGATTCAAGAGGAAGGTTTATATGTATAATACATGCATCATATACTAAGGCAACATTGCTAATTTTAGAGGTTTCTATGTAGTGATGCCCGTGCAAAGTCTGAGCGGGCCGCTATGTTTTTATATACAACGTTCATAGTTTTTCTGTAGTGTATTTAATTTTGTATCAGCATTGCACCCGTGCGAAGTATATAATAAACTACCGGACAAAATCACACTTTCCGGCAGTTTAAACGCATTCACTTGTCGGCTAAAGAAGTGGCTAATCGAGCACACCTATATATGGCACCTATATAGCTTGAAGGAATTTATGGATTACAAAGATTGACGACAAACAATTAACTAAAGATTTTGTAATAATATATATAACCCGGACGTGTAACATAGTTACGAATAAATGAGTTTATTATTTCTCTTGACATTAATTACTTATATTTTATCGAAAATTGACTTTTTTTTATCAGAATATTTATGTTAATTTAATTTTAAATTTCATTTCATTCATTTTGTACACCACTGTGTGGTAGAATAATATACTGTGCATCTACAATCGTGTAACACCTGTATAAACTACATTCTTGCAAATATAGATATTGATATTTGGTATTTTTTATGCTGGGGTTCCCGCGGGATTTTTTTTTGATTTTAATCAATTTAATGCATTTATATTATTCGTTCAAAATACTGTGTCACGCAATAAATAAACCAATAAGTATAAACCCCTCATATTTATACCTTAAAAGTAAAATAATAAAATTACAAGTTTTTAAATTTAAATACATGCCCTATAACTGTTATCTTATCATCGTATCTTATCTTCCTATCGTCTCATCTTATCTTCTTATCATCTCATATTATCTTTTTATCTTGTCTTCCGTAGATGTCAATAGCGAATCGCGCCGATCCTCGTTTCCTATGGAATGGCCACCTTCTAAGAGATTACTCCCAAGAGCAGTTCGCGAGGTTCACCTTGCCCATAATCGAGGGATGTATCCTTTTCTAAAATTATATCCCATTCGTATTACGAAACAGTTTAATAAGAACTGGCTTAAAGGCCTAGTTGCCAAGTCATAAATGCTTTAAAAAAATGTTTAATAAAAATGGGTGCGTGTTTTTTTTACTCTATCATGTAAAAACTAATGAACGAATTTTGATGAACCTACAGCAGCAACAATATAGCTTATACATTAGAAATATATATAGAAAACGCGAATAATGACGTCATCATTTTCGATCACACAGCGCTCAGAATGACCCATGTCAAGTGCTCGGTCGAAGTGGACGTTGACCACACAGCATTAATTCTCTCTAGCGATTGACATTGAAAATGGCGCGATTTTTAAATCAACCAATGACATTTGTGTATTTCTATTTTATTTCATTTAGGTTTATGGCTTGGCAGTTAGGCCTTTAAGCTAGATCTTCGTTTACAATATAATTTCTTCATTTTCTTAAGCCTATGTGTAGCGCAGCTGAACTGTAGGTAATCAGCTAGTGCCCTTCGACGGAGTTCTTGTGACAACTCGAAAGGCCACATTTGACTATACAGTTCACATTTCTCACAAAACACATAACTCTTTTTGAGTATATCTCTATCAATATCCTACAACTATTGTTCATTTTAAAGTAATTTTACACATTTCTAGAAAATAAAACTGCACAGCACAACGTCTGCTTTCAGTTCCCGCTATATATATATAGGGTGGAGTAGAAAAAGTAGGAAAGCGGACCCTGGGCATCGGATTGATTGCTCCGAACTCAACCGGGATTTAACGCTTGGATGATGATGATGATAGTATATATATATATATATATATATATATATATATATATATATATATGTCTTTGGAATATGATATTTAAATTCACTTATAAATATTTATATATTTTGTATATATGTATTTGTATGGTATGTATATTAAGTATATATCTATGTAATATATATAATTTATGTATTTGTTATTAAAATGTAAGTAGTTTGTACTATATGTTACGTATACCACCATCGCCATTATCATATAATTTCATTTCTGGGGTTGTCTGGAAGAGATCGCTTTTTAGCGATAAGACCGCCCTTTGTACATAACTAGGTATAATTTTAGTCTTAAGTGCATGCTTGTATTGGTGTACAATAAAGAGTTATCTATATATTAGTTATGAATATTTATGTTTTTAATGCCATTTTACCTATTTCGCCTGATTCAATTTCTGTCATTTAGGTTGCCTGGATCGCTTTGAGCGATAAGGCCGCCTGCTGTGTTGTCTAGAAAATATTGTGAACATGGTCTGTTTCTGTAATTCTATATTTTGGTGTGAAATTAAGCGTTATCTATATATATTGGCCTTGACCACGAGAGGTCAGTTGTGTCGATAAACCACGTGAACGTGAACGGGCACCAGATCACGTGGTCGCTGGTCTCCAGGAGGTGCGTGGACCGCGCCGGCACCAGGTTCTTCATGAGGGGCGTCGATGCACAGGTATGTGTTTTTAACCGACTTCGAAAAAAGGAGGAGGTTTTCAATTCGTCGGGATCTTTTTTTGTTGTTGTTGCCTTTATTTTATGTATGTTCGCTGATTACTCCGTAATTTATGATCCGATTTACGTGATTCTTTTTTCTTGTTCGACGCGGAATAGCTTCCATGTGGTTCCCTAAAAATTTGACATAGTTTGGCCCAGTCGTTTTCATTTTACGAGTATTTTTTAAGAAGAAACTTTCCTTTTCGTTCCATATGTACACCGATTACTCTGAGATTTATGATTCGATTTACGTGATTTTTTTTGTTCGCCGCGGAATAGATGCCATGTGGTCCCCAAAAATTTGGCATAGTTTGGCCCAGTAGTTTTCAATTTACGAACATTTTTTTGTTCTCGTTTCTAGGGACCTATATTTTTTAAGAAGCGCGGCACCATTCGTAAGTTCACCCATACATAGCTAGATACTAAAAAGTAACAAATAAAAACTTCGTTTAAAAAAACAGACTTCAAAAACTAAAATGTATAAAATAACTTATTTCTAAAAGCTATTACTATTAATATATATTATCTAAAACATCTTGAAGTTGGTGCAAAGTAAATCATAAAAATTACTATAATATTTTGAAAATTACTAAGCACCGACTTTAAGATGTTTTAGATAATATCTATTAATAATAATAGCTTTAGAAATAAGTTATTTTATACAGTTTAGTTTTTTAGTTTTTGAAGTCTGTTTTTTAAACGAAGTTTTTATTTTTTATTTGTTCTCTCGACATTTTTAGGAAGAGATCGCTATAAGCGACAAGGCTGCCCATTCTAATACAAATGTATTGTGGCGACCGAGGGTAGAACTGCCCAGCAGCGTAAATTAGTTTTAGATCTTTTAGAAAAAACTAGAAATTTCTGGAAGGAAAAGACAAGGACGGATATATTTAGAAAAGGATAGACGATGAACGAAAGACAGAGATAGATAGATTTAGGAAAGGGTTAGACGGTTAACGAAAGAAAGAGATAGATAGATGTATAAACGAAAGTTCCCGAACAGAAGGTTCGGGAAGCAAGAGAGAGATAGATAGATGGTTTCTAGAAAATTCTTCTGGGTATATAAACAGCGTAAGGCGCGCCTACCGGGCAGTTTAGAGTTGAGTTCAGTCCAAGACGGTGAAGCGACAAGTGCGATACTAAAGAGTTGGAAGAGAAGGTTAATAGAAGACAGAGACGAATCAAGTGGTGAATTTAGTGACCAGTTTGGTGGACTGATACGTGAAGGAGGTGTGTAGCGTAGTTCGAGAGAGGAACTAAAAGCGAGCTACACTCGATAATATCGGAGGTGGTCTACGCAATATCGGCGACGGTATTGAGGGTATGTCAACTTATCGTCGGGACTGCATCGTTGGTCGTGCGTATAGGGGCAACCCGGCAGAGAGCGCACGCAGTGCGCGACTGTGCAAGTTAATAAAAGTGTTTAGATAGATAGATAGATAGATAGATAACACTTTATTGTACACCATTACAGAAAAGCTTACGAACTAGTATTATTATAGTAGGGTACAAAGGGCGGTCTTATCGCTAAAAAGCGATCTCTTCCAGACAACCCGTGGCAAGAATATTCTGATTTGAAGTGGCGACGGTGGTATACATAATTATTGTACGATTACTTAAATTTTATTAATAAATATATAACTATACTATATATACAAATATACACATAAGTTATATACATATATAATGTATAGCGATAATATGCAACTATTTAAACATAATAGACATATAGCTATATGCAATATAATATATACTAATTACATAAAATTACATATCATTATATTGCAGATAGAATTTTCTGACTAAATTCTTAAATATTATTAGGGATTTTGCTTGTCTGACAGCAACAGGCAATGAATTCCAAAGTTGGACAGCCTTAACCGTGAAAGAATTATTGAAGAACGTTGTACTATGAATAGGAGTAATAAGTCTATGTTGACTGGAAGGGCGTAAATTGTGAGAGCAAGAAATAAATTCGAAGCGTTCTTTAAGGTACTGTGGAGTAGTAGGGATGAATAAAATACTGTAAAGCAATGAAAGAATATGAGTATTCCGGCGAATACGGATTGGCAACCACTTGAGCTTTTTTCGAAATTCAGAAACGTGGTCATACTTGCGTAATCCAAATATGAACCTTATGGAAAAGTTTTGGAGTCGCTCAAGTTTATTAAGCTGTTCTTGAGTTAAATCTAGATAGCTGGCGTCGGCATAATCAAGTATGGGCAAAAGTAGCGACTCTGCTAGCTTAATTTTGGTGGCGATGGGCAGGAAGTTTTTCAGCCGCCAGAGTGATCTGGAGGAGAGAAACAAACGCCGACTCAACTCCGTTATATGGGGTCTCCAGGACAGCTCACTATCAAATATAACTCCTAGGTTTCTGACCTTATCACTGATAGGGATAAGCTTCCCATCAAAAAGAAAACTTGGCATACAGGTCCAGTCAACTTTACACAGCATCCGCGAGCTACCGATGATAATTACTTGAGTTTTCTCAGGATTCACAAGAAGTCCGTTCGATTTACTCCATTGCAGTATGCGGTCAAAGTCAGTGTTTATCGTTGCGACTGCTTGATTTAGTGTAGCAACCGGTGCCTGCGTGTAAATTTGCAGATCGTCTGCATAGAGGTGATAGGATGAAGTAAGTTCATTGGAAATTGAGTTTATAAAAACAGCGAATAATAAAGGAGATAGTACGCCGCCCTGTGGAACACCGGCAGAGAGATCACACCACGACGAATAGTCGTCATCAACTCGAATGCGCTGTCGGCGTCCATACAGGTAACTATGAAACCAGTCGATTACTTCAGGAGATATGTTAATAGAGCGTAGGATGCCGAGTAACACTTCAAAGTCAACATTATTAAAAGCACTGCTGAAATCGAGCAGCGATAGCACAGTCAGCAAGCCATTGTCCATGCCATGCCGGATGTCATCTGTGATTTTAATGAGGGCTGTGGTGGTGCTGTGGCCAGGACGAAAACCAGACTGGTAAGGATTCAAAAGGGAATTACGGTTCAGGAAAACACTTAGCTGCTGATGAACTAAGCGTTCGAGGACTTTGGAAAGGAAAGGTAGTATGGAAATAGGACGAAATTGAGAAAAGGAAGCGGGGTTGGGTTTTTTTGGTAGAGGAGTAACCTGGGCTTCCTTCCAGGCAGATGGGAATACACAAGATGTTATGGATGTGTTAAGGATATGGGTAAGGGTAGGATTTATGACATCCAGTATGGGTAGGATCATGTTGCGACTAATGCTATCACTGCCGACAGCATTTGATGTAATGGATTTTACAGCTTTCTTAACATCACTATCAGTAAATCGACTAAAAAGAAAAGGAGAATGCTTGGGTGTTGGCTTGGACGAGATTCTTTTCAAAGTTTCAGACTTTATTACTACATCAAAGTCAGAAGTGGTTGAGAAGTGTTGATTTAAATCATCAATATTGAATTTTTGACTGACTGAGTTTTCTGTTTGTTTGCCAATCCCCAAAGAGCGCAGAAACTTCCATACTTTAGCTGGATCATCATTTTGAACTGATTCGTGAATATAACGGCGTTGAGCGTCCCTACACACTCTATTACAGCGATTACGAATGCTCACATAAGCAGCTTTGTTTGCTTCGGTTGGCTTCATTTTGTATCGAGTTTTAGCTTTAGATTTCTTGTGCATCTGCGATTTAATATCATCGGTAAGCCACGGTGCAGGCAAGTGTTTGACCTTGATACGGCGTAAAGGCGCATGAGTATCATACAGCTTCATCAAAGCAGCATGAAACACATGAACCTTATCATCAATAGTGAGTGCACTGACCACCCCAGACCAGTCAATTTCCTGAGCGTCTTTAAGTAAGGCATCTAGGCTCATGCCGCCAAAATTACGCTGCAGGATGATTTTGGGCTTAGCTTTCGGCGGGTGTAAGTTATATGAGAGAAAAATCATGTCATGATAGGAAAAAGCATCCGCCGAACATTGACCATAATGAGATACGTGAGGTTGTGATGAAACCATTATTAGGTCGAGAAGAGAAGGGGATGAATTAGGGAAACGATGAGTAGCACTCAGAGGAAGTATATGTATGTTAAGGGATCTTGTTAAAGTTTCTAAAGCAGAAGAACGATGGTCTTGTTTAAGGAGGCAAGTGTTGAAATCTCCCATGATGATACTATGCATATATAAAGGAGAAAACTTTTCTAGTAAAGTTTCAAAAGAGGAGAAGTAATTAATGCGAACAGACGATGCGTAAAATACTCCTAGTAAAATTTTGGTATGCGTAAGTTCTACTTCTATAAATAAATACTCACCGTTATCCGGTGTTGGGGGTTGTGAAGATGCACTTAAGATTTTGTATGCTAGATGGGAGCGCAAGTATATAGCAACACCCCCACCACCAGTACCGATACGGTCATTTCTAATTAGACGATATCCTGGCAAAGAGTATGAAGTAGAGGACAGGCAAGGTTTAAGCCAAGATTCCGAAACTAATACAGCGTGCAAATTATTATGACTAAATGACGCCAGCATATCGGGGAAATGAGCTGGAATACTCTGAGCATTTATGTGTGCCACATTGAAATTACGGGAAAGGCCTGAAAATTGATTTTCAATTACTTCTTGTAGTGAAGATAAATCATGGTTGCTGCCATGTGAACTGTCAGATGAAGACAAACAGGAATGAAAATCTGAGTCAGAATCACTATAACTCTCATAGTTATCCATAAAATAAAATAAATACTTTATATAAATAAATTACAATTTCAAATATATAAATAATCAAATATATAATAATACACAAATATTGTTTATAAAAATACAAATCAGTCAGAATGTGTCTGCCAGGTGTGCGGATGAGATAGCTGATATGAGTATAACAACACAATAATAGCAAAAACAAAACGCAACAAATGACACAGGGCAAAAAAGTAAATTATATGAATGACATTGACAATTATGACAGAATTACAAGAAAAAGAGACTAGAGAAAAAAAAAAAAGGTAAACAAACCAACATAATAATAATTAAGTTAATGTAAAGTCAATGTGCGAAAACTATAAAAGAACGAAAGTTATAATAGTAATGAGATTTTTGTCATATTTTATAAATTACACAACAAGAAATGGAGTACAGAACAATTAATAATCGGAAATGTATAAAGCGGAGCGAAATAAAACAAGCAAAAGGCTCGTTTGAGAATCGCTACTTCTTAGCTCCTGCTGTCGGACGACGAGTTTTGGGAACAACTACAGGTTCTTTGGTCACAACCTGTGCTGCAACCTGGTCTAAATTAGACGAAGCGGGGAAGCTTTCCAAGTCGATTAACTTTTCGATGCGTTGGCGTGTACCGTCGCGGGCTAACACATAGATAGTGCCCTCCCGCGTCCAGCAGTTCCTCACTCCTAGGCGCTGCCTAGCTTGGATAAAGAGTTGATGTCGTCGTTTAGTTAAAAACTCCGATATGGTGATCCCGGTGCCCTTGAGCTTAGTTTTAGCAAACCAGATTTTGTTACGGTCCACTGCATCACAGAGCTTGAATAGAATAGGTCGCGGACGCTCGGCTGGAGCTGGTGCCTTACCCATTCTGTGCGACCGGCGGATGTCAGTTTCTTTGAAGCCTTCTAACTTGAGTTTTTCACAAATGATGTTAGTAACAGCAGATGTGGTATCCTCTTGTTTATTCTCAGGGACTCCATGTAACAAAAGAATTTTTCTTCTAGACCGCATCTCCACCTGGTCTACCGACTGCTGCACAAGGTCTATCTGCTCCTGTAGAGCCCGAAGAGACTTCAATATAAAGGTCTTAAAATTGTAGAAGTCACTACTCAGAGCAGAAGTAGAAGTATTTGCTGGTGCACCCTTGTGTAGTTCACCCTCCAGGGCATCCATGCGTTCAGCAAATGTTGAAGAAAGCTGATTCATAGCTTCCTGTATGGCATCCATATTGTAGGAATATGTACTTACAAGAAAAAAATGTGTGTTGTGTTGTGAATTGGTAGGAGATAACACCTGACAGTTATTATTGCTACAAACTGTAAGTAATCATGTAATAATCACTCACTAATTCTTATTTAGTTAATTAAAAAGGTTAAATAATTGCACAAGTTATTTTCAAAGATGTTACCTTTTCCAAATCTACCCACCAAAAAAAGTGTTTAGTTAAAAACTGGAGTTTTCTTCCAATCCAATTGTGCGTACCCCGCTCGCACGTAACAGTATCCATATCAACTGTCTAGATTTAAGTTTATGGTGAACGATAAAGAGTTTCCATTCATGTATTTTTAGAAATAATAATGTTTTTCTTACATCCTCGTCATCAGGGCAACGTGGCGAACTTCGTAGAGACGGAGCAGATAGTGGAGCGCGGCGGCGAGAAGTCCTCCTTCGTGCAGACCCGGGGCTCGATCCCGTTGTACTGGAGCCAGTACCCGGACATCCGGTACAAGCCGGCCGTCAGCTTGGCCCACGAGGACCATGTGGCTGCGTACACCAAGCACCTGAGGGACCAGCTCCAGAGGTACGGGAACCAGGTCTTGGTTAATTTGGTGAGTCATCTTATATATAAAATTCTCATGTCACAATGTTAGTTACCATACTCCTCTGACGGTTTGACCGATTCTCATGAAATTTTGTGTGCATATTGGGTAGGTCTGAGAATCGGACAACATCTTTTTTCATCCCCCTAAATGTTAAGGGTAGTCCACCCTATTTTTTTTAATTTTTAGATATTTTTATTGTTTTATGATACAGCGTTAAAAATACATACAACCCTAAATTTTCAACCCTCTACCCCTATTTTTTATTTAATTATAAACTTTATTGCTGTCGGCATATCAATTGAAGCTTTTCCGGACAGGACGACGTCTGACGGGACAGCTAGTTTTTTTAAAATATTTTTTTAATATTTATGTATTATTCCATATTTTAATGTATTCATTCTAAGGTAGCCAGGTAGATATCTTGTAAATCGAACACTTATATTACAAATATTGTTAACACATATATACACCACAGATTGGGGTCTAGAGATGGTTATGTTATATCGTCTGTTGGTCGGTATATCTGTTTGTTCGGGAACATTTGGTCCCGGTAGATGACGCTGGAATCGGTTACTAGATTTTTATTTTTTAAAGGCAGGACAACGTCTGTCGGGTACAGCTAGTACACATATATAATTATGTACATAACAAATTAAAATTATCTGGAAAATAATAAAAATACCAGAGTTCTATTGTGTTAGTGTCCTGATTGTTGGTGGTCACGAAGCGACTGACAACGCCATCTAGTTTGGTCGATCGTAACATCGTAAACGTGTCGTAGATCGACCAGCGCGGCAAGGAAGAGGCGCTCGAGCGCGGGTACAGGGCCGCCGTTGCGGCCGCAGCGCTGCCCGGCGTCAGGTACGAGCCCTTCGACTTCCACGCCGAGTGCCGAGGCATGAGGTACTACAGGCTGAACGTGCTCATCGACAGGATTACCCACGAACAGGTGAGCAAAGTCCGGTCATAACCTGTGATCAAAGTCCGGTCATAACCCGTGAGCAAAGTCCGGTCATAACCTGTGAGCAAAGTCCGGTCATAACCTGTGATCAAAGTCCGGTCATAACCCGTGAGCAAAGTCCGGTCATAACCTGTGATCAAAGTCCGGTCATAACCCGTGAGCAAAGTCCGGTCATAACCTGTGATCAAAGTCCGGTCATAACCCGTGAGCAAAGTCCGGTCATAACCCGTGAGCAAAGTCCGGTCATAACCTGTGAGCAAAGTCCGGTCATAACCTGTGATCAAAGTCCGGTCATAACCCGTGAGCAAAGTCCGGTCATAACCTGTGATCAAAGTCCGGTCATAACCTGTGATCAAAGTCCGGTCATAACCCGTGAGCAAAGTCCGGTCATAACCCGTGAGCAAAGTCCGGTCATAACATGTGATCAAAGTCCGGTCATAACCTGTGATCAAAGTCCGGTCATAACCTGTGATCAAAGTCCGGTCATAACCCGTGAACAACTATTAAAATGGATCTAAAAAATCCTGTCAAATAATATAAAGCAGTGCTTTTCAATCTTTTTTGAATACTCAACCCCCTTGTTTGCTACTAACGCAATTCTTCATTTAATAAAACCTCATTACATCAAAACATTATAATATTATTAAAAATCACTCGTGTTACTCGCTTTACATACGTCTAAACATTAACACAATAACTGCTATATAAAATCTAAAAATACATAATATAAAACCTTGTAAATATATATATATATATATATATATATATATATATATATATATATATATATATATATATGCTCCGGTGGTTCGGGCATGTGGAAAGAATGTATGATGAAAGAATGACTCAACAGATATACAATGCAAGAGTGGATGGATGCAGAAGTCGCGGAAGGCCACCACACCTCTTCCATGATCAAATTGATCGTGTACTAGCAGAAGGTGTGTCAGGAGCCTTAAGAACAGACGAGCGTGCATGACGAGAGCTATGAATGTCAAAGAAGCGAGTGAGTTGTGTAAGAATAAGCCTGAATGGCGCTCTGTTGTTCGTGCCTACCCCGCAAGGGATCTGGCGTATGTATGTATAAAATCGTAGCAGATCTTTAAATTTGATATAACCACAGAACACCCCTTACAGGTTGACAAAGGCCCCCTTGGGCCAAATACAGACAAAAAGTTAGTAATTTAAATGATTATGTTTATTTCGTTCTCTGTTTTGTTACCTATATTCATCATTACGGCCTATACTATGCAAAAAGCTGCCGAGCTTCGAAAGTACCTAAGTATGAGGTGTAAACTTAAATCCCTTTGGCCGGTGACCTCCCTAGAGGTCGCAGCCCATAGATTAAAAAACCCTACCACGAGAAGTTATCACTTGAATGAATACGTTGGTTCTTATCAGACCGAGTTCGGTTACTTCATGTCGCGTGGGGGCACGGTGCTGCTGCGCCAGGGCGGCGTGTTCCGCACCAACTGCGTGGACTGCCTCGACAGGACCAACGTGGTGCAGAGCCTGCTGGCGCGGCTGCAGCTCAGCGCCGTGCTGAAGCTGCTCGCGGTCGTCTCCGAGGGAGACTCGCATCCGCACCTCGACCGGCTCTTCAACACCGTGAGTCTCCTCCTCCTTTGATGCTTTTTGTTTTTATTGCAGGAGTTCAGCAGACAGCCCACTTGATGGAAAGCGGTTACCATCGCCTATGGACATTTGCAACACCAAAGCTGCTACAAATGCGCTACCGCTCCTATTAAGGGAGACTGGAACCTGGTCACTAATGCCGGAACACAACACAAGGTTGTTATGGCGGCATACTCTAGACCAGGGATGGTGGCCATCCAGTCGGGCAAATACTCTACCAGCTGGAAAATTGAAATAAATACATAATGTTTTACAATTATACAGGTGGCCAAGAATGTGAGTGAAAAGGAAACTAAACCTGGTATATGAAGAAAATTACTTTTAATTATTTTTTAAAGATAGACAACACTTTATTGCTCACCAAATACACAATTACACAAAACCGAAAAAAATACAAAATTTACATTGACGTGTGTGAAGCTGCGGGCAAATGTTAGTTGTGTATAATTTTCACAAATCTATTTATATATTAAATCGTTCATAGAATAATTTCTTTAGGTTTGGGCAGACCACGCAGACATGATCTCAATCCAATACTCCGGCACGGGTGCTCTTAAGACTGATTTCACGCGAACCGGCAAAAGGACGCACATGGGCCTGGTTCGGGACGGCATCAACTCGCTGACTAGATACTACAAGAACAACTTCAGTGATGGGTTTAGACAGGTCAGTGTTATTGTTAGAGAATATTTTTATGCAAAAACACATAGTACAATATAAATTTTAAATAAATAGGGTAGTTAACAGACAAATCATCTGAGAAATATTTTATCAATTCACAAAACGTGACAGCCTTCTGGCTCCATATGGTGAGCAGGATTTTCCTGTGTAGAAGGGATCTTACCACAAGCTTTAATGTAAAAGACTACAACACCGACCGCATAGACCACACCGACTACACCGACCACATCGACCACATCGACCACACCGACCACACCGACCACATAGACCACACCGACCACATCGACCACACCGACCACATCGGCCACATAGACCACATAGACCACACCGACCACATAGACCACATCGAATACACTGACAACACGGACCACACCGACTACACCGACCACATCGACCACATCGACCACACCGACCACATAAACCACACCGACCACATAAACCACACCGACCACATCGACCACACCGACCACATCGACCACACCGACCACATAGACCACACCGACCACACCGACCACATCGAATACACCGACTACACGGACCACACCGACTACACGGACCACACCGACTACACCGACCACACCGACTACACCGACCACACCGACCACATCGACCACATCGACTACACCGACCACATAGACCACATCGACCACACCGACCACATCGACCACATCGACTACACCGACCACATAGACCACATCGACCACACCGACCACATAGACCACACCGACCACACCGACCACATCGACCACACCGACCACATAGACCAGACCGACCACATCGAATACACCGACTACACGGACCACACCGACTACACCGACCACACCGACCACATCGACTATATCGACCAAAATTACCAAGTTACAAATCACAAAATAAAAACATATCCTACTTTCTGGGATAATCTTTACATAAATCTATCCCCAAACTTATCCCGTTACCCGGGATGAAACTTCACCTAATTCAGTCCTGTAGTTTAGTTATCACTTCGAAAACCAGTTCCAATGTGATTTTTTCACGGATCGATATCCAATTTTATGTAATAAAATATGTGATATTTTATTCCCGGGAGCGGTTTGAAGTTTTTCGGATAAATAAAAGTTAGCTTATGCCGACACAGTTTCCACTAAAACCATGGCTTTCATTACATTTTTGAAGTGATCACTTCCTATGGGAGGATTCCGGAGGTTCCTATGGGAGGAAACCGCTTTGTTACGTAACGCGTTACGGCGCCAGTCTGTCTGGCTTCCCTTTCTCTTACGCATACCGCAGCGGTAGACAGGCTCCTCCTCTCTCACTCTAACCCGAGCGCTATATACAGTACATTACATTACGCTATAAACAATTACATACAATTTAAGTAATAAGTAATTGTTCGGAATACAGATATCGAGCGCCGGCTTTCGATTGTTACGCGATACATTCGTGTGCACTTTTTTTATCGCGTCGAAAAGCGGGTACACCGGCAATTGACTCGTAGACGCACGGAGACTGCTCTCGCGCTATATATTGAGTATTAAATTATTTATTGAGACTTTTTTGATTAATACCAGTTAGTGGAACATTATATTAGTAAATCTAGACAGTGAACAAGTGATCGTAACAAAATAGGACGAGGCGCGGGTGTATTTGGACAGACATTTATCTAACCCCCGTAGTGTTTCCCTTGTAGTAGTTTGGTAGGATATTTTATATAATTCCTCTCAAGGGGCGCCCTTCCCTTAATATACCGATTAAATAGTGTTTACCCTTGTTCCTGTTCCGGCCACCGTCGACTGGGGTACCAGGTAAGTACCTAGCACCTAAGTAACCAAAAATTACCTTGTGGGTTTGGACCGTCGGGTTACCGATCCCGCCGTGTACGGTACAGTAATAATAGTAGCTTTTCTCAACTTAAACAATTTCAATATTAAATAGTTCAACTTAGATTAGCTTAAGTTATCACTTCTGACGGGGCGTTCCAAGACGCACACGTTTTTGAAGTGATGACTTCTTATGGGAGGGTATACCGCTTCGTTACGTAACGCGTTACGGTAGTGTATCATCTATGGGCGGCGATCTGTCTGGCTTCCAGTTCTCTCATGCCAGTTATCACTTCTGCCGAGCGTCCCGAGACGCACAAGTTTTTTTTAATATTGCGATGCTTAGTGTCATGGGAATCCCGCGGGAATTTCAAGTCAAGCGGGGACTAAATCGCGGGTATATCTTAGTTTATTTATAAAATGTTTTATACTATCCTTGTAATCTAAATCGTTTAATTTTTAAATATTTCTAGGACTCGATCGACCTCTTCCTGGGCAAGTATGTAGTGCACGACGGCGAGGGCAATACTGCTCTGTGCCCATTGCGACGGGACAGAGACTGGAAATACATTACAGTATGTAACTTTGTATATATATATATGTGTGTGTGTATACATATAATAAAATTGTAGAGGTAAAATTTCTGTACAATGGAAAAAATGCTAAAAACCGAGTCAGGGGGATGTAAGAAGTGAAATAGAACTAATTTAGATTTTATTATTTTTTTTTGTTTCTCTGTTTGTCTGTCTGTTTGTACCGGCTAATCTCCGAAACGACCGGTCGGATTTACATAAATTTTGTATGGTTATAGCTTATATCCCTGGTCAACATATAGGATTTTTAGGACTTTTGATCCCGAAAAATTAAATAGTTCCCGTGGGATATTTAAAAAAGCTTTAATCACTTAAACAGCTTATAACAGACTGGAGGTAATTTCTCTGCAACGTAACATAATAGAAACGGAGATTTTGACAGGGTGCGGTATCGGTGAAAGAGTTTTATCTTATATATATTATTAATCATTATAATTATACAATAATTGCACAGTTTACCCTACTATGTATTGTTTTCCTCCAGTTCCCTTCAGTACTCCTAGTGGCCATGTCGATGTTCTGCGCGAGCGCAATCCTCCCGCAGAGATACTCGAGCGAAGTGTTGCTCTACCTCATGTTCTGGGGCGCCGCCGTTGGAGCGACGCTCAACTTTATATTTAGGTAAGTGTGCGTGTTGTTGATATTGCGACGAGCGTTGGAGGTCGAGACGAGCGATTGGAGGTTGAGACGAACGATTAGAATTTGAGACGACTGATTAGAGGTTGAGACGAGCGATTGGAGGTTGAGACGAGCGATTGGAGGTTGAGACGAGCGGTTGGAGGTTGAGACGAGCGATTGGAGGTTGACACGAGCGATTGGAGGTTGAGACGAGCGATTGGAGGTTGAGATGAGCGATTGGAAAGTAAGACGAGCGGTTGGATGTTGAGACGAGCGATTGGAGGTTGAGACGAATGATTAGAATTTGAGACGAGTGATTAGAGGTTGAGACGAGCGATTAGAATTTGAGACGAGTGATTAGAGGTTGAGACGAGCGATTAGAATTTAGAGGCGAGAGATTGGAGGTTGAGACGAGCGATTGGAGGTTGAGATGAGCGATTGGAAAGTAAGACGAGCGGTTGGATGTTGAGACGAGCGATTGGAGGTTGAGACGAATGATTAGAATTTGAGACGAGTGATTAGAGGTTGAGACGAGCGATTAGAATTTGAGACGAGTGATTAGAGGTTGAGACGAGCGATTAGAATTTAGAGGCGAGAGATTGGAGGTTGAGACGAGCGATTAGAATTTGAGACGAACGATTAGAGGTTGAGACGAGCGATTGGTGGTTGAGACGAGCGATTGGTGGTTGAGACCAGCGATTGAAGGTTGAGACGAGCGATAGGTGGTTGAGACGAGCGATTGGTGGTTGAGACGAGCGATTGGAGGTTGAGATGAGCGATTGGAAAGTAAGACGAGCGGTTGGATGTTGAGACGAGCGATTGGAGGTTGAGACGAATGATTAGAATTTGAGACGAGTGATTAGAGGTTGAGACGAGCGATTAGAATTTGAGACGAGTGATTAGAGGTTGAGACGAGCGATTGGAATTTAGAGGCGAGAGATTGGAGGTTGAGACGAGCGATTAGAATTTGAGACGAACGATTAGAGGTTGAGACGAGCGATTGGTGGTTGAGACCAGCGATTGAAGGTTGAGACGAGCGATAGGTGGTTGAGACGAGCGATTGGTGGTTGAGACGAGCGTTTGGAGGTTGAGACGAGCGATTGGTGGTTGAGACGAGCGATTGGAGCTTGAAACGAGCGGTTGAAGGTTGAGACGAGTTTGAAATGATGAGCGAGATTCTTTTGTTACTTTTTAACTATGTACTTAATACTATTATTATTATAGTAGTATATATTGTTTGTTCTGTTCCTTCAACTGCTTCTGTACTTATTTTAGATCTTTTGTTTCGTCTTGTTTTATAGTTTTTTAGAACGTCACTTCGACATATAAAGGTTTTTATTTATATTGCTTTTTTTAGACATGGCAAGGAGTTCGTCGACTGGCCGCGTTTGGACGCCGGTGGCTTAGCCGCGTCCCGTTCCGCGCCCGCGCAGTCCTTATGATCGCAGAGTTCCCGCTCGTAGTCGTCGTCTAATGTGTAGCGTATATGTGCCTCTCGCTCGCACGCCGCGCCGCACCCGCGAGAGAGAGAGGGACGGATATAGCGGTGAGGTTGCCCCGTTGCAAAATAGTCGATACATTTTAAACTGAACCATTTGTTTTTGTTGATTTCATCAATGTGTTGTTATAGTAATATATTGTGTGATTGATGCCGGGTTTTGTATCTTATTATCAGACTTTTTTTTGGGGGCATGCTAATTCTCGAAAGTTGTGAGTATATAGTTTTGTATTTGATAAATTTGACTTATTAAAAAAATTTTTTTTTTGGCCAAAGTTACCAAAAACTTTTTTTAGCTCTTTCATTTTTCAGCTTTTATAGCAATTTTTCGATATTTTCGAAATTTCCTTTAAGGGCACTGCGTGTCCCCACGTGCCCCCATGAAAAAAGCCCTGCTTATTATAAATTAATTTGCTTTACCACGGGCAACGATTTGACATAAACTTGATAGAAGTACCTAAGGATTGGCAAATGTCAATCCAAAGCTTGACCAAGTAATACCAACGGTTGGCAAAAGTCATCCCAATAGTTGGCAAAATTGATCCCAAAAGTTGGCAAAAGTCATCCCAAAGGTTGGCAACTCAAAGGCAGGCAGAGTAACCATTAATAGGATGAGCTCGGGATGACTGCTTGAACCCTTCTTTCGTTGAGTTGCCCTCAATATGATGCCTCTTCCAGGTCGTGCCAGAAAACGCTCTGAGAGAAGAGTTTTATTCTAGATTGAAACACATTAACAACACTTCTCAGATTCACGTGTATATTGATATGTTATATTATTAATATGTAAGTAATAAAACTACGTTTTAACGGTTTTCAGCGAGTTATCCTAGTTGATTTTTATTATTCAGATTACTCTACAAATCTCAACAATAATATAACGAATGTTTCACAGAAAGTTATTTTGGTTCAGACAACGTTTCATACGTAAAAAATACAAGATTTCTTTTTTGTATTGAAATGTATAATAAAACTACTTTTTAACGGGTTTTAATCGCGATAATTTTTATTTTTTTATTATTCCGACGTTTCGGCTACTTTTCAGTGGCCGTGATCACGGGAGACAAAGATGTCGAGTGTCAATGAGTATTGTTAATGTTTTATTTAGCCTGCCGCCAACTTGTTCATTTTAATTATTTAGTCTTGTATTTTAATTTTGTTTATGGTTATTATTTACTCTATGGGAGCCTAATCTAATTTACTATCGCTTCACAACATGTTGTGGCTTGAAGAGGAGAAGCGGCGCAAGAAACCCTTCAGCAAACATGCCTAGCTTTAATCTTAATATATATAAATCTCCTGTCACGATGTTTGTCCGCGATGGACTCCTAAACTACTCAACCGATTTTAATCAAATTTGCACACCGTGTGCAGTTTAATCCAACTTGAAAGATAGGATAGTTTTTATACCGTTGGAACCGGTAGGTGGCGCTGGGATCGGGTCATAGATTTTTATTTTTTCAGAGCAGGACAACGTCTGCCGGGGCCGCTCGTAATTTTATATAATATTAAAATGAGTGGGAGGAACAATAAAATTATCAATCAGAAAGACCTGCGAGACCTCAAGACACTGCGTCTTGAGGTCTGGCAGAGATTTTTCACATATCAAGGTTTCACTATAGTATAATTTTTCAGCCAATTGTAAAGTAATATAATCAGTAGTAAGATATGGAACCCGGCATATAATAAGAATATAAAAAAATAGGCAAATTGAGAACCTCCTTTAGGAAGTCGGTTAAAAGTCAGTGTCATTGACCTGTCAAGTTTTAAAGTTACTTTCATATGTGCTTATACTGTTTTGATTTTTGTAACGATAACATATTTATAGTAAAGCGGATGATAGATGTACACTCGTGGTATGAAAATGTTCGCCAGTTTTCAAATTGATTGATATGGTGCAAATGTTACATGTTCAAAGTAAGTCACAAAATAGACTGTTCCACAGAAAATTGTGTTCAACTATTTGATAGTAAAGTGTTATTTTGATCAAACTTTTCGATTTCGAGTGTTTAGAGATCTAAAATCTTTTTATTGATTTTAATATTTATGATAAGCGTAATGATTATATTCTCTTTGTTTCTGATGATTAAAAATATTGTTAATATATCTCAATGCAATTTTTCTTTTATCACGTTTCCCTTATTTTTTTCAAAATGTAACATTTATTAAAATGTTCCCAGTATTGTTTCTTGTACTCGCGAAAAGTCGACTTTAATGTGACGAACATTTCCACTCCGCGACTGTACAAGCTTATTTATGGATCGGAGACCTTTTTCGTCTGTGAAAGATGACAAACTTAGGAGCCATTGCTACAAGTGTTTTCTCGCAAGTTTATCAGCAGCTTTAAGACCAGCCGTACACCTGTAAATTATACTCGGAATATGTGCGCTTAGACTTAGAGACAAGCGAGTGAAACTTACAGGTGTATATCGGGTTAATGATAAATTTAGCTAAAACTCAGCAGTAAAATACGTCTTAGTTCACGTACGCACTATGCGGCTAATCGGACATTAAACCGCATTGTGCGTAACACCGTCCGGTTGACCGGCGACGGGGTCGCAGCATAGTGCCTACAGAAATCGGTTTTATCTATATTTTGTCGACTGTATCCAAACCACATAGTGCATATGAGCGTTTATGTAGAATAACGTATGAAATGAGAAAACTATTCATTGTGGCATAATATGCGAGTCCTAGTGAAATTGTTAAATAAAGTCTATATCAAATAGGACGCTATGGTTGACACATTCATATTCATAAAATAGAATTCATTGCGTCATCGTGAATTTCCCTACGAAATAAATATTAAATTAAATCGTATAAAATATATTTGTCGGAGGGAAGCTATAATTGGATGGATGTATAACGCACGATATTATTTGTTTACATTTTAATTGCTTCTAAAATTGATAATTTAATTTGGTTTGATGTCTTAAATGTTTCTATAACTAAAAGATCGTTCTAACCTAATAAAAGTTATGAATATTGTGATTTAATAAACGACCAATGAGAGCAGAGCATGTCTTGAGCGGGGTCAAGGACGCCCTCTATACTTTGAGTAGTAGTAGTATCTACTTGGGTAGACTGAGGAGTTTTTGTGACACATTCGGTTGACGGCAATAGGTCGAGTTGGACCATGGAGTATTTTAAAGAAAGTATTGTAGTTGGAAGTATGAGCGGTGCCCTGAACCCGCTGCTCGGTCTAAACTATGTCATAATGTTGATCAAATCTAAATTCAAAGTGTATAAGCCGTGGCTATTGTGTTTTATGCTCGCATTTTATCCTGATGACGCCCACTAAACCTGCAATAACTAAAGGAGATGTCGCGAGAACGAGGCCGTTCTGCGACATATTTATTATCTGTTTAACAAAAATCTTATATTTTAAGAATCACGATGTTTATTTATCTATGTACGTAATGTCTTCCACACCGTCCTATTTGAAATAGACTAATAATTAGAGATGCCACGTATATTCGGCTGCTATTCGGTATTCGACCGAATACCGAACACCTAACCGTGAAATAAACCCCCGCACATATCGCTTAAAATTGTTGTATATATTTCCATCAAAAATTGATAGTTAACTGTTCAACAGTGTTGTGCTATTTTAATATTTTTTTATAGTATTATTACGTTTCGGTCAGTTTTTTTAAATGTCATAATCGAATAAAAATCATTTAAAACACTATTTTAGGCGCGATTTGAAATGACAAATATATATACATAACTTCACGCCAGGTCCCTTGCGGGGTAGGCGCGAACAACAGAGCGCCATTCGGGCTTATTCTTGTACACCTCACTTGGCTTCTTTGACATTTATAGCTCTTGTCATGCACGCTCGTCTTTTCTTAAGGCTCCTGACATGAAAATGAAAACACATGAAAAATATAGTTTTAATTATTACCTATCATACGCAATACCTTACAAATTATTGCTTCAATACTACCCTATGACGCGCGAATTGCGTATATCTTACGCGGAATATTCGGCGGCGGAGAGCGTGGCCGAATGTTCGGTATTCGGCGAAACCACTATTCGTGGCGTCTCTAGTAATCATTATTAAAAATTAAATTGTGTCGCTTAGTAAGTAAAATCCATTCAACGAAAACATAATTGATAGCATTCCATTTGAATTGTTCAACTGTGAAAATTGAAATAATTCTTTATGGTCGTAGAACAATGACGGGTCTGGGGACTAAA
Source organism: Dendrolimus punctatus (assembly GCA_012273795.1). Classification (NCBI taxonomy): domain Eukaryota; kingdom Metazoa; phylum Arthropoda; class Insecta; order Lepidoptera; family Lasiocampidae; genus Dendrolimus; species Dendrolimus punctatus. Next base: position 10,152,032 of record CM022552.1, read on the forward strand.
GCGGCTGCTTTTGCAGATTTTTATTACGAATATGACAAGTGTTAAAATAGAGTGGTACCCTATACTTCGTTTTACGCCTATCGGTGTATCTATAGTTCTTTACAGGTCGATTTGCCAAAAGTGGCCACTTTAGGCCCCTTGTCTCAAATTTGATAAAACAATAGGGAAGCGGACAGTGAAATCAATTGACATACTTTATTATGATCTAACAAAACGTTGCAAGCTCATGGATTTTGTACTAGCGTATCTACGTATGAAGTCATTAGTAGGATAGATGTGAAAGTTGTCAAATAGCACATTAATTATTGTTTGATGTAATTAAAATTACTTGTATGGCGATATTTCAAATGTAGATGATGAGATGTTATTTTACGTATTTGTAAAAATATTATAATTTATTGTAACGTGTGTTCGCATCCCTATTGCAAGAATTATAAAATATAATTCATAATTTCTAATAATATTTTCTTAAATAATTATATGTAAGGTTTGGAACCGGTTTAAAAATAACCGGTTTTGATCGGTCATAACCGGTTTTAGTCAATCATGTCATGCAGAGTGTAAACCTTAGAGACCTAAGCCGCGACTAGGGCAGAACCTTGGGGGGGATAAGTCGCGACCTAGTGTGGGATTCACCAGATCGGGGGTGGCACTAGCACGCCCAGTTAGAACTGGTGCCATGCTTTTGATATCCCCAGTTGGGGATACCCACTAACACCCCTGAGCCTAGCTCTGGGCTAGGTCATATATCCGTAGTCCTGCACCCTACGGATATGACCTAGCCTCTCCGCAGCCCTGGCATCGCAAGGCCACTTCCACTGTGCGATCGCGGAACACTCGCGCTCTCGTCTCGGCGGCATGACTGAGAACCCCTGTACCCCAAGTGGCAATACCCGCGCCGCCCGGTTACGGTGGCCGAAGGTCCATACTGGCCCTCTGGTGCCGGTGCGTCCTATTCCGCCTCCTCCTTTGCAAGCATAACGTGCTCGCAGAAGGAGGAGATTGCGCGTTGTATAAACCTGCATTAACCGGCTTATTCCGCGAGCATTACTTTGTCATTCAACATATGTTCGTGTGTGATTAAAAAGTTGCTGTTTAACAAATGGCTGCGCTTTGAAGGTGTGCGGCGAAAACCGGTTTATTCAACGAATCCAATTAAACGAACTTTTGTCATCAAAAACACTTTGATTGAGCTTAAAATGAGACCAAAACCGAAGTAACCGGTTTGACTTTTTTAACCGGTTTTCAAACCTCGGTTACGCGTTTTGTTTTGAAAATGTTTTCGTGTTTAAACGTCATTGTTCTACGATCATGACCATTTGTAGATAGTTATAATGTGTAAATACAATTAATCGGACTGTACTTCATGATTCTTAAAAGTGAGTGTATATTTAGGCGCCTACGAGCTGCAGTTTTTTGAAGTGATAACTTCTTATGAGGAGGTAAACAGCTTCGTTACGTAACGCGTTGGGGCGCCAGTCTATTTGCTTTGCCCTTCTCTCACGTTAGATTACGCTTGTGAATTTCACTGATTTTCTTATATAATATGTGGTAAACATATTGTTACGAGTGCGGGACTCGAATTAGAATGCCGTTGGAATTACTATAGAACTTATTAAAACTATACAAACACGTATAGTACAGGTACAAATATAGCTGGACGCAACCAGTACAAACTGCACGATTCAATAACACGCGCAAAGTTCGTCACTATACAGCTTATCGAATGCACACGTCTTGCTCGTATCGTAATCGTTGCTTGGCTGCCTCTCCCCCTCCCGTTCGGGGATCGTTTTATACTAAACTGTACAATACAACAATCGACCGCGTGGACTGTGTTTTCCAAGAAAACGTAATCTGCACACCTGCGGCCATAAACGAGTACAATAACAATAGGATGTTTTTCTAAATTACAAATTTTAAACACAAAGTAAACAAAAGAAGTTCAAATGCGGGAAGATAATAAACTACTGGTTTGCGTTCACTTTGTCGGCGTGTAACGATATAAAATAATAATTTAATGTTATTAATACGTTCATAATGTTCGCTTGTGACGGGAAAAGGAAAGTGTCAACATTTTAGTGTTGCTATACTAAAACCAATGATTATACTGGGTTGCCAACAATAGTATAATTTCCCCTACTTTTTAAGTGTGTTTTGTTAATACTTGTGATCTATGAGAGGTGAGACGACGAATACGAGAGGGATTTTTTTCTTATAATAATTGCTATTTTCCAATATAAATAACACTGCGAATAAAAAAATGATATTTATAAAAGAATTTACATTTAATTTTGTGTATATAATAATTATGATAGAATAATTTGTTTATGCATTTTTTTTTAAATCAATACTTGTTGTAAGTGATTGTTTTGTTAAATTTAATTGGTGATGCGTTATAGGAGAGATGAAGGAGAAAAAGGGAACACTCACTTTGCTTGCTGGGGTTGCTGGTTCTCTTCTTTTAACTTGTATTATTTTTGGTCACGTTAATGTATACACTAGCGGTTGCACAGCAATACTGACATCTTGACACAAGGCGGAAGCGAAGCGCCATAGATAGTTTCCTCGCATTGTCCGTCTCGTTCACGCGTGTGGTGTTGCGGATAGGGAAGAGAGGGAGAGGACAATGGGAGGATATTTACTTTATTTTTTTTAATTTCGCGGTGTTAATGGCGCCAACATTAATACTTTACTAGTGTAACATTTTCATTTTATTCATATATATTTTTAATGTGTTATGGTTTAGGCATATTTTATGGCTGCTCATAAATAGCTACAGAAGGCCGCGTTAGTAAACAAAAATACACATTTTACATGTCATTAATTCGAAAATATATTATTACTTTTGTGGTTTAGTAGTGTTCTTGTTGTGCATAAGCCACTTATCACGCACACCACACATTTCATGTGCTTATTCGTCATTATTTTTTTAAAATTAATTATACAGTGTGTTTCAGACCTTACGACAATAAATCAGACCACGTTTTCTTCATGACGTACTCTGGCCAAATACAAAAACAAATCTAGGTAGCTTCTTTGGTTTAGCCACAGGACCTCATTTTTCATTTTAGAATTTTACAACAACATGTATCAGTTATTGTGTCTAAATCGGTAGGTTAGTGACCAATGTATCATGTTGCCAGCTCGTCTCTTCATCATTAAACGCGGAAGTTGTTCATTCTTACGCTCTCGCTCGCGAACCAATATTTACAAGATGTTCTGTTTTTTATTCCCTTTTTATCGTAATTAATTTGTTCGGAAATTTCAAAATTTTAATTTTGACATTACGGTTGATTTAATAGTACCAAAAAAATTGTATGGAGTACGACCGCTAAAGTTATGATTTATTGTCATTTGAAATGAAACACGCTGTATACAGCTTATGTTACTCAGAAATACTTGATGAAAGAATTTGCGAAATTGATTCAGTAGTATAAGAGATTCCTTCTACAAACAAACATACAAACTGCACCTATTCATAATATAGTATAGATAGCTAATGAAATGTTGGTAACTGAAAATTTTATCGCTATCTAGGTTCTATTGGAAGTTTTGGAAAAATGTCACACTAATCAAAATATTTTCATAAGTTTACGTGACTTGTATACGTACTATCCGCAAGCGTTAACTTGAGACCTGAGCGGAATGCGCGTTCTCCTCCCGACACCCGCCTTCTTACCGCTCCCGCCATCGCCGCGTCCGTACCTCGCTCTTACGTCATAAGTGCGAAGTCTCAAGTTAACTCTTGTATATTGTTGGTTGTAATAAAACTACGTTTTATTATTTGTGTGACATTTCTTTAAAAATATAAAGTTATATAACTTGTATCCGTGCAGGAACGGAGAAAGAATACAATTTCCTGCGGCCGGGCGGCCTATCGTAAGAGGCGACAAAACAACCCAAAGCCAGGTGGTAGGGTATTATATATATTCTCAACTGGATGGCGACCACCCCCTGGTCTAGAGTATGCCGCCATAACAATCTTGTGTTGTGTTCCGGGATTGGTGATCAGGATTCAGTCCCTATTAAGAGAGCAGTAGCGCATTTGTAGCACCTTTGGTGTCGCAAATGTCTATAGGCGATGGTAACCGCTTTCCATCAAGTCGGCCGTCTGTCTGTCTGCTGATCTCCTGCAATAAAAAAAACTTACTTAATTTCAATTAATTACACAATTCTTAGTGTGATGTTTAATCAGCCTTCTGCAGCTATTCGAAAGTTTTGCATTAATTGTATTGTACAACTCGCAAGAGTTCACTTGAGACTTCGGTTGTCGTAAGCGCGAGGTACTGGCGCGCGCTTCCGCTCAGGTCTCAAGTTAACTCTTGCGGATAATAACATATTCACTACATCCTACTTGAAACTGCGAAACTAACAGTATACACCATCTTTGTGTTTGTACAATGCTATTTTTTACCCTTTAAAATATAGCTGCAATTAAATTAAAGAAAAAAAATCATTGTATGTTGCCTTACACAATTTTAAACAACCAAATCATCTGCTTATAGAACAGTTTCCGATCGCAAATATAAAGACCTAGAGAAACAATTGCCATGTTTTCTCAAAATCGTCTCTATCGTCCCAAGTTTATGTTGGATATCGAAACTGTTTTATTAAGCATGTCTTTTGAGTTGCCATAAGAAGTATTAGTTAAATAAGTCTTAAAGATATATTGATAAAACTGAAGCCTTGTAGCCAGAACCGTCAAAATGTTTCCAAACCAAGCAAACATACACGAAGCTGAGAACAGTAATTATAATAATAGGTATGTGCTATTTTCTTTTTACTATTGACGCATTGAAAACAATTAAATCCTAAGACTTTTTTGTTTAACTCACACTCGTGTGAATTATATCACTTATGAGAACAAAAGAGCTGTTGTTGTTAATATTTAAATTATAGTTCTTACATGCTTGTAAATATTTAATTATTTCGTATTTTTAGACTTTCGCAGTGTTATTTTTAAAGAGGTGATATTTTTCCTTATTACTTATTTCAGATATAATTCTATAATTTTACGAAATGAAAATTTCATTAAAAATTTTATCTGCCTTCTTGTTTTATTGTCGAAAGACCGTGCCTCTATCCCTTTATTTTTTTGTTAAATATGTATGTCTAATAATATGTTTCCTGGGCAATAATAATCGAAAATTTTTAGTTTTTGGCGGTAAAAAGAAACCCTTGAAGGTGAATTTTACTGTGCAATATTAGTTAAAAATGAACTGTTATAATCCTATAACTGTCACCATCTGGTGAATGGTGTGTTCGTGTAAAAACCGCAGCTATCGCCTGTTGTCTATTTCCTAAAAGATAGGCAGTATATTTAAAGAATCTGAATATAGAAACCAAACCACCTTGGCTAACTACACAAGTCGTCCAAAGCTAGTTCTAAAAGAGTTTCTATGCTTTATTAAATAAATACAATATGCCTTCTCTCGGTTTGAAAGGTTATTTAAGAGCATACGCTAAAAACGAATATGAATCAATCTTGTTAGAGATATGACATATATTAATATTGCTAATAGTGGGATTAATTTTGTTTTGTAGTTTAATTACATATTGCCTGAATATAATTTAATCGATTGCAACTGTCAAAGTGTAAACGATAAACGTCATCCCAAGAGCGTACAGAAACTAAAACACATAGGTACTTCTTATATTGTAGATATTTTGTGTAAAAAACAACACTTCTATTTGTAACAAGCATCGCAAAATGTATATTCTATATAATATTGTTACTATTTATGATATATATGTAGTTTCCAATATTATAAATTAAATAATATAATTCTATGCATAATATTTAATATAGTAATGTCATGTTTGACGTTTATTGTTTCAATTAGTTTCAAAACGCACACGATCGTTCTACGCAAAGTTGCGGATATCACTGTCTGTTTATCGCTGTTTTTATCTAGTTCTGTCGTAAATATAAATAGGTCTTAAGATTAAAAATCATAATTATTTAGTATGGCCCGTGTTATGTTCGCATTTAACCGATTTATGTGAGATTTCGCCGAACAATGAGTGTTTAGATTATCGAGTGTTACTCTAAATTTTTTGCGGAGTTCGGCGCCAGAATGTCTGACGAGTTGGAGGCTCGGATGTGGGATGATGGAAGCTCCCGGTACGAGTCAAGGAGTCGCGGGTCATACTTCGAGTCTGCATTTGCCTCATCAGAACATTTGGATAGAGCGCCTTTGTTATCTGGTGTAAGATATCTTGTCTTTATTTTTAAAATTATGAATGAACTCCTAGCATTATATCATAGTTAGTTATCTTCGGAGTTTGGTAATTTGAATGGTCTATTATGAGACCATTGCCACGCATATCATCCTACATTACTGAGCCGGCATAACTCAGCCTCATATTTTAACATGACATGGCAGAGGATTTTAGTAGATATTCACTCCCCTAGTGACTTGCTGGTTTTCCTACAGTTTGCCAAACCTATTTAGGTGACAGTCTTGGAGCTTATGTGCTGTGTGATTTTCTGACAGTCCTTATTTATAATTCCACTTATCTACTACAGTATATTCATCTATGATAAAAAATATCATTAATTATATTGTTTATTATGATATTTGATAATGATATTGATCAAATGAAAAATAATTAAAATTATATTTGTTATATTTTTGGTGTCAATAAAAATTCTTTTATTTTATTTATTTATTTTTAACCGACTTCCAAAAAAGGAGGAGGTTCTCAATTCATCAGGATTAAAAGTATCATTAGAAACTGTGTTAGAGAACATATAAATTTTATTTCACCAACATAGATATTTTGATCACATACATATTTTGGAGCTGAATTAAATATGGCAAGTGTGTGACAATCCACAAACATAGGGTTCTGTATAGATGACAGATCTTAACAGTTTTCACTATTTTGCTACAGAACCATAGGAAAAGCATTAAATCGAAAATGCTCCTTAACTCAAAAACCACTTATTGTTCTTATAAATTTTTATTCAAAGTATTTTTGGAGCAGCACTATCTGAATCTTTATTGAAATTTTTCCACTTCATAGAGTAAAGACTCACCTAGGATCTATGAAGTGGAAAAGTTTTCTAGACTTCATTAGCAGACAGGCAGATGACCCACTGGATGGAAAGTGGTTACCATCGCCGATTTACATTTGCAACACCAAAGGTGCTACAAATGCACTACTGCTCTCTTAAGGGACACTGGAACCGGGTCACTAATGCTGGAACACAACTCAAGATTATTATAGTGACATACCTTAGACCAGGTGCGATAGCCATCCAGTTATGCAAATGCCCTACCACCCGACTGTGGGTTGTTGTTGCCTCTTACGACAGCCTGCACTGCCCGGCTGCAGGAAATTTTATTCTTTCTCCATTCTAATGAATAAATATATCTAATAAAAGAAAATTATGCAAGTTAAATAAAAACCTGTAAAAATGCAGTGTTAAAAGTGTAAAAGCTAATATAATTTTATTAATACATCAAAATCTCAATGGTGGTTGATAATAGAATATATATTTTAATCAAAAGATCACATGGCTCATAGCCAATATGCATTTGTATGCATCTTTAGTATGTTAATGTGTAAAGTAAATATGTGTTTTGCTGTTTATGTTATAAGGATCATAGAAGTGCTTGTCAATGATATCACATCTGTTTTTTAACAATAAATATATTCACATGATAATATGCTAATGTAATGTTGTGACAAAGTATTTAGTGTTCTAGCAATCTTGGCAAAAAAAGGAATGATATACAATCATAATATTTTCTTAAGCATTCGTGACTTGTATACATAGTAAAACTGTTTTAATGGTTTTAAGCAGGTATTTTATTTGATTTTTGTTATTCCCACGTTTCAGCCACTTTAGTGACTATGATCACGACAAAGATGTCAAGTGTCAACAACTGTTTACCTTACTATCAACTTGTTCATTTAAATTATTTAGTTTTAATTTTGTTAATGGTTGTTATTTACTATATAAGAGTCTAATCTAATTTACCACTACTTCCCAACATATTATGGCTTGAAGAGAAGAAATGCACAAGAAACTCTTCAGCCAACATGCCTAACTCTATTAATTTTATATAATGATAAAGAGGTGAAAAGAAAAATAAAAGAAATTATCAGTCAAGTTGATTTTCGCTATATGAATTCTAACTACATAAAGACATTGCATTAATGTACTATCAGCATTGATGAGAATTTTATGACTAAAGCGAAACCTATGCTGGCCCGCAACATAGGCTCCAAGGAGACCTAGCATGGGAAACCGATTTTCCTTTGGGACACCATTTGTACTGTTCTCTGTATTTCATCCAGCGTCGCTCTGTTTGTACCATCGACAATCCAATACTTACAGGTGTTTTAGAATCACTTCCAGCCTTCGGAGAGACTTGCCATCCCTCTGCGTATTTTACCGCCTGTATAATGGAGTGTTCCAAGGAACTGTTTGGTCTGGTGCCAACGCCTCACTTTTACAACTGCACCCTCCCCAGCGACGGCATATTCACCCTCATTTTCTTGAGCTCCCACATGCAACACCCCAATCTAGAAAAGTTATTCCGCATACAAAAATGTTCTGGAGGGAACTTCCCGCGGCGGTTTTCCCTTTGCGCTATGACATGGGGTTCTTTAAGAAGGGCGGCATTATAAAATTTTTTAGAGGTCGGCAACGCGTTGTTTACAGCTACGTTGTTGCAAACGTCCATAGGCGATGGTAACCACTTTCCATCAGATGGGTCGTATGCCTGTCTGCCTGCTTACTTCATGCTAAAAAATTTAATTTAATTTCATTGTCTGCAAGGCCTACTAAGTACTACTTTTAGCATTACAAATAATGTTTCAGCGCCAATTAATTAAGTCTAGACTTCTAATAATTGTTATTATCTAATTTATAAATATTTGAAAAGCTGAATAACCTCATTAAATGTAGATTATTTGATAAATACCATTATTATCATTTTATATAATGATCATTACGTAAAAATATTATTTTATTGCCTTGAGAGGCTTGTATCACGAATGATTAGATATCCATTTTAAGCGATTCTAATAGTGCCGGGGAAACTTCATTTGCGTTGTCATAATTATATGTTAGTAAAATTACAAAAATATCGCGACCGCAGGCCTATCTTGTTGACTATCTTATCAAAAACATTAAAGTTTTGTATGGTCACTTTCAATATATTTCAGGGTTCAGTTTCATGAGATGGGTCGTCTGCCTGTTTGCTAGGTTTGCAGGTAGAATAATAATACATATTGAAGTGATAACTTCTTATGGGAGAGTGGACCGCTTCGTCACGTAACGCGTTATGGCGCCAGTCTGTCTGGCGTCCCTTTCTCTCACGCATACGGCAGCGGTAGGCAGGCTCCTCTCTCACTCTAACCCACAGCGCTAGCCGTATTTCTGCTTATGTATATTTTAGGGTGGTCGTTAAAAATTAAATTTCTTGTGACGCCCCCTAAAAAGCTTCCTTTTAATGAAAAAACACTGGGATTTTTTTATAATTTATTCAAGTCAAGACATCACGGCCTCAAGACGATTCAAGTTAAAACTAAAAATAAGAAAAATTGAAAGATAAGCTTGAAATACGAAGAATTTTAAACTTTTTGTGAAACTATAATTTGAAATTCATCACTGAGAATGATAATACGGAAGGTATTTCATTGTTAAAACTTTTCCAATCTTAAAATAATTATTACTTCTAAGTATGAAGAAGTTTCCTGAAAAAACATGATATAACCCAAAAATTAACTTAAATCGTCTTGAGGCACGTGTTGTCTTGACTTGAAAAAATTATAAAAAAAATCCCAGTGTTTTTTCATTAAAAGGAAGCTTTTTAGGGGGCGTCGCAAGAAATTTAATTTTTAACGACCACCCTAGTATATATTCAATAATTGCAACTAAGAATAAAACGTTTATAATGAAAAATTTTATAATCAATAAAAGATTCTATTAGTAAACAACCTTTCCTTACATTATGGTATTAATATATATACAATTTAAGTAACAACCTAAGCTATTCTCAAGTTAAACAATTTCAATATTAAATAGTTCAACTTAGATTAGTTTAAGTTATCATTTCTGTTGGGCGTCGCGCGATACAATTTTTATTTTGTACTTTACGATAATGCTACAAATTAAGTTATATGGGTGTGTCCTGTTTGAAATACACTTTAGTAAATATATATAAAAAAAATAGAAACTGTCATGTTTGTAGTTATTTTACTTTTAAAATTATTGCAAAACAAACCAAGGGCAAGGTCCTGTGAATGCTTAGTGATTGTATGTAGAAGACTATATGAATACAACAAAGGCAAGTATACATAATTGAATGTATTTGAGCACTAAAAATGTCCGAAGTAAGATTGTTCTATTGTTTTCATAATATTAATGTCATTGTTCAAGGTTTTCTGAAACTCGAGCCCGCATTCTATATGGTGCAATACTCCCCACGCATAAAGATTCTTCACATTGTAATCAGTCTGAATTTAATATATAATATGTCGGATTCACTGCCCCCGGGAGCGAATGACACTCGGAGTGCAATAATAATCTGAAATGTGATAATCAAAGTTTATTACACTACAATTATTACAATTACAATACTAAACACAGCACAATAATACACGAATTATTAGGACAACTCCAAGAAATCTCCACGCTTGTCAGGTGTCGAGCAGCAGTATGCCCTCAAAGAATACAGCTTTTCGAACAGTAATTATCGACCACAATATACTATGGGCCTTTTGTCCAAACTCTTAGACTGTCGGTTTAAGACTGCTCGTACTAGGGTAACAGCCTTGCGGATACTTGGGTAAGAAAGTATAAAATATTAACTATTTGGGCAGGGTTTCCCCTTTATTGTTCAGCCTTTGGTGTGACCATTCACACCGCACAGTAAGCAATGAACCCCGTCTACACGCCATACCGCCTTTTATACGAAAATACTACGAAAAATACCCTACAAAACAATAATATTACATTATTGCTAAAAATAGCATTTTTTTAAATTAGTTTATTCATGACCATAGAATCAAAGTCTTTCAGTCGGAAACATGTTAATTAATAGGTCTTCGTATAGTAGCGCAGTTGTATTGCAGGCTACAACCCACGCCATTCAATGGAGTTCTTGTGAAAACTCGAAAGATTACATCTAACTATATAGTTCACATTTCTCACAAAAACACATAATTTCTACTCAAAAACTATCAATGTCCTGCAACTATTGTTCATTTTAGAGTAATTATACACATTTTTAGAAATAAAACTGCACAGTACAACGTCTTTCAGTTCCCGCCAAAAGCTCCAAAAATAGCATTTACTTCATAGTGTTGCCAGGATCATAAAAACAATTGTAATAATTAGTTACTTCATTTCCGATATTTGTCAGCTTGATAATAAATGCTTCTACGTTGACATCCGGTTATACGACTTCCGATTACTACATTTGACTACTACCGTCATATGATAACTTTATAACAACAAATATTATTCAGACATATATAATATAATAATTTAATCCATAATTACAACACATTTTTACAGATTGTTATTATAAAATTAAATTTAATAAAAAAGACCTTAAAAATAAAATTAACAAATATCCATCGGTCAGCTAGTCAGTTGGTCAGTCCTTTACTAATGAATGCATTTACTGCATTTTATTTAAGGCATGCAATTTAGACACAAATTAAAATTAGCAAGTGCATTACAATAAATTTTACATCATAGTACAAAAAATGTTTAGAATTTTATAAAATGCAATTTCAACACTATTGAGCTGATTGGGAGCGATTTTTAACTAGAGTAGGGCTAGGACAGGACATGATTTTGAAATGAGTTTGTAAGAGTAACATGACATTTTGAGCTGAACCAGTACAATCTAGCACTTCAAATGAGGCGACGATATGTGTACCGCGGCAGTACATTTGAAGCGATGAGGCCGGTGAGGCGGTGAGCGTCATTCTACTAGCAGTTGTAAATGTCATGCTGCCTCGTCTCTAGGGCTGCCACACGTCCCGTATTTCCCGGAACGTCCCGTATTTTAGGCTTAGCTTAAAATGTCCCGTTTTCGAGCCGTGCTTCGTTTTTTATTATTAAATTGATCGATCTACGCTAGACAAAACTACTCACGCACGCAACGTTCGCAACTTCGCTTACACATCAACTCGGATTAAGGAAGTTCGAGAGAATATATGGTTTAATTATAAACTTTGATTGTTGATAATTTACATTTTATTTTCAAAATTTCCACACTACTTTCAATTGTAGTAATGAACCTCCTCGGACAAATATAAAAAAATAAAGAATGTCACTATATTATTTTGTTTTTTATTTGTCCCGGGTAAAAAAGATGGCCCTTATAGACTGAAAAAAAATCTGGCAACCCTACTCGTCTCCCTCTTTGTCATGTGAATATCCGTAGAGGCGTTAATGTTTTGTTAATGGTTGTAATGTTCTCCTCGTTCTGTCCTTCCTCTTACATTTGACGCGTTAATAGTAGCGGGACAACATATTTGAATTAGTAGAAATTTAAATTTTGAGCCGTATCAGTACATCAGTAAATCTATTTTGTATGGGACAAATGTACTGCCTCACACGTCTACTACCCAACACTATTTCGAACCGAATGTAAAAGCAGGAGGTTGTTGATTCGACTTCGATTTTTGTATTTTCGTTACGCGATTTCGCCATTAATTGTGGGACCTTTTCAAAACCTTTTTTGCATGAAATTGAAGTCTTTATCCGTTCCTGCACAGATAGTGGTGTCGCTTTTTTAAAAGCGCTTATGTGTTTACGTTTCTATCACTACTATGTGAAGACTAAACTATGGTGTTAATTATACTGTGACCAATTAATTTTGATATAATCAGCCTTGGTTGCTATGCAGACTATAATTAAAATAACTATGTGAACTCTTATCGAAACAGTTGCAGTGAGTTATTTACCCGCATTTTAGATAAAATATGTAACTGTTGTTTGTTTAGCATTTAAAAGATAATAAAATATATTTTATATGAGAAAATGAATATTGTTACGAGCTACAGGACTCGTATTAAAATTCCGTTGGAATTAGTATAGAGTTTATTAGAACTATACAAACACGTATAACACCGCAAGATTCAATAACACACGCAAAGCCTGTCACTATATAGTTTATCGAATGTACGTCTTGCTCGAATCGTAATCCTCGCTTAAATTCCCTCCCCCCGTTCGGGCATCGTTACTAAATGTACAATACAACAATCGACCGCGTGGACTAAGTTTCCGAGAAACCGTAACCTGCGGCAATAAACAAGTACCTACAATATCAATAGACTATTCTCTAATTGCAAATTTTAAACACAAAGTAATCAAAAGAAGTCCGAATGCGGGAAAGGTAATAGGTAAACCATATGGTTTGTCGGCGTGTAACAATATATTTGCATGTTGAAAACAAATAATTAATTTTAAATATATCAACAAGACATATATTATGGACAAATTACGTCACACGAATTTCGTGACCAAACAACCCACAGGTGGCAGGGCATTTGGCTGACTGGATGGCTACCACCCATGGTCCTGTAGACCAATTCGCCATAACAACTTTGGGTTGTGTTCCGGCATCAGCGGCAAGGTTTCAATTTATCCTTGAAGGCAGTGCCTCTGGTATTGCTAATGTCTATATGCGACGGTAACCACTTTTCATCACAGTAGCGCCGTCAGCCAGTCTGCTGTTCTTCAGCAAAAAAAAATGATATAAAAGTTGGATAAATGTAATAACCCGTACAAACCAAAATATGGAAAAGTAGAATAACGAAAATAGCAACAGTGATAAAGCATTTATAAAATTAGTATATGTGTAAATCTAAGGGCCGAATTTTGAATCAACAGATAAAAGTTGTTCGTAAGATAAATACAACATGGAAAAATTAAAAAAAAACTTCGTTTAAAAAACCGACTTCAAAGACTAAAAAGTATAAAATAATTTAATAAAGATTTTTATTTGGTTTTTTAAGAAACAAAATAATGTAAAATTTTCTACAACTTGAAATCGTTGCCAAGTAAACCATAAAATTACAATATTTTGCAATATTTTATTGTTATAACAGTGTAGTAATAACTACACACACTATGCCGTGTCAAACTAACAAAGAATCACGTAAATCGGATCATAAATCTCAGCGTAATCGGAGTACGTACATTAAAAAAAATCCCAATCAAATTGAGAACCTCCTCCTTTTTCAAGTCGGTTAAAAATGTCAGTTGCTTTAATAAAACAGTAGAATTGTTCCACTTTTGAATTCGGTCAGGTTATAATTTGTTTGACTTATAACTTTTATCTGATGATCGGAAAAAAGGCCCTAAGAATTATAATAACAAGTTTGTATACAATTGCGGCAAAAGCCAGGCTTGTGCATATTTTTTTATCTGATATAAAACTTGGATAAATGCAATAACTTTTACAAACTAAAATATAGAAAAGCAAAAGAACAAAAAATGTATCACTGAAAATGCTACCCTCCATTTTATGCAACTGTCAATCAATCTAAATAAATTGCAGTGCGTTTGAGTGTATAACATTTTGAATTTCGAATATTATTTCGTGTTTGTGCTGGCTGGATGCCAAAATGCGAATACTTAATGTAAGTACGACGATTGTTTGTTGTTGACACTTTAATATTATGTAAATTGAAACAATCTGCCTCAATGCGAGACTTATTGATTTCAGTCGCGACGCCAACGTGATCGAAATTCAAACTGATTGTTATTTCTTTTTTTTATTTACCCTTGGTTTTTTAATACCAATTCTGAATTCAAATCAAAATTCGTATGAATTTAAATATAGAAGACCGCTTTGTATCATTTTAAAACATAATGCTACAAAAAGATTTTTTTTAATGTATAATGGCGTCTACAAGACGTAATGGCATTTCAGTTTTGTAAATTCTATTCTTTAACTATTATTCATGTAATGTACCCGTGGAGGTAAAATATCGACATTACTTATATCGAGTTTGTCTTTCGGTAGAGAGCAAAACGAATGTATATTGACATATAGAAACTGAGCTTGAAATGATGATGCTATTTGTCTCTAGAATTATGGCGTCATAAAGCTCGTATAAAATCAAGGAGGCTGCGACTTTCATACGATGACAAAAAGTATCTCAGTCGATTTTTCTGTAAATTACCCTCAGTTAATTTATGAATTAATATATGATGAAATGCGATTATATACAACACTTTTTTTAAACTCATGAGCCCATAAACTTCTTATAGGTATTATGAATAAGAGGGGTAGTATAGTACACGTTTGAACTACAAAATGGAGGTTGGGGCACAACGAGCATTTCTAAAAGCCTTCGTTTAAAGGCAGGTTATCCTATATAGGTACACTACACTTGTAAATTAAATTAAATTTATTTGCCATAAAAATAAATCTGTTTCTCTGTCAATAAAACATAATGACAAGCTTGTTTACATCAATTCAAGGTTTTATTTGCTTTTAGTTTTAATTTAATATTTAAAATATTGGAACATGTCATATAAGAGAAAAAAAAGTTTCTTTGATCAAATTCTTATTTACTAGCTGTGCCCGCGGTTTCACCTGCGTGGTGCTGGAAAATCGTTATATTTTGGATAATTTACTCTATATCTTTATAAATTATAGCCTATATGTTATTCTGATGTGTAAGCTATACTACTGTAAAGTTTCGTCAAAATACATTAAATAGTTTTTGCGTAAAAAGGTAACAAACATACATCTATACATCGATAAATCCATTTTACAAACTTTCGCGTTTATAATATTGTTATACGCCGACAAAAATAAACGCACACTTGCCTTCCATAAAACACACACTTAATTACCTTTCCGTATTTGGTCTTCTTTTGTTTACTTTGTGTTTAAAAATTGCAATAAGAAACAGCCCATTGATCATTGTAATCTCTTATTGTAGTCCACGCGGTCGAGTGTTGTATCGAGACATATTGTATTTGATAGTATAAAGCAATGCCGCAACGGAGGGGTGCGGCAGTTAATCGATAATCGCAAGAGAGGCAAGACGCGTGTTCACTCGATAAGCTATATAGTGACGGACTTTGCGCGTGCTATTGAATCGTGCATTACCTTTGTACTTGTTGCGTCCAGTTATATTTGTACCTGTGTTATACGTGTTTGTATAGTTCTAATAAATTCTATAGTAATCCCAACGGCATTTTAATTCGAGTCCTGCAACTCGTAATAATGTTTATAGAAGTTCCCTCTCCAACAAGCGTGTACTAAAGTCCCAAAAACTCCCAGTGCAGCGAAATGAAACAAAGTGACGGATGCACAAAAATATATGTATTCGCTACTGGAATCGAATCGAACCTTAACAATAAAAATGAAAGAACACTTATGTTATACAATAATTAAAACCATAGTGCGTTCAAAAATAATACAGCGCCATCTAGTTTTGGCTTCGTAAACTAAATGTCATTACCAATTCCGACAAAGCGACAACATTGGGATGACCCCCCGTTAATGCGTCTCCCTTAAATTGAAGAGGCAACCTACTGAACACGTTAAATATTCACTTGTTAACATGGTGGAAATAATTTATGACGGCGCGTGTTAACTTTGGCATTAAATATGTATGAGACCTTCTAGGGATTATTTTGCATTCAGCAATTTTATTTGAGAGTTGAAGAAAACATCTATTTACGTATTATATGAAAACAAGTTATATCTATACATATTATAATAAAATTGTAAAGGTCAAATTTCTGTACAATAAAAAAAAAATGCTAAAAAGTGAGGGGGATGTAAGAAGTGAAATAGAAATAATTTTGATTTTTTCATTTTTTTGTTTTTTTGTTAGTTTGTCTGTATCTTCGAAACGACTGGACCGACTTAAATTAAATTTTGTATGGTGGTAGCTCATATCCCTGGGCAACATATAGGATACTTCTCACCCCGAAAAATTAAAGAGTTCCCGTAGGATAGTTAAAAAAACTGCACCACGCGGTCGAAGTCTCGGGCATCGGATAGTATTTTATTTGTCTGTATATACGGTATCGCCACCGCACTGTTAAACTGTAGAATAGGCTTGATCGCGCCACCGCCACCACGCCGCTGCCGCGTTTCCGCTGTCAAGGCGCTTCACGTGGCCCTGGCATAAGGTGCACGACGGAACACACAGGGTATCCCTAACTGGGGAGTGGCAATGCCATCTGCGATAAGTGCTAGTGCCACCTCCGATCTGGCGAATCTCACAAACGGGTCGCGAATTATCCTCCCAAGGTTCTGTCCCTGTCGCGGCTTAGGTTCTCAAACGGATTTGTAACAAGGTACTACTGCTGTAATCTAGACGGATACATTCATTATCATCATCCGAACGTTAAATCCCGGTTGCGTTCGGAGCGTTCACTCCGACGCCCAGGGTCTGCTTTCCTACTTTTTCTACTCCACTTCGCGCGGTCTTCAGCATCCCCCGTTTTGAGACCGTTGGCACGCATGTCATCCTTCACGACGTCAAGCCAGCATTTCTTGGGTCTTCTCCTTTGACTGGGACCTGGCGGAGGCGGCATGGCTAGACATTTGTGCCCACATAATTAGCCGGTCTCCGTAAAACGTGGCCGTACCAGCGTAAGCGACACTCTTGCAGTTTGTCTGCTATGTCACGGGAAGACTGCCACGGATGCGGGAGTTCCTGACCCGGTCTTTCCGCGTCACTCCACACATCCAACGCAGCATATTCATCTCCGTGACACGCAGTTCTTGCTTGTGTCGCTCAAGTACAGGCCACGCTTCACTGCCATACAAAAGGACAGGATCGAGGAACCAAGGCGGATACATTAACGTGCACTTATGTCTCCGCGGACATTGATCTTCGCTTTGTCGATTCGTTGCGAACGCTTGCAACGCTCGTCTCGAGCCGCGTCCACAGTGTATTTTTTATTTGCCTGACTTCAGACAGATGGGCAGACGACCCACCTGATGGAATATAGTTACCTTCGCCTATGGACGTTTGCATCAACAGGCGTGATGCCAACCCGTTGCCGACCTCTTAAGATATTTTGTAACTCCATGTCATTTTTTAAATATCACTTAAGCTATGTTGTTTTTTAGTGTAGTAGAAGTAGTCGCAGGGCTTTTCCATCTGTTGCTAATTGTCTTGCCTCTAAACGGCTTTTTTTAAACCGAGTTCAAAAAAAAAGGAGGATCTTATTTTTTTTATGTATGTTCACCGATTAGTCCGAGATTTATGATCCGATTTACGTGATTCTTTTTTACATAGTTTGGCCCACTAGTTTTCATTTTACGATCAGTTTTTTGTTCCCGTTTCTAGGGAGCTATATTTTTTTAAAGAGGCACCTTTTGTAGGTCTACCCATACATAGCTAGACACTAAAAAGTAACAAATAAAATAAAAAGAACTTCGTTTAAAAAACAGACTTCAAAAACTAAAAAGTATGAAATAATTATTTCTAAAGCTATTATTATTAATATATATTATCTAAAACATCTTGAAGTCGGTGCAAAGTAAAACATAAAAATTGCTATATTTTGAAAATTACTAAGCACCAACTTTAAGATGATTTAGATAATATATATTAATAATAATAGCTTTAGAAATAAGTTATTTTCTACTTTTTAGTTTTTGAAGTCGGTTTTTTTATTATGTACAGTTTTGATATTATGCACTTTTGCTTCTGTATGTCACTAAACTGGCTCTAGCGAAGCGCTGGTTAATAACCAGCCATCTCCTGGTCTAGAGAGCCAATTTAGAACGTTGTCTTGATGTTTTTTTTATTATTGTCATTTGTATAATTTTTATTGTATCTTTCTTTTCTTTCACAATATCCCAATTAATTGGGGCCGGTACAATATGTCTTTTCCCTCCACACTCCTCTATTCTGACATTCATCTTCTATCACACCACAAATCATCGTATCATCCTTCAAACAGTCCATCCATCTCTTTCTTGGTCTGCCTTTTCATTTGTGCTGATAGTTTAACATTCTTTTTGTCACGTGACTTTCATCCCTATTCATTATATGCCCATGCCAACTGAATCTTCCTCTCAATTGTTCAGTCACGGGTGCAACTTTTAAAGATCCTCTTATGTATTATTTTTTTTATACCACACATCCATCTCAATATTCTCATCTCAGCTGAGTGGCCAAACATTCCGACTCATACAGTATGTATGACTGGTCGTATGACAGATTTATATTATATTTGACTGTCCAGTTCTTATCTACATTTTTTACTTAAAATCTAGGGCATTCATGTATCAACGACACCACAAGTGTCAGTTTCATTTTTACAAAACGAGATGGCGCCACAGGCGAATTACATCGCGGTATGGTTCGCTGATGTGGACATCATTATACTGGTTACGTTATTCCCAATAAATTGTCTGCGTTCTCCCGGATGTTTTATTTGAAACTCCCTGGCTTTGACACCTTTGATCATTGACTTTTTAGTTTCAGTGGCTTTATTCTTTGTATTATATGTAGTTCGAAATTAACACTTTTTATTTCTTTTCTTTTTTCCTTTCTTTTCTTTTGTCCTTGCTTTTCTTTTTTTTCTTTAACTGCAAAGGTTATTATTACGGCTAGGCTTATATTGTAAACTAGATTTTGTTGTACAGGAGACATACACCGACGTGCCGGTGACTCCGTCGACTGACGGCGAACATTGCCACTGGAAGCCCCAAACTGAGCCGCCGAGCGCTATCCCGCAACTGCTCATCGCTCTAGTACTATGTGGATTCTTCATGGTAAGATATAAACTGTTTTATACAATGCACATCCGTGCAGGAACGGAGAAAGAATACAATTTTCTGCGGCCGGGCGGCCTGTCGTAAGAGGCGACAAAACAACCCATAGCCAGGTGGTAGGGCATTTGCCCGACTGGATGGCTGTCACCCCTTGTCTAAAGTATGTCGCCGTAACAACCTTGATTTGTGTTCGAGTCTTCCTTAAGAGAGCAGCAGAGCATTTGTAGCACCTTTGGTGTTGCAAATGTCCATAGGCGATGGTTACCGCATTCCATCAAGTGGGCCGTCTGCCTGTCTGCTGACCTCGTGCAATAAAAAAAATGCACATATTAGACGGATCTACGATACTGAATCAATTTGGTTGATAGGTACAGAACGAGGAATTAATCAAATTACAGTTTAAACTCTATGTATGGTTACTCGATTTAACGACAAACTCACTTAAGTGTCGAAATCACTTGGTTTAGCTTGTCTTCCATTCAATGATATACTCTATATAGCATTAGACTCTAAATAGCGACAACAATTAAGTAATAAAAAGTGCCTTGTAAGTTGTTAAAATTAGTTGCTTTATTCTGTCCCCAAGAAGCCCTGAAAATTTCAACTAGGGAATCGAGCTTGTATTTCAGGCATAAATTTTGAAAATTGTCAAAATTACATTGAACCTGATAAGCAATTCCTTAATAGTCACCACTTTAGCACATGAAATAATGATTATTGAATTAAATAGGAATGATTTCAGGAACATATTCAATACTAGCTGCGCCCCGCGGTCTCTCCCGCGTGGTGATTGAAAATCGTCATAAAGCCTAAGTTACTCCTTATTACATCAGCTACCTGCCAATAAAAGCCCCGTCAAAATCGGTCCAGCCTTTTCAGAGATTAGCCGGGACAAACAGACAGACAGACAAAAATTGTAAAAAGTGTTATTTTGTTGTATGTACCGTATATTCATATGCATGTAGTAAAAAGCGGTTATTTCAGTATAAAAAGACACTCCAATTTTATTTATACGTATAGATAATATTTATGTTGGCATTTTTTGAATTGGTCATCAGATATGCGAACTGATAGGCGGGTACCTGGCGGGGAGTATATCGGTGATGTCGGACGCCGCTCACATGCTCAGTGACTGCGGTGGATTCGCGCTGGCGCTCCTCGCCTTCCACTGCGCGAAGCGACGTCCAGATGTGCACATGTCTTACGGGTACAAAAGGGCTGGTGAGTTTTAAATGGGGGGGGGGTGTGTGTAAAGGGGGGGAGTCAACACCGTTGTCCCGTATTATCAGAGAGATTGCTATCCTATCAGTGGTGTAGCTTGCCTTAGACGAGACCTGTATCAAAATATCTTGGGGGGCCTTTCAAAATCGGGGGATTTTTTGATCGGCAAACTTCAAAACTTAATTTTTTGTTATCCGTGCAGGAACGGAGAAAGAATACAATTTCCTGCAGCCTGGCGGCCTGTCGTAAGGGGCGACAAAACAACCCACAGCCAGGTGGTAGGGCGTTCGCCCGACTGGATGGCTACCACCCCTGGTCTTAAATATGTCGCCATAACAACCTTGAGTTGTGTTCCGGCATCAGTGGCCAGGTTCCAGTCTCCCTTAAGAGAGCAGCAGCGCATTTGTAGCACCTTTGGTGTTGCAAATGTCCATAGGCGATGGTAACCGCTTTCCATCAAGTGGCCCGTCTGCCTGTCTGCTGAACTCCTGCAATAAAAAAATCTACAGTTGAAGACTATTTCCAGCTTTTGTAGATTTTCTACCTCTATAGATAATAATGACAAGTGTGATAGCCGTTTCTGTTGGCCCAGCATTTGTTCTCAAAAATGTTATCAATCTATAAAATATAATGGTCGAATTTCGACCACTGATACGAGTTGATATGTAAAAATGAATTTGTGTATGTCCTTTATAGAATCGTAAACTATACATCCGATTTTGATGAAATTTTGAATGTGTGTTTGAGTGGGTCCCGGGATGGTTTACAGGCGCAATTGGAACCGGTAGGTGGCGCGGAGATCGGGTTCTAGACTCCTCCTAATCACCGGGAGCGATTTTGGTGATTTTGTTTTGGTGTGTTTGAGTGGGTTCCCGGATGGTTTAGATTCACAGTTAGAACCGGTAGGTGGCGCTGAGATCGTGTTCTAGAATCCTCCTCATCATCGGGAGGGAGTTTGGTGATTTTGTTTGTGTCATGAAACAAAGTCTTAGGAATTCAGAAAATAAGGTGGTACGAACTTTGTCGGGTCAGCTATAGTAGAATTATTTTCTCCGTGCAGTTTGGGTCATAAATCAAACTCGGCCTCAGCCCGGCTAGGGCGGTCAGCATGTTGCGCGGGCGCAACGCCGTTGTCGATAAAAACTCATTCTTATCAAAGAAATATTATCATTCTTATAAAAATCATTATTATCTTTTTTGCTGTTAATTTTAAACTTAGATATAAGTATTTATATTTATTTTTAATATAACTTGTTACGTTTAAACTTTTGTACTTATAGTTTTTTAATACACAGATACCTAATTAATAATTTATTTTAAATAATTATTATTCTTATTTTAATAAATACGTTGTTTTATCTATTTTTTTTCTTTCATTTATATCACTAACCAACAAAATGACAAAACTAAATACACTATCGATAACGCTTATCGACAACAATAATGCGTATCTCTATGCCTGCCCATAAGGCCCGTGAGCGGAAAAGAGACCCAAACTGACCCAAACTGCACGGAGAAAATAATTCTACTATAGTAATAAAATAAATAATTTATATTCGAAATTACATTTTACCTACATGGAAACATTCCCTGTGCGTGATAAGCACTTGGCTAAGTTACACCATCAAGTATGGGATCGACAGAAATGTGTTCGTATAGAGGTCCTCGGCGCCATGGTGTCGGTGCTCCTGATCTGGATCCTGACCGGCGTGTTCGTGTATGTGGCCGCGGTGCGCCTCCACACCGGCGAGTATAACATCGAGCCTGACATGATGATGATCGTCTCCGGCTGCGGGGTCGCTTTCAACGTCATCCTGGCGTTGGTCTTGCACGGATGCGCCTCTGATATTGGTGAGTGAATGATAAAAGTTTGCGTTGACTTTTGAATATATATGTCGGAGAAGGCCTCGTTCTCGTGACATCTTCTTTAGTTATTGCAGGTTTAGTGGGCGTCATCAGGATAAAATGCGAGCATAAAACACAATAGCCTCGGCTTATACACTTTTAATTTAAATTTGATCAACATTATGACATAGTTTAGACCGAGCAGTGGGTTCGGGGCACCGCTCATACTTCTAACTTACCACTTTCTTTAAAATTCTCCATGGTCCAACTCGACCTATTGCCATCAACCAAATGTGCCACAAAAACTCCTCCGTCTACCGAAGTAGATACTACTCAAGTATAGAGGGCGTCTTGACCCCGCTCAAGACATGCTCTGCTCTCATTGGTCGTTTATTAAATTACAATATTCATAACTTTTATTAGGTTAGAACGATCTTTAAGTTATAGAAACATTTAACAAATCAAATTAAATTACATTAAGAATTTTAGAAGTAATTAAAATGTAAACAAATGATATTGTGCGTTATACATCCAAACAATAATCCATCCAATTATAGCTTCCCTCCGACATATACATATTATTGTTACGAGTTGCAGGACTCGAATGAAAATGACGTTGGAATTACTATAGAATTTATTAGAACTATACAAACACGTATGACACACGTGCAAATATAAATGAACACAACCAGTACAACACATACATACATACTTAACATCACGCCAGGTCCCTTGCGGGGTAGGCACGAACAGTGCGCCATTCAGGCTTATTCTTACATTCTTACACACCGCACTTGCTTCTTTGACATTCATAGCTCTTGTCATGCACGCTCGTATGTTCTTAAGGCTCCTGACATCACCTTCAACCTGTACAAACATACATATAATTCCAACAGCATTTTAATTCGAGTACCGCACTCGTAACAATAAGGAACAATTTAACTTAATCTGGCGATGTAGGTTATGCAAATTATAAGGTGGAACTTAAACAGACTTACTTCATATTTTATAAATTAAATACACATACTTAATTTACTTTATATATTAAATACATACAGGTATTTATAAGATACTAGCTGTCCCGACAGACGTCGTCCTGCCCGGTAAAAAATAGGGGTTGATCGTAGAGGGTTGAAAATCTAGGGTTGTATGTATTTTTGTATGTTGTATCATAAAAAAATAGAAATTAAAAATTTTGTTAAAAAATAAAAAATAAATTTAGGGTGGACTACCCCTAACATTTAGGGGGTGAAAAATAGATGTTGGCCGATTCTCATAGATACCGGATAAGCACAAAAAATTTCATCAAAATCGGTCAAGCCGTTTCGGAGGAGTATGGCAACGAAAACTGTGACACGAGAATTTTATATATTAGATTATATATAATGTCTATAGTATAAGAAGAATTAGGCATAATTATTTAAGAAAATGACAAGTGTTTTCTGAGTGCATTCTTAAGCACGGGCAATGTTTTGGCCTCTCTGACACTATGAGGCAGGCCAGTGGCGTAGCATGCATTTCATTTTTAGGAATTATATTGTTTTTTTTTAATTTTATATTTCTCAGTATTTTTGAAGAGTGTATTTCTCGTGAATAAAACAATTCTTTCTTTCTTATATTTTACTTCGGTAATTCCTGAGATAATTTAAACTGCGACAGACAGTCGTCTGAGTGAGGCCAGAAGGATTCCCTCTGGCCTCACTCATTTTATTATTAGATATCGGAAATTATCTACTTCTCCAATCTTTCTAGCCCACCATCATACCCACGGTGGGGCGGCGTGCTCCCATGCCCACGAGTCGTCCCCACCGAGGCAATTCCTGAGGATGTTCAGAAGGAGGGAACAGAAGCACAGTAACGGGACCCTCGCCAATGGGGATTATACTATGAAAGACTTGGCCAGCACGGAGGCTAGCGTTGTGGGGGCGCAGGCTAGGTGAGTGTCTTTTCATCAGGAGGAATGGGAGGTGATTGGAGTTGAGTGGTCTGATATCGAGTTGAGTTGATATGAGTGGTGTGAAAGGTTGAAAAGTTTAGGGAGGACGACGAGCTATTGGACTCCCGTCGCAGACGGCGAACAGGGGGTCGAAGGCGTCGTTATGGCTGCCTCCTCCCAATGACTTAGTGGGACCGGTCTGAGGTCGGGTGACCTTTCCAGCAAGTCACACCCAGGGTCGTGGGGTTCCCAAAGGCATTTTATCATGACGAATACAATTTCCGCGGCCACGTGGCCTGTCGTAAGAGGCGACAAAACAACCCATAGCCAGGTGTTAGGGCTTTGCCCGACTGGATGGCTATTGGCGTTATAAACTGAAGTGAATCTTCCCGGAGCAAATACATAAAATTTTATACAATTTACCCTGTACCGCCTGCTGTTTAAACAAGAGGTACACACTAGAGGTTGTCCCGCGGCATTGACGCGGGGATTACCCCCCTTTCATACTAGAGATTACTCTAGTGTGAAATATTTCAAGTGGAGTATTGTTGTAAAAGTATTAAAACAGTTTGCTTAGATAACAGTGTTTCAATAACAAGTATCAAAATAATGTAAAATTGTATATTGCCTTCAGGGACGTAGCCACCGCCGTTTCAGCCATATCAAGATACGGGGATTCGAATTCCTAAAATGAGAGAGAGAGATAGATAGATAAAACTTGTTTGTTGAATTGTACACCATTAAAGAAAACATAGATGAACTTATAGCCTAAAAATATTCTGTATGTGCACAATGGGTGGTCTTATCGCTAAGAAGCGATCTCTTCCAGACAACACGTGGCAGGAATAAAACATATTATATTGGTCGAAGGTGGTATACATAAATATTAAAGGATATGCAGCTACTTATATATATATATATATTTTTTTTTTATACTTATAGTCATATATAAATATACCCTTTTGATATTACATACATACATATATATACACATGCATAAATATACGTAGAAATAGCAAATACCACTATGTTGCAGGTAGTGCTTTTTTGTCATAGTCTTAAATATTGTTAGTGATTTAGCTTGACTAATAGTAACAGGTAACTCAGAGAGAGAGAGAGAGAGAGAGAGAGAGAGAGAGAGAGAGAGAGATTACACTTTATAAATATACAAATAAAGTTACAAACTACATTTACAATATTTGATTCTGGTATCAAATAATTTAACTTTCCAGGAACATAAATCTTCGCGCTGCGTTGATACACGTGATCGGCGACCTGATACAAAGCTGCGGCGTGCTGTTGGCTTCGATCCTCATTAAGTTCTACGTGAGTGGTTTCACGATTTCATTGTTTTCTTTCTTTATTATTGGTCTTTCCTCAATGATTGGAATTATGTTAATTTATTAAAAAAATTAAAAAAATTTAGGCGCTACCCAATACGCTGCCACGACTTGCCCTCGTATGACATTACATATTTCGCAATTTTACATCAAGTAATAAATAATTAAAACAGCAGTTCTGTAATTAGCTTATGTATATTAGATTTGATAATGTGACGTCACGAAATTTAAGACCCCTCCCACACCCTTGTCTTCCTCCTCCCCTTAACGTGTGAGGTAATTTGCAGCCGGCCGCGAAATTCGTGGACCCGATATGCACGTTCCTGTTCAGCGTGCTGGTGCTGCTCACCTCCGCCAGGGTGGTGAGGGACGCCCTCGCGATGCTCATGCAGGCCGTGCCCAAGTCGTTCAGGTACCGTCCGCGAGTCTGAATAGTGTGAAACACGCACACGCACACACACACACACACCCCACATACACACACACACACACACCCACCCACAATTATACCTGAGGGGAAATGCGTAGTTTCGTTTGCTCGTTCATTCTGATATATCGGAAGCTCCGGAGAGCGTATCATAATTTTTTTTCCGAATTAACACTTAATTAAAATGAATTTAAAATATACACTTTTGAATAGTTTTGACAAATGAATTGAAAATAAATAGATTAAACAGAGATTGAGTTCTAGAAACAGAAGTCCGATCAAGACGGAGGATGGAAATGAACTGTCTGTCTGTTGAAACCGTTGCTGAGATCTGCCGAGCAAAGCAGGATGGAAACATGATCCCTGGATCATTTATATTTTTGTTATTTCTTTTCAACGGACGCTTATAACAGTTCGCTTCGTTTGTTAAATACATTCGTCCAAAATTAGCGAATACTATTCTGTCAGAAAGCACCAGCACTCCAGCACCTACCGCCAGCATCTACCACTAAAAGCTAGAGCAAGTGTACAAACTGTACATTTAATGGTCCTTCGAGCCGGATCAAGTCCCTACTAGTTGCTATTAGTCGTAACTTAACTTCAACTACCACTAAATTGAACCCCAGGGATCAGAATCCAAGATCTAACAGTCCTAGAATAAATCCCTGTAAGCGACAAGGTGTATTTTTTTCACTGTACTGTAAGAAAGCTCCAGCATTCCACAAGCACACAGCAAGTGTACAAACTGTACAGTAACGTTTTGATGCCTTGATCCGCGGTTACGTTAAAATCACAAAAGTTACCAACGGTAAAAGAATATACCGATATGTCAGTTTCGTTTTCAAAAATACCGGTATAATACAGACGGCGTATCTTGGCAAGTGTGAACATAGGCTCTGCGAACTTTAGAGCATGTACACTATGAGTGGGCATACGACTCGTCAGTGAATACATTTGGTCGCCCTTCATCCCTGTATTATTTCATTGCTTTGTACTAATGGGGATTGTTCACAAAAAATTGCCCTCTGATTTTATATTTTTATTACGTAAAATAGGGTATTTTAAGATCCTAATTTGAATATTTTTGTATTTTAAGCGTTAGTTTTGTTATAATTCGAATTTAAAATTATTTCTCCGATGACGTCATAAGCGACAAGTTTACATTGATTTACTTGCCTCGAATACAAAAATAATAAAAGTAAATTTTATCTATATATAACCATAGTAATCTGTGCTAATATTTAAATGTCACTGTCATTACTCATTACGTATCGTGATCATTTTAGTGTTTTTTGTCGCTAGGCTTATAATTTTTCGTGTTCAACCATTATTATTTCCTATAGTTATAGTAAAAAAAATTAAAGTGGTCTTTAGGGAAAATCCGTGTCACAGAACTTAAATCAAGTAATGTACAGCTACATTTTTTTGCACCTAAAGCAGGCAAACAGGCAGACGTCCCACCGATTGGATTTAGTAGGGTCAAATAAAGGTCAAACGAATTTCTTACAAAATACAAGAAAGACAAGACAAGACAAGAGTACGTTTTTTGGAAATCTAACTAAACAGAAGTGATTAGGGACACTATTCCTCGAAATGGTTTTTCAAATAGCCAGATTGATTTTTTTATCCGTGCAGGAACGGAGAAAAAATACATATTCCTGCGGTCGAGCGGCCTGTCGTAAGAGGCGACAAAACAAGCCACAGCCAGGTGGTAGGGCATTTGCCCGACTGGATGGCTACCACCCCTGGTCTAAAGTATATCGCCATAACAACCTTGATTTATGTTCCAGTCTTCCTTAAGAGAGCAGCAGCGCATTTGTAGCACCTTTGGTGTTGCAAATGTCCATAGGCGATGGTTACCGCTTTCCATCAAGTGGGCCGTCTGCCTGTCTGCTGAACTCCTGCAATAAAAAATAAAAAAAATAGAAAAAAGTGAACAATCCTAATTGGTCACTGTATTTTCTTCACGAGTTTACATGCGCTAAAGTTCGCAAAGCCTATGTTCACATTCGCCAAGATACGCCGGTCGTATTGTAATTACTTATATTATAAAAGATAACGTTTTCGAGCCCTAATCCGTGCTTATGAATGGCTGTCTGTGGACAGATACCGCGAGTGCGTGTCGGCGCTCTCGTCGGTGAGCGGCGTGAGGCACGTGCACTCGTTGCACGCGTGGGCGCTGTCCACGCACCACGTCGTCCTCACCGCTCACATCGCCATAGGTAACACCGCCGATTGTGCTATTTCAATTATTGTTAATTCTCATTTAAGCTACTTTCTTGTGTGCGAGAATATTCTGTTTAATTATATTTGAACGAATATGAATGGCTACTCAGTCGGAGCAAACCCTGACCTTCTGTTCACCTGATGCCGCCTCTCAAATCCTAGCGAAACAAGCAGAAAAATTAACGCTTACCGTCACTGGAGCTACGTAGGGAAAGATGCAGGATTTTCGGCAGATTTGAGCTTCCTTGCGTTGAACACACCTTACACTAATTGTCCGGACACGGTTAGCACTTTGAGAGACGGTTTGATGCACGATTCAGCAGTTTTCCAACTTTTCTAATATCAGTAATTGACGAGCGTGGTGTCGTTGCGATAGTTAGGCAGTCATTAATTGATTTTGCTCGACCAATGGGACGCATGGTTGTGCGCAGCGCCCTCTGCGGGTGGCCGGCTGAATAAAGGTAAGCAAGAGGAAATGTTGCCAGGAAAGGATGCTTTCCAGGACTGTGACGGCATGTCGTAACAATATTCTAGTCGGCGGAATGGTAAAAATCACTTGTTTTTAATTGAGCGAGATTTAATTGAGCGTAGCCAATGTGATGCTATTTATCGACTTATCGTAAATATTATATTTTTGTTCCCTTACTCGCAAGGTATAATAAATACATCATACTGCGGAAAAAACCCCAATATCACTGTGCGTAGGTCAAGGTGACCGCTCAAGATTCGCGATTTTAGCCTCTTTCGACAATCTCTGGGACTAATATTAGTGAGAGAATTTGAATAGATTTAACAAAAAAATATGTTGACATTTTACTATGTACTGTATTTTGCACTTGGATTGTAAAATTACTTTTTATGTCAGAAACTAGTTTTTTTTAGCAGAATTATGCTAAGGATTACTATTAATATAAAAATTAAATTATAAATAAGTTGATATAGACTATGTAACAAGTTGCTGTTTAAGGGAAGCGTGCCCAGAAGGCTGGCTGCATTAACACAGTCTATGGCAATGCTGATTCACTGTTCGAAATACTATTTATTTTATTTATACATCCGTAACATATATGTATTCATGTATATAAAACCTTATTAAAAATACTTATATCCACAGATGAGCTAATAGATGCGGATCTGGTTTTACACGCGTGCCAAGAACTTGCACGCACCCAGTTCAGCGTGCAATCTGCCACTTTCCAAGTGGAGCGTTATTCGGCGAGTATGCTCACGTGCGACACTTGCAGGTCGCAGCCGGCGTTCACGCCATGACATCTCACCACGCTCACGCATTAGCGTGTACACGCCGATCGAGACATATAAATCAATTAATTGGGACGTATAAAATGTTTAACCATTTAAAGAAAATTATGAAAAAAATTAAAGGTTTACACGCGTGTCACAGCCACTTACACGCACCCAATTCAGCGTATATCTGTCAATTTCTAAGTGGAGGGTTCTTTGACGAGTATGCTCATGTGTGACACTTGCGCGTTTACGATATGACGCTCATCACGCTAAAGCATTAGCGTGTACACGCCGTTTTAGACATGTAAATTAATCGATTTAGACGTATAAAATATTGAAATGATTTAAAGGAAACAATTAAATTAATAAATTTTTGCACGCGTGGCAGGAATTTTCATGCATTCAATTTTGCGTGCAATCTGCTACTTTCTAAGTGATGTGTTATTCGATAAGTATAGCCGGTGTTCATGCTATGACATCCTACTAAGCTCACGTATTAGCGTGTACACGCCGATCGGGACATTAAAATTAAATTCATATTTTAGACGTATAGAAATTAAATGTTATAAATGATGAAATTAAAAAAAACTGTTTATGTATTAGCCTCACGTGTCGCGTGTATTTTAGATTTATACGCTAAACTATCGCGTGTACACGCGTATCAATACTTTAAAATTTATTTCATAATTGACGTATAGACATTGAATTACTGTTAATATTGATAAACATAATAAAATATATTTATTTATTGGCTTCGTGTCGCGTGTAAATAGCTTTAGTCGCCAGAGAGTTACTTCTAAATGCCCGTCTAGATTATACTTGGTTTATAAGTGTTTTGGCAGTTTTAAATTAAAATATTCTATGATTAGACAAGCATATTTTTTAAATAAATATGTGAATATCATTATTGTTCCGCGTACACGCAATTTTATTTTAGAACTATTTAACTAGTGATTTTGTCAATAATTTTATCTTTATACCCACCCTGTGATTGTATTTTTTACTAAATTGGAATAAGTAGTGAAACTTATAAAAATATTTATTTCAGTGATTTTTCATCATTACTTGCATTCTTTTCCTATTTTCCTTTTGACATTTTAAGAGATGCGTGTACACGCTGCGTAAGGAAAGATTGTATATGTGTGTAATGTAATGTGTGTGAAAGCAGGTTACTTGTTAAATATTTATTGCTTTATTTAATGTTGAAAATGTAATTTGTTGTGTATTTTCATGCATTGAGCTTTTAAATGAGATAAGAAGTAAAAATTAAAATTAGGCGTGTACACGCGGTTGGTGTTATTTGGAGAGTATTTTTGAAAATGATGAACATATGTACATAACAAAACAAAAGTAATACTGTTTAAGTTCAAATGAAATGATAATCTGTATGCTTCTTTGTATATTACGAGGAAAACGTGCAACAGAAACAAAATACCAAAGTGATTGACTATAAACATAATTGCTTTTTTTTATTTCTTTGACTTGGCTGTTTTCCATATTCCTTTTTTTAATTATGCTAGGCTTGTTTATTGAGTAGGCTTAACGGTTTTCGTACAGTACTCAAGTATTTAAAAATAGTATTAGTGAAGTGCCAAATAAAATTAAAAAATATAATAAAAAGTATTAAATTGAAAAAAATTATGGACCTATTCCAAAATTGTAGCCGACTTTTTGATATTTATAATAAAAATATATTGTTATAGTAATGAATTAATATGTATATTTTGTATTAATTAAGTAGGATATTTATGAAGTACGATTTCAATAAGGTAGTTTTACTTTACCCTGTAGACAAGTAGCGTTAATTCTAAACGAATAAAATAGATAATATATGGGAATGATATAGTACTCAGCGTAACGATATGTATTCCCTATATATTTTCTATTATATTCGTTTAGCGCTAATGCCACTTCTCTATAAGAATATAACAGAAGAATGTTGGGAATGACAACGGCCTAGTAAAACTAGTACAGTGATACCAAAACTTATTAGCGTTCTTGAAGTTAGTACACGTTATTGCGCAGAACACAATTACAAGTTTCACAGACGGAGCTAGGAGGAGTGTTGCGCTATCGCTCACCCTCTCTCTGGATTCGTATGCCATCTCTTTCGCACAATACACCCTAAAGCGTAATAAACCTTAATAGTCGCGCAAACATACGAAACTAACTTCACTCGAAGCGCAGTTAAGTTTTGTGCGTACTGTTAGTTTGAAAAACTCCTAAATGATACATGACTGAATGATGTCACAGGTCTGTCTTTGTCTTTTTGGGGATTTATTATTAATTTTTTTTAATAAAACGGACATTTGATGAATACAAACTTATTAAAAAAATAGGTTCAATTTGACTATACAATGTTTTAAATAAAACTTCAAAAAGTAAAAAGTGTAATCGGTGACACTATGATTTAAAAATTGAGACGTATATTATTACTAAGTGACTGTCATTCCAAGTATTGCTTTCCATGGTTTTCATTAAAGGGCATCCCACATTCTCGCGAAAAATGGCAATTCTTAGGCTCTCTCGAGAATGTGGAGCACCTATAACAACTTCGAATATTACGAAATTTACGGATATATTAATGTATTAAAATTGTGTTTTAAAGAGGCTTGTTACATAGAATATGTTCTTTATGCTCATGGTGTAAGATGTTGTCTATCACATTGTCTTTTTCTTACTATTTGAATCTGACAGCGACATGTGTCAGATAATGACAGACAATACTGTCAAAGTGACGAAGAATAAGTAAAACAATAGAAAATAGAGGTAAGAATAGTCTGCAAAAGTTACAAGTATTATTGTAGTTAAAATAGAATTTGAAAGTACATACATTCGATGAATACTAGTTAGTTGTGCTTTTTTTTCATAAATAATTTGCATTGGCAACTAACTTCAATGACAAACCGTTGCTAAACCAAAATTTACCAAGAATTGCGTTATTAACGCTATCTATGTAAAAAAATATATAAGCTACGAGATGAGTTTGACATTTCTCTGATATTGTGTCCATACCAGTTGGATGTATTTGTTCAACAGTGAGTTGAAATCGTGTGGATTGTTTGGAATAAACGGGTGTGTGACAGAAAGTATTGAAAATACATCTTATTTTTAATATTTCTTCTCATGTAGAGTTTGGTAAATTTTGTTTAGTAATGGTATATCTTTAAAATTGTGATTTGAATAGATAATGTATTGCGAATGAATCTTTCCAAAAAGGTAAGTCATATTATAGTTACTATTTCAACCGCTCTTAACTTGGAATTTAAAACATATTTATTTGTTAGATGAGCTTGTGCCCGCGGCTTCGCTGTATTTTGTAAATTTTTTATGCTTCGGGAACATTTATCTACATGGTAGCGTTTTTTTATGCGCAGGGAAATACATTTCGTACCATATTTGGATCCAATTAATAGGGACTTTGGTAAAGTTGTTCCCGAATACTTCGCCAAACTTAAACCTGCGTCCCATTGCCCGCGCTTGTGTTGGAAGGAGATGAGGTCAAGAACATAGTTATTCTCATGTCCATCCGCGCGTCAAGCTTTGGTCACCCCTGGACGCAGAGAGCCAACTTACCAGCAGAGGTTACCCCTGCGATGGAATCGCTGGAGGAGATCTTGCGCATAACTGCGCCTGTGCATTTTCAGCTCTCTCCCTCTCAATGGCCTCTGTTTGGGACATTACGGTCTCCCAAAAGGATGTAACCGCTTCCCAATGATCGCCGCTGTGGAGCAAGGCCTCGAACACAGTCGGCCATTTACCAACCTGAACAGACATGTCGTCAGCAACCTAATAAATGCGTTGTCATGTTAATCTAACAAACACGTCATGCCAAACTAACAAACACGTCATGCCAACCTTACAAACACGTCATGCCAACTTAACAAACACGTCATGCCAACCTAGCCAACACGTCATAGTAACCTAAAAAACAGGTCATCATGGCATTCTTAGGTCTTCATCACAACCTACACAATCCTGTAGACCTCACAGCCCAGACAAGACGTCCTCATGACAACGTGACGTTGCCATGACAAGTATGGTATTATTATTAATGATTTTCAAAAAATGCAACAGAAGCGCCATCTTTTGGTTTTTTTTATGCCCCAATAGTCATTCCTGCATGAAAGGCATCCTATGTCCTTTTCTGTATCTCTGACGACGTATGGAAAATATCACAGTGACCTGTTGCGTATTTAAGACGTACTACTTAAGACTATATTAGGGTGAATTTTGTTATATGTTTCAGTAACTATAATGTGACAATATTTCAAATGTCGCCTGGTGCATTATATATAACTTTATGCGTTTAAATTTGGCTATTATTAAAGTGTTACATTTTTAAAGTTAGTTATAAGGTGTAGTTTAAGATTATTTAATCCAAATAATTCGCATAATAAATCAAGATTATAGTCTGCGTTGATTGGTTGAAATAAACGTTTTTTGATCGTTAGGTCTAGTCCAAACCCAGAGCGACAAACGGACTTTGACCTTTGACAGCACTACAGGGGTAACCAACCTTTGGATTTGATTTTTAAAATTAGTACTGATTTTTTACTACATAAATAAATAATTTAAAAAATGATT
This sequence comes from Dendrolimus punctatus, assembly GCA_012273795.1. NCBI lineage: Eukaryota > Metazoa > Arthropoda > Insecta > Lepidoptera > Lasiocampidae > Dendrolimus > Dendrolimus punctatus. The sequence continues at coordinate 10,186,607 of CM022552.1, forward strand.
TTTGTAAATTCTCAAACACTCAGGCCAGACCATTAAGGGACATTTATTTCAGCCGAAGTTAACCAATATTTGAAAGTGATGCTATTAATTTATACAGGGTGTGTTAATCTGTTGGTTAAGTCAATTTTTGAGACTCAACGCCAAGTTGTGGGGTGTTCACAAATATTTATTTTTTATTTATTGTAATGTAAGATTAATAGAAAAGCGTTGAATAGAATAATAGTGGGTCTCCTGCTCAAGTTTTGTGCGTAATATTTCCATGACTTTAATTTTTATTGGAAATAACATACATACACTTCAGTTGTGTATTAATTTAATTAAAATTTAAATTTTCATTTTACGGTAATATTTTTTGTTCTCAAAAACTGTTTTAGTTCTTCTTAAATAAGTAGTTAATTACATATTTAGAATATTTTCACTGTAGAATGAGAGCTGTTTCATCTGTTATAAAAGTGGACAATAGCACAGTGTGTTTTTCAACATACATACATAACTTCACGTCAGGTCCCTTGCGGGGTAGGCACGAACAACAGAGCGCCATTCAAGCTTATTCTTACACACCTCACTTGCTTCTTTGACAGTCATAGCTCTTGTCATGCACACTCGTCTGTTCTTAAGGCCACATCACCTTCTACTAATACACGATCAATTTGATCATGGAAGGTGTGTCGTGGCCTTCCGCGACTTCTGCATCCATCCACTTTTGCATTGTATATCTGTTTAGTCATTCTTTCATCATACATTCTTTCCACATGCCCGAACCACCGGAGCATTCCTTTCCTTACCTTCACCCCGACACTCTCTTTCAGACCAACTTTCTTTCTTACTTCGGTATTACGAACGCTCTACTTTCATGCTCTCTCTTCATACCAACTCTCAACCCAGTGTTTTTAAGAATGAGTTTTACACAATATTAACATCAATTTATTTTACAAAAATAGCAGGGGACGCGTTTTAAGGAAACTGTTTAAAGTCTCTGTAATAAAGTCTAGTATGTAAGCGTTGACTTGTCTGTTTCAATCATCGAGGTGACGAATTCGATTCCCGGTAGAGTAAGTTTTGTAAATGTAGATTTCGTTAAATAATGGAAATGCAGCTAGCGAATGCTATGGTCTGGGAGTCTGAGATCGACCCTGGATTTAACATTTTTCGTGTCATCCATAACAAATGCAATTAGTTTTATAATATACAATATAGAGTGTGTTTATCTGCCAATTTATTTATTATCTCATTTTGTTACTTAATCGGAATAATCTATGTATGTATTTCGCGTCAAACTTCATGACCAATATATCGCCATTCGTCGTCTGAACTCCTCTCTCATATGTCATCTCTCTCACACTATGGTTTTCCATGTCGTATTCATTATGCGTTCAACGTTTATCCGTGCAGAACGGAAAGAATACAATTCCTGCGGCGGCCTTCGTAAGAGCGACAAAAACCCACCAGGTGTAGAGCATTGCCCGACTGGTCTAAAGTATTCGCCATAACCCTTAGTTGTGTTCCGGCATTAGTGACCAGGCTAGTTCCTTTAGTGTTACAATGTATAGGCGATGTAACGATATCCATCAGTGGCGTCTGCCTGTCTGCTGATTAATATATACTCCGTTCATTAGAGACTAAATTACGATCTCTGGCCGTCACTAGAACGGACGAATCCCCGATCCTAGCATGTATGCTCTACTTGCGCTTCCCTATGGATACCAGGTTATCCACGGACCCGGTCCGATGTTCTTAACCCCGTTCCACCTGGCCTTGCCGATTGTAAACTCAAGTGGAACGGTGATTCGACCCACCTCTTGACATGGGTCGTTGTGAGGAGAACATTGACGTCATTAGTGACGTTTTCGCCACGACCACGACCGCGGTCGCCTTGTGGAACGGCTAACGGAGCATATTGGGCTACTAGTGGAACGCGCTGATAGTGTTTAAATTATTTAAAAAACATGTGTGCGTTACTAGTGTACACACGTAAGAGGTGAAACTTCTTTATGACCTTATTTTTCGAAAAATGGTCTACTATATGTAACTTTACAGAAATTGGTTAAATAAATAAAGCCCTTACCGCGGTCGATACGATCGAATCGACCGTGGTACGGGCAAGAAAAAGATGGCGCGTAACCGAAAAAAGTGACGGTAATTTTTTTCCGGTAAAGAAGTTTCACTTCAACAATTTAAATGGAATAAAATTGCAACACATGTGATGACACATTGGGGAGGGGGAGTTTCATGAACGTGACCAACTGTGACAAAGACTCGTGTGACGTAATTTGTAGATAGGCCCCAAAGTAAGAAAATGTTGGTTGGATTTCTAGTGATATTTCGCAATATTGAACCCAAGAGATATATCTTGTGGGGCTCTCTGGATATATAATACTAGCTGTGCTCGAGACGTCGTCCGCGTGGTGTTTTAACCCCAGATTTTGAAACATTTGTCATTGATGCTCCGCTCTTGTTGGTCTTAGTGTGATGATATATAGCCTATAGCCTTCCTCGATAAATGGGCTATCTAACACTGAAAGAATTTTTCAAATCAGACCAGTAGTTCCTGAGATTAGCGCGTTCAAACAAACAAACTCTTCAGCTTTGTATATTAGTATAAGATGTATGCGTTTTTTCAGGGTTTTTTTTCTATTTTTCGGGGCGTAGTTATTTGTCGCTAACTGAGAGAGCAGCAGACATAAGTTTGGCGCGAAGAACACATAGATTTTAAGATTATTTATTGTGAATATTATGCTCAATATGGATTTTTATGTGATAAGTAATATAATAATAAAACAATACATTTAATGGATATTTTTTTGTTGGTATATTTTTTTATTTATTATAAAAGCAGTGAATGTTCGCGAATAGATTAAATATTATGTTAAATTATTTCTTTGTTAAATAGTTCTTTTGGTTTAAATTACTTATAACTTAAGATTGAGATTTACAGTGGAAGCATTTTTTACGAATTACAATCTTCCAGTTATAAATGTGACTCTAAAATAGCTCTTAGGGTCAAGCCACGCTGACCCATTGTCAGTGTCAATATAAAAATAATTACATAGCATATGGACCTTATCTCCATGTAAGGCACACATTTAATATGTAATTTTATAGTAATTAAACCTAAGGGAAATTGTACTATTCACTCGTTAAAAAGAAGCTATGTATAAATAAGTAAATGTTTGATGTTTTTCATGTAGATCTAGAATTAAGTCGTACCTAGTTCAGTTTGGTGCAAAATATTTGAAGTTTTTTTGGTCGTTATCAAGCACATTGTTATCCAGCACGATGTCAAAAGTCAGACGTTGCGTATTTTGTATTGGATTGACGTCAGAGTACCGCGAGTATATTTTATCGTTGTACAATGGAAATGTTGTTTTTATTGCAAATTGGTATGCTAGCAGAAGGTGTAGTCATGGAAAGTGGTTACCGTTGCCTATAGGCGTTTGCAACAGGGGTGAAGTCAACGCGTTGTCAGCTTCTAGGATGGGACTGGGGATCAGACGGGGGAACGGGATAGGGAAGATGGCACCTGGGGAATAAGGGGCGGGATAGGGAAGTTGGCACCTGGGGAGAGGGGAAAGGGATAGGGAAGATGGCACCTGGGGAGATGGGGAAGGGATAAGGTAGATGGTATATAGTAAGGGGGAAGTGGGACGGATGGGATCTCTCTCATTCATCGGTCGAAACGCGATTAGATTAACGCTAACCATTTCACGCCGATACTCTGTGACTGCGTAGTATCACGCGGATCGAGCCGGCCGTAACAGTAGTAATCAAGATAATAATTTTAGAGGCGGATCTGAATATAAGAACTTTAGCAATCAGGTACCTTCGATGAATATAAATAGTTGATCTTGTTACCTTATGTTACCCCGAGTCCCTTTGTGTTACACGAGTTCCTTTGTGTTACACGAGTTCCTTTATGTTACACGAGCCCCTTTGTGTTACACGAGTTATAACTTGGGCAACAGAAAGGAACTCGTGTTACAGATAAATAGATGACTTTTGTGTATATATAAATATTCAGATATATACACATTATTAGGGCTCAGGCACTTACCCACCTAGTTCTTGAACAGAGATTCCGGGTTTGATTTCTATGTATCTACCATAGATATGCAATTTCAAGATGGCTTCACGGCCAATCAATAAAATTTAAATCAATATAGAGATGGAATGAGGATTAAACAATTTTGAAAATGAATAATATTTTGCGCAAAGCGGAACTGTTCTCATAGCGCCAAATTGTAACCAAAAAAAGAAAGTATTTTTTATAGATTATTTCTGTGTATAAAATAAATATGGTGTTGAATCGATGTTATATTTATTATTTCGCCAATTTTCTGTTGTATATGTGATTATTTTCCGTCCCCGTTTGTGTATTGTGTTGATTATTGTACTGAAATAAATGAACATTAAATTATTTTATGTTTTTATTTAACATATTTTTTCTAGATTTGAAGTCGTGTAGAAAGAAGAATTTACAATGGTACTATGAGCGTCATATTAAGTGACAGTCAATGAATGGAGAATGGACGAATGAATGAATCAATGGAGGGTAGAAATGAGAAGTACCATCCATACCATTATATGGAGGTAAAATTGAAAGTGTCCAGTAGTACGCTGAAAATAGAGGTTCTTTTATTTAAGATTATGGCTTGGCAGCTAGGCCTTTAAGCCAGATCTTAGTTTACAATAGTTTCTTCATTTTCTTAAGCCTATGTGTAGCACAGCTGAACTGTAGGTAATCGGCTAGTGCCATTGAACGGAGTTCTTGTGACAACTCAAAAGGCCACATTTGACTACACAGTTCACATTTCTCACAAAACACAACCACTACTCAAAAACTATCAATATCCTACAACTATTGTTCATTTTAGAGTAATTTTACACATTTTTAGAAAATAAATATGCACAGCACAACGTCTCCTTTCAGTTCCCGCTAAAAACTCAAAATAGACGTTCAAATATCTACCAAAATAGTGCTGGTGTACGAAAACGACTACACACAATACGATATACTTAATTAAAAAAAATTTGAAGTGCAATAAAACAAAATGTCAGTATAGAACACCAACTATTTACGTAGTGTAAAATAATTGAGTAAATATAATGGTATGAGAAAACGTGATTTGATTATTGTAAATTTTTAATAATAAAAAGCAAAGTAGAGATATTTCGGTCCTTGTTTATTTTTCTGTCTGACTAACTATTTCAAATCATCATTGTTATGTTGACAAGCATCATTCCAATGGTTTCTAAGCAGCCAAATTCAAAAATATAATACAGGTTAAAAGAATTCATTCTTATGCAGATCTAGTCTATTGAGGCTAAACGACGTTTTAGACCAGTGGTTCCCAAAGTGGGCGATAACGTCCCCTTGTGGGCGCTGCAGACCTAAAAGGGGGCGGTAAGAGACCCAGAAAAATATGGGCATTGACGGGTGTAGCCCACAAGATAACTTGAGACCTCAGCGCTGTTGTGTACTACCTACTGCGCTTAGGTCTCAAGTTAACTCTTGCGGGTGCTATAGTAAGTCTCGTTTAGAATGAATGTTTAATCTCCGCTAATGTAGCTCTCAATAATTAGGTAATTTAATTTGAAGTTATAGTGTTTTTTAAGTAGGTGAAAAAATGGGGGCGTTAAAAAATAATTTATTCTCAAAGTGGGCGGTATACAAAAAAGTTTGGGAACCACTGTTTTAGACTATCGTTCATAGATAATACACAATTTATCCAGCTTCAGAATAAAGAATGGCCCAGTTTGAAAAATTAGTTGCCAGTAAAGTTATTTTTTTTCTTTAAAATAACTTGCAAAACTTAAAAGTGCTTGTAATTATATTAAAAATGAACAATGCCATCTTGCCATGTGCAGCAGGGCATTGCAGTGACATCTAGTTTTGAATTTTGACACTGTGATGAATAGGGTCTGCCGCGAAATAAGATCGAGGATAATATCTATAGTAAGATAATTATTGTTACGTGCGAGCGGAGAACGCACTTATGGATTGGAAGAAAACACCAGTTTTTAATTTAAAAGCTTTTATTGACTTACACACCCGCACGTAGTACCTCTCTGTAGGGTTGCCTCTATGCGCACGACCAACGATAAGTTGTCACACCCTCAATACCGTCGCCGATATTGCGTAAACCACCTCCGATATTATCGCGTGTAGCTCGCTTCTAGTTCCTCTCTCGAACTAAACTACACACCTTCTTCGCGTATCAGTCCACCAAACTTGTCACTAAATTCACCACTTAATTCGTCTCTGTCCTCTATTAACTCTCTAGTATCGCACTTGTCGTTTCACCGTCTCGGACTGAACTCAACTTAATCTGCTCGGTAGGCGCGCCTTACGCTGTTTATATACCCGGAAGAATTTTCTAGAACCGTTCTATCTATCTCTGTCTTTTCTTTCCCGAACCTTCTGTTCGGGAACTTTCGTTTATAATCTATCGCTTTCTACATCTATCTATCCTTTTCTTTCTCATCTATCTACTCTTTCTTTCGTTTATCGCCTATCCTTTTCTGAATATATCCGTCCTCGTCTTTTCCTTCTAGTTTTTCCCAAAAGTTCTAAAACTGTCTAGACGGTTCCACCATCATTCGCCACATTATTATTATACGAAAAATATTTTCGTATCTTTAAATAATATTATGAAGTGCATAGATTATCTTCAAAATATTTTTGTATGTTTTTAAATATTATCATCAGTTTGACCTGATTTGGGTAATTTTGGCCCTTGCTGTGCCACATACCATAAGGGTTCCATTTTTATTCTTAGGTATTAAAAACCCTATAAAATAAAACACACCATAACTACTTAATATTTATTTATTCATCTGAAGGCGATTTTATTTCTTAACACATCTTATGTACATAATAATTGCGTCAACGTACGTATATAACCTCCCAAATACAGCATGTCACACACAGATGGTAATACACCACTGATGCCAATACATTTTTATAACTATAACAATAAAGGTGGACAAAGGTAAACGACCGTAAAATGAGACAATAGACCGAGACATGAGACACAAGACCGTGACACACGACATTTCCGTTTTATTAAATTTTATTTAAAATATTACACAACAAATCTAAAACAATGTTATAAAAAACAGCATGCATTAACATAATTATTTATTATCAATAATTTCACGACAAAAATTATATTATTCATTGTCTATAAACAATCAACAAGCTACTTACTACTTACATTTATGCCGTCATAATAAACTACACCCATACATAATGCAGGAAGGTGTGACGTGTTATATAACAGTAAAACATGCCTCCGTTAGACTGTCAAGTATCTCATATGAAGAATATTTGGACTGCGAGACAGAGACTTGTGACCGCGACAGTGAACATGTGTCACATGTCACGCTTCGTTTCGTTCGTGTCTATAAGTCATACTTTTATTATTATTAGTAGTTTTAGTCTAACATTGTTGACCTCTGTATGTGACATTTACATTTATTCTACGCTCAGAATAATAAATAAAGCTATAGAAACCGTATTAAAACTATACTACATTCGAACTTTTACTTTGGCGTCTAAAGCGCGTTAGAAAGGGATGCATATAGTCCTACATTCGTTATTCATAAGATTGTCATTGCTTTAAAGCAGGACAGTGATTGATACGTTACTATATTGCTTTTAATAATTGACCACCATTTTAAGATGTCATAGTTTACGAACAAAGTACATATTATTTTTAATTTATTATAAGCATAATCAGAACATAATGTTAAAAGTTAAAACATTTTTAAATTATATTTTGGACGTTATTTGTTTTACACCACACCATAACAGCCGAAATTAGCCAGTTCGTTTCCGTCATTCGATTTCAGAGATGAACAAAAATCTAATAAAATGCACAAATGAACATAATTGTAAAATGCAAAATTTTTAACTGCTTTTAAATTAAATAACGGTTGTTCTAGCTGCTTAATTAAGCACTAATAAACGTGCTTATGAAAAAATATTACAACGGTTGGGTTCGTTTATAATATTTTTAGATACATTTGCTCCGTTCCATAGAAATCGAAAGACAGATGAATCCGTATGGGTTTACTGCTTTATATGAATAAGAGTTATTATTCAGTTTTTAGTTTCTCACGGTTTCTATAGCTAAGTTCTGAGACTCTACGTAACGTAAGCTAATATTTTTGTACAGTTTAATATCACAACAGCGAAAATAATATCGTTTTAAAGCTATGTGATCGCATATCGAGAATAAAAAACTCACAACCTATTGATACAGTTCGAATAGCCTTCTAAACCGATTTTGGATACAGCGACCGCTGCTCACTTCATCGTGTGGGAGACAAGAGTTCTTTATACTAAAATGTATGATAAATAAGTAATCAATTGTCGGTTTTTGAAGTCTTATTTTAGTTACCGGAGGATGGTCCTGTGGTCTGTTGCGGTAGTTTAATAGAGAGGTGTTTATTGATGTTGTCTCTTTTTATATAGGATTTGTATGAAATGGGTATATACTCTTGGTATATATACGATTAAATATTATGAATGAAAACTCTTTATTGTTCAACATAACTTGAACCAAGACATTTAATATATTTAAATACATTATATTTGCATTAGAACAATGGGCGGACTTATCACATATAGCGATAAGGCCGCCCATTTTATTAATTAAATAACCTCAAATGACTGAATTAAATTAAATAATAATATTATACTTCAGTCATTTGAGGTTTACACCTGAAACTGGCTTTATTATTAGACAAGAACACTAGTTCTATTCGATCTAAGTTAACAAGACAATCTCTAGTTGTTATTTGTTTTTAGTTGACTCTGCATTCAATATTTGTATTTAATTTATTTTCGATATGCAATTTTGAAATATCACCGGAATATGTATTATCCTAGTAATTTTAGTCGCGTGTTCTTATTTTAGTGAAGGATGAGTACCGTGATAATAAACAGATCAAATAAGGCGCCAGGGGAATTTTCATAAGGAAGTAAAATACTATTTTTAATTAAGTAATTAACTGTAAAACGCTATAATCTACATTTCTAGAGGGCGTTAGAAATCTTTCTTCTGTTTCATTTTACACAAATAGTGACTAAGACATTCAACACTATTTTAATATAAAAAATATTTTATCTCAGCCAGAAATATGGTCTGGTAATTCAATAATAAAACTATTTTTTTTATTGCTTAACAACATTACAGTATCGAGGAGCGGAGTTTATTTTTGTAAAGGTTAGAAATTGTTTTTTTTCATTTACCCAAATTCTTTCATTTATTCAGTTTTATGGCAATTATTCGATATTTTCGAAATTTCTTTTAAAGGCACTGCGTGGCCCCACAAACAGGTCCAGACTGTATGTATTAAATCGTTTGTCTGCCATTGTGACCAATTGAATAACAACAATATCCCACAATAGACTGTCTTTTGGTGGGGCTTCATCTGCGTTAGTTAAACGTTTATAGTGTGGCCAAATGCGTCTTATTTAAGCCGGTGTGCACCGTATGCTACATTAGGTTATATTAATGCGTCATCTTTCAATTAATCAATTGACGTCATTAACAATGTCACATCTCGTGAATGGGTCTACTATCTGTAACAATATCGCAGATGAAGCTCCCACCTTCAGAATATGATTTGTTTGTATTTAACCCAAGATAAAGTGTGTCTGTTTACTTAACTAGGTTTTACATATCAAGTACAAGTGAAGAAAGAGTTCTATTCCCTATAGTGTAGTTATTTGTTTAAAATATTTGTCTATCTTGGTGTTCTTCCTCCATAATTTGATCAGTTCCTTACAATATGCATTATCACGGCTTTGATGAGTCGGGCAGTTATTGCTTATACTTCCAAGATTGTCTATTTTTAGTTGCATTTTTGCAAATGACACATGTCTTTTAATAAGTATATACTTAAGAGAAATTTGAGAGGACTGGGAATAATATTGGGAATGAGAGTCTTACTCTAACCTCTGCTTTAATGCTTAGTTCTACCTTGTACGCTAGATGTCACTAGACTTATGGAAACTACCCAGTTCTTTTAGGGAACGTACCCGTACTACGTGACACATTTTTTAACCTCCCCGTAGGCCAAGACCCCCACTACTTTTATTTTCTAGGGGGTTGCCTGGAACAGATCGCTTTAAGCCATTAGGCCGCCCTTTGTTCAACATTTACTGTGCCAACTTTTAGAACGTATGTTGGATTACCCAACATGTGAATGTTGTATTTAGTTTACTTGCAACACTTTCTGCACAAGCAACACCAAAATCCCCATCCGTTGTTGCATCTTTTGTCTCTCCCACCCCTTCTTCCGCCTCCAACCGTTGAGAGCAATACACGCAATTCACAGTTCGCTCCGTACCTTTTTTAACCGACTTCAAAAAAAAGGGGAGGTTCTCAATTCGTCGGAATCTTTTTTATATGTATGTTCACCGATTACTCCGTGATTTATGATCCGATTTACGTGATTCTTTTTTTGTTCGACGTGGAATAGCTGCCATGTGGTCCCCTAAAAATTTGACATAGTTTCGCCCAGTAGTTTTCATTTTACGATCATTTTTTTGTTTCCGTTTCTTGGGACCTATATTTTTTAAGAAGCGCGGCACCATTCGTAGGTCCACCCATACATAGCTAGACACTAAAAAGTAACAAATAAAAAATAAAAACTTCGTTTAAAAAACCAACTTCAGAAACTAAAATGTATGAAATAACTTATTTCTAAAGCTATTATTATTAATATATATTATCTAAAACATCTTGAAGTCGGTGCAAAGTAAAAATAAAAATTATTATATTTGAAAATTACTAAGCACCGACTTTAAGATGTTTTAGATAATATAGTCATTTTATACATTTTAGTTTTTGAAGTCAGCTTTTTTAGTTATTCCTTAATTTTAGGAAAATTAAATTAAAATACAATACAGTAAAGTGTTAACAACGTATTTTTAATTTTTGGTGAACAATAAAGTATTAAATCCTCAATGCTTGAAGGCAAGTCTTCGAGCAGTGCGTCCTCCCCATCCTGACCTAGGGGGCCGAGACATGGACACTGAGGGCAGGATTGGTTCACAAGTCCCTCCAAGTCGCTCAACGGGCTACGGAGTGAGCTGTTGGGCGTTTCTCTTATGGATAAAATTAGAAATGAGGACATAAGACCTTCGAAGGTAACCGACATCGCTCGCAAAAAAAATAGCACAATTTTAATTTTTTTAAAGACATTTTGTGTCCACGGTGTGAAGAAGATGACGTAGGAGAGAGGAGTGTACTAGACGAACGTAAGACAGGAATATATTTGAGTTAAGTTGTAAAATGTTAATATTTCATATTTTCTTAGTTACTGCAATTGTAAAAATATAGTTTACTTGCCTGTATCCCCACAATTACAAGTTCGCTTTAATGTGTTTGCGTGTGTGTTTATATATATATGACTATATAGCGCTCATTTAACCCTTACATCCATCGCATAGTCTCAAAAAGCAGGTAAAAATAGACAATCCCTACTAATTACCTTACGATATTAAGCTATGAAATGGTTAAAAAACAATTAAAACTATTTTGTGCGAGAACACTGAATAAGCGTATATATTTTTTTTTACAAAAAGCATTCCCTATTAACTTAGTTACTATAATAGAGTAATATCATGGAATAAAACACTAGAAATGACAATCTTCTACTAAGAAATGCAAGTCTAAAAAACTGTTAAACTTAATCCATAGCCATAGATGGCGCCACCGTTAAGTCTTTTCTCACTCTTTGATTCTCAATTAAAAGCATACGACTGTGTCAATCAAAAATAGTCACAAGCCGATATTAGACAGTTCAATTCTGTTCTTCAAATTGGTTGAATCAACCAAAGTGATCCATGTTAACATAGACTTGAACCATTCAATGTCATGGAATACCGCCATACCCTTTCACTTTGGCGGTTTCAACCAAGTTGTCTTAATTTAGTTGATACGTCTAAATCAGCATTAATATAAAAGTTTATTTTTAATTTTTCACTAATTCGATCTAAAATAATGTTTTTAAATACAGTACGAGCAAAATATAAATGCGTTATTGAAGTTCGTACACATCTTTACGTAGAACCCAATTATAATGTTCACAGACGGAGCTGAGAGGAGTGTTACGCTCTCACTCAACTGTTACCCGGACGCGCATGCCATCTCTTTCACACAAAACACCATAAGGTGTAATAAACCTAAACATTAGCCTGGACCTGTAAACTCACGGAACTAATTTCACTCGAACCACTTCAACTTAGCATGTACTTTAATAAAGTGTTAAAAAGCTAAATTGAATATAACGCCATCTAGTGGTGGGGGTTTAAAAGCTTTATAGAGTTACTATTTTTATTAGGCGATTTTAATTTCTAGTATTTCTCCTACATATTCATAATATCATTTTATGTTTTAACAACTCTTCACTAATTCTCTTAATAATATAATTTGTGATACATGAAACGTTTTTGATAGACACTTGTGATCGAATACTGAAATTAACAAAATAAAATAATACATTTGTAGAAGTAAGTATAAAACTTTATTGTACATTCTTATACATAAAATAAAATATTATCCATATGAAAATGGACGTGTGTTGTCTTTGATCGCAATAATCTCTGAAAAGGTTTGGCCCTTTCTTTATCCTGATCAACTACGCATACTCGCTAATAGATGGCACCGCAGGTAATTAGTATACATAGGGCGTGTTCCTCTTGCAGCTCGCAAAGCTCAAAATGCTCCTTCAGCACGTCACGGGGCCGCACGCAAAACTTCACTAATGACGATATCATTTTCGATCACGCAGCGTTCGACATGACCCATCAAAGGTGGGCCCAAGTGGGCGATGACCACAAAGCGAAAATTCTCTCCATACAGCAACTAATGACATTTGTGTATTTCGCCGTTAATGACATCAACGCTCCATAATCCGTGCCACTAGAGTCTACGATTGTAATGCCCGCAAACATGTGGAACGGGAAAAATAGCGGTCGTGAGCGTGGCCGTTGTGAACTCCAAGAGGAACGTGGCCATAGAAAATCGAACACGGAGATGTTATCGCGCCCTGCACTTTGCTATGATCTGCCACTAGGTGGCATTGTATTTCCTAAACGGAATATAAGGGAACTGGTAAAAAAAATCCAAAAATTATTTCCAGTATTCGATCACTTTGTAATACACATGGAAGAAGAGTATTTGGAATGACAATCTTATAACTTAAATGTGCCATTTGATGCTTTGCCTCACCCTATTCGCTAGATGTCACTAGTATCCCTTCAAAGTTGTGTTATATACGTAACAATAGAGATGCGAATCTATGAGACTGCGAAGTTTGTAAAAAGTATTAACCTATTTGATTTAACTCTGATATTATTTAAATATAAAAGAGACATATTCAACAAACTGTTTTACTAATTTTAGCTGCAATATTCATCAGCAGTAAAACGTGCAAGAAATAAAATTGTGATTTTGTTCACTAATGTAATACTTAAAGTGATTTTTCGGTTATATTTTTTTAAGTGGCAGACTGTCATTCACAGCACTCTAATTCCATAATAACACCCAACAATAAATTTTATAAATCCATTGGAAGACGACTGTAAATAATCATTCAATATAGAACATTTTGAATAAAAAAAGAAAAATCTTGTAAATAAAGTCCATCAGTTTTGAATACACGCTCAGTGCCGAGGAATTTTTGTCAATTTCAAAAATACAGTGTTACACAGTTTATAATTCCGATCGGCAATTTCACTTGCGCAGAAAAATGCGGGCTGGTTTTCGAGATGTCAATAATATATAATGAGCTTAAGACTCCGTATCGCTTACACGATTCGTACACTGTCGCTCGCTACTAAAATTGTTCTACTGCGCAAGTACATCGGCAGGAATTATTAATTTGTAAAACTGTCCTTAATATTTTAAAGTCGAAGAAGGATTTAGTCATTGAATATGGTAATTCGAATTATTTCAATGACCACCAATTAACCGACCTATATATGAAATACAATAAAATTATTAAAACAAATTAGAATAATTAAACCTAAATAATATTTATGTATTTAAAACAAATACATAAATATTATTTAGTTACCAATCCCCATTAACAAAATTGGGTTGACGATCTGCAATTATTTATCAATATGAAAATCAATGCTTTTATTTAACCAATACATCGCTGACCATAAAAATGTCTATAAATATAAAAACAGAACCGCTAAAAGTCTCAAAACATATTGATTATAAAGTAACCATTCTATTGCATGTTATCAGAATGGTCCTTCGAGCCGGATTTTTTGTGTGTTTACAAACTAATGCAGTATCGCTTTAGTAATAAAAATGTTAGTCAACAATAATAACTACATATTAGTATTTGATATTATAGCTGCACTTCATCTACATTCTGTACATGAAACGTAAAATCTATAGCCTAAACAGATTTTACAATCTAGTGAAAGCTGAGAATAAAGTTGTTTTGTTTACAGATACTGGTAACACCGAGTACAAATATTAAAAGCTGTTTTTACTTGCAATCTCACAGTATTCTCTTACGTATATTATTATCCAGGGTTACCAGCTCAAATTTTAAATATGCCAACTGTACTCTCAGCTTCCATTAAACAGACTATACACAATTGCATAGTATATAATTTTAGCTTACATCGATGTTAGACGGATCGATTCTGTCCTACAATTTGTATGACTGAACGAAAATGATTAATATGAATACAAATTTAAATTTTCAATGTCATTGAATAGCATCGTGTTTTTCAAACAAATTTGTTTGATCCGTCTAGTATAAGCATTAATTACCATTGGTTGGAAAATTTACCTTAGAATTAGTCAAATGTTAATAAATAAATAAATATGCATGATTTAATAGGATTAGGAACCTGCTGTAGGTCAATGAAAAAAATTCCTCGGACTGCGCATGTAGGGGGAACTACACAATTGCTGGTACCCCACTCAATAATTAGCACGATGTCAAGTAATTCAAGGTATTAAGCAATCTTCATTAGTTTTATTTTTTAGCCATAAAATAAATAATATTGGCTACGAAAAGATATGAAATATCTTGAATGGAATGACAGGGTGCCAACCCTTAGAGGGCCTGTATTCATTTTTTTTTGTTTCTGTTAAAGGATTAAGCCTTACAAAAATATTAATATCATTTTTAATAGTCATGGATTGTAAGACTATACGAGAATCACTGTTTGATATTTGTGACTTATTGAAACTTAATAATACTGAGATAAAATAATTCACTGGTCAAATGCACATTGTCATGAAGGCGAGATATTAAAGGTATATCTTCTTATAAATAAGAGTATGTTTCTTTGTATGTAGGGACTGTTTCGATTTATTTTGAAAATAGGGTAAACTATGCCCTTGCTGACACCCCGTTCAATAATTAAATCAATTCATCTAAAACAATAATAATTCTCATTTCTTTATTTATTTGCCACAAAATGACAATATAATAATATTATATGACAACAAAAGAAAAAAAATGTCATTTTAAATAAATTAACTTGGTGCCAACAATTGGTTGGGGTGCCAACAATGTCACACTTTACCCTAATATAAAATTCAAAATAATAAATGTTATTTTATTCTAGCACCCAGTTTGAAGTGGCTTGACATTAAAATAATGTAACAATTTTATTTTTAAAATTTCAATCAAAGCTTCTAAAACACATCCGGTGCGTTCGAAACCGACGACCATGCGAATCGCCGAATATTTTAAAAATAAAAAAGTGCATTGAAACAGACCCCTAATGCCGAAAATAGACTGTTCAATTCCGTCTTTCAATTTTGATAGTAATGAGGTATTTTTTTTTATAAAAAAACAAAAGTAATTGTTAAAAAGGATTTCATATGTGACTTTTTTAACTGCTTATTTGTTGCCGAAACTGTCACACACGGCTCTTTGGGAAGTCCACAAAATTGTGGTCAAATTCAATTAAATTAAATTAACGTTAAACGGATACTTTCTCGTTCTAACTACATAGAATTTGTATTAGAATAAAAGAGACGACATTATTCTCTTGATATTGGCGAGGCCATTTTGATGGCAGCTTGTGAAGGAAAATAATATTAAAATTGGCCCTTATAGAAGGTTAAAGTATAAAATATTGTTGTGTATAAATAACTAATAGCATTTAAGTCATTTATAAAACTATTTTAACACTTTTGGTATTTTTTTAAAAATTGTTTGATCTAATTCCTATAGAAATTGAAAGACAGAAATGAACTAATTTCGACATAATACTAATTTTCACTAACTTCTTTCGAAGACACCTAACAACACACTAATAATTAAACTACTATTTTAAAAGACAATAATAGGCATTATTTAGGCGTTATATCGGTGATGGTAAATCACTTTGACACCGACTGATTTTACGAATGTGACCAGAAGTAAATTAGATATAACAGCCCATAAATATCCCACTGCTGGACTCGGGCCTCCCATTATAGGGGGAATGGACAGTATACCACGCTTGTTCTAGGCGGTTTGGCGAGTTTGACACATCGGTTATCTCGATGTGCAGATAACATCACGATGTTGTCCTTCACCGTTGTTAGCACGTGGTAATTGTAACAATATGCACATTAGGTCAGAAAACTGCCTAAATGGTGCATGCGTTCCAGCCAAGATCGAACCCACGTCCTTTGAGCTATTTTGGAATTAGGAAAAAAACTATCTGGAAATGTTTTTAATGCATTTAAAATAATACTAAATAATTTTAATAAATTACAACAGTCATTTTCTATTATAATACGTTCATAAAGGTAATTACTACTTAAATGTGCTGAATCATAACTATTTGACTAATAACAACTTGGAACTAGTCTACACTGGTCATATTAACAAAATCACTCCGTGTTATAGTCGCTATAGAACCAAACTTCTAGTACAATTACAGTGTTGCTAGTAGCAAAAAACTACTCTCCCTTTCAATAATCGCTCTGTTGCCATCTCTCTTATTAGATAGAATCAGTAAGAGATAGGACATAAACCTCACGATTACACTAGAAGTATAGCTCGAACTATGTCTATACAAATAAATTATTATTGTTTTACTTATTGCGTAAATTTGATTTAATTTCACTTATTCGTCTTATATTACTTAACATAATCACTCACATATTTCTCTTCAATAAATTGTGATAAATTATTTATTCATACATATTCACTGTTGCAAACGCGATATTGATGCAAATTTACGTACTTATTTTTTTGTTTTAAAGTTTTGATTCCTACGACAGCTGTCATTTATGTCACTGTCATAAATTTATTAACCTGTGACGTTGACAGATAAGCGAAAAGTATAAGTTACTGTTATAGCTTCCAGGCATTGCAGTGGGATTTAAAGGCGCCTATTCACTTGTGATTCTAATCTATAACTTCAATACAAAGTTGTCTCGTCATTGAAGTTATATTTGAAGAGATATTCCAAAGATGTGAAGTTATTATTTTATTTTTTAATGTCATGTTGACATTTTTAAAGTTAGGTTACATAACGCAATTATAAATGATTTTGCCGAAGTTAAGGTTGAGTTTGACAATTGCGAACATGCCACTTGTCAAATTGACTTATGTGTCATTTTGGCGTTTGTATGCATATTTTGTAGTTATACTACATCTAGACACGTCCGATTATTGCATGCGATATTCGAAAATGGTAGCTGTTTTTAGGTATCAAGAACACAAACTAGCGAGTTAAGAAATAAAACAAATGGACAAAATAATAATACAACCGAATAAAAATGTTAGCAAGCGTTAGTTATTAATATGCAGTAGTGTTTTAACTTTGCCAAATATAATTGTGGCGTCAAACATTACTTGATTTGTTGTCTTTTGACAACTGTCACAGGAATCATACAATATTTTGTAAACTATATATACATAACTATAGTGTTTAAATGAGGCTGTATACCCTGAAATTTCGAAAGTCATATAATCGCGATGTAGATGGATATTTAGTAACCTTAAGGCATTGAAGCATAATGGAAAATGGGTTAACTTTGTAGTTAAGTGACATAAATATTATTTCACACAAAAAGCAACTTAAAAAAAATGCTAACCGAAATTAAAACTAAACGATAGAATAAAGATTATTATATCATTGATATGTTGATAATATTATTATGTAAAAAAAACTTATTTAATACAAATACATAAACAATTTGACGTAATTTTTGTACCAATCATCCATTGAGAACAATAGAAATAGTGTAGAGATATCGAATTAAATACTAATATTGTTTGAAAGGAAACCTCTATGTTTAATACCATAGTGTTTAATAAGTTGTTTTTTTAAATATTTCGCATTGAATTTAAAATATAATTCGAAATATAGAAATGTAAAATGAAAACACGCATTATTGTCTTCATTAAATGATATCTAAATATTAATTAAATAGAGCTCTCGAATCATTGTAATCTTTTCATTTGTAACCCAATTCTTAGACTATATAAAATTTTAACATCTTTTGAATTTGGTGATAATTTTTAAAAGTTACATAAATAATAGGAGAAATTATTATTATTTTGCTTTTTTGAAAAATTCTGACTTGTCTCTATATGTTATATTGTTATCTGTAGAAAATACTGTATTCAATATTTTATGACAGTCGAGTGTTAACATTGGTAGGTTTATATGATATCCTATAAAACTTATGAGATCTAAAAAGAATTAAACACTATTTCCATTGTTTTCATAATATATTCTCTTATATTAATATTTCGGCAATCACTTATATCTAGACGTTAGGCAATATTAAGCGCATAGTAAAATTTCAAAGACGGTTGAAATTGAATGAATGAGTGAATGGTTTCTTATGTCATTTAATAAGCATATGTGACATTTTCATGACTTTGACACATAGTTGTATCCGTCATAAAGCCTGATTTCAAAATTATTCAATTAGGTTTTCTCGATTATAAAGCTCATAGTGTAAATTATACTATTGCTGGTACCCCGTGCGCTAGTCGCCCTGTCTATTCATTCAAAGTACTAAAAATCTTAATATTTTGTGACAAATTATTGAAGCAAAAAATTATCCAAATTTTTGGGTGATTTACAACATGCTGTAACCTGAAGAAAAACTAATTTAATTAGTACTTAAGAAACTCGTATTAGTAGATAAGATTTTTGAAAAGAAAATAAGTAAAAATGACTCCCCATTTATAACCCTAAAGTAGTTTTTAAAAGAGATGAGAAAAGAAAATCTCTGTCTTGGCAAACGACGGAGGAGTAAGGTGATTAATAAAGAAAAAAAACGTAAAAAAACTGGCCGTAAAGCAAATTATAGCTCCAATGTCTAGTTTCTAATTTTTATCATTCTGATAAAGAGTATAAGCTTTTTAGAGCAAAAAATAAATAAAACTTTATTAATGTTTTAGATAAATTAATAGGATGCCAATAATAATATAGTTTACCCTATTTGCGTCTCGATTGTGAAACAAAGCCTGATTTTAATATATACATTAGAGATAATATGTATTTTCTTAAATTTTCTCTAATATGAAGCTTAAACTTGTGTCATGTTCATGATTTATAAATATATTTGTACGTCTTATCAAGTTTGATTTTAAAATATTGAATTGACCGAATTTACTTACGACAAATCTGTATCACCTGTTTTTTTTACTGTATTATTATTGTTTGTTTTTATATACCTTTCTATACATAAAATTTTCTATACACAATGTTTTTTATGCATCTTTATATATTCTGTTTAAAACATTTTTTGTATAACATTCGTAATATTATTTTTGAGATTTGTGTCATGTCTATACTGATTCGTAATATTATTATTGAGATTTGTGTGATGTCTGTACTGATTCGTAATATTATTATTGAGATTTGTGTGATGTCTGTACTGATTCGTAATATTATTATTGAGATTTGTGTGATGTCTGTACTGATTCGTAATATTATTATTGAGATTTGTGTGATGTCTGTACTGATTCGTAAATTATTATTGAGATTTGTGTGATGTCTGTACTGATTCGTAATATTATTATTGAGATTTGTGTGATGTCTGACTGATTCGTAATATTATTATTGAGATTTGTGTGATGTCTGTACTGATTCGTAATATTATTATTGAGATTTGTGTGATGTCTGTACTGATTCGTAATATTATTATTGAGATTTGTGTGATGTCTGTACTGATTCGTAATATTATTATTGAGATTTGTGTGATGTCTGTACTGATTCGTAATATTATTATTGAGATTTGTGTAATGTCTGTACTGATTCGTAATATTATTATTGAGATTTGTGTAATGTCTGTACTGATTCGTAATATTATTATTGAGATTTGTGTAATGTCTGTACTGATTCGTAATATTATTATTGAGATTTGTGTAATGTCTGTACTGATTCGTAATATTATTATTGAGATTTGTGTGATGTCTGTACTGATTCGTAATATTATTATTGAGATTTGTGTAATGTCTGTACTGATTCGTAATATTATTATTGAGATTTGTGTAATGTCTGTACTGATTCGTAATATTATTATTGAGATTTGTGTAATGTCTGTACTGATTCGTAATATTATTATTGAGATTTGTGTAATGTCTGTACTGATTCGTAATATTATTATTGAGATTTGTGTGATGTCTGTACTGATTCGTAATATTATTATTGAGATTTGTGTAATGTCTGTACTGATTCGTAATATTATTATTGAGATTTGTGTAATGTCTGTAATGATTCGTAATATTATTATTCAGATTTGTGTCTGTATTGCTTCGTAATATTATTATTGAGATTTGTGCAATGTCTGTATTGATTCGTAATATTATTGTTTAGATATATCGTAAGTAAATTCTGACCATTTATTACTAAAAAAATGTGATAACGCGCGAACGAGATACCGAATTCTATTTAGATAGCACCTTAAGCATAATACGCTGTCGATGTGTCATGTTTAAACATATATGCATATCTAGAAGCTACTAGATTTTACTTTTCATCCAAAGCTTAGATACAATTTATGAAGAGTTTGAATTTTTTTTAACTCTTCAATTTATGGGGAGATTGGGGTTACCAAAATATCATTTACCCGCCCTATAAATAAAAATTTACAAGAACCTTGTTACGAATTGGTGGTGGCTATCTGCCCCCATCCTCCCACAATTATTGCCATCATCAGCTGCCCTAGTGGTATGATAGCTTAATATCTTTGCAATACCGAGGTGCTTCCTATAGATTCGGCTCTGAACCTTGCTTGTACTTGCGCCATGCCACAATGAGCTTTAGGCCGTAAACGTTAAGACTCAATATTAGGATGACGCTCTTGAGCTAGTTGTGTACTACCTGAAATACAAAAACACAATTTTCTTAATTGTGTTACGACCGACAAAGGCCAATTCACACCTGCAGTTTATTAATGAAAAAAAATAGACAAAACAACGTATTTATTTAAATGAGAATAATAATGCTTAAAATAAATTATTAATTAGGTATCTATGTATTAAAAAACTATAAGTACAAAAGTTCAGAATGTAACAAGTTATATTAAAAATAAATATAAATACTTATATCTAAGTTTAACATTGACAGCAAAAAAGATAATAATGATTTTTATAAGAATGAGTTTTTATCGATAATGGCGTTGTGCCCGCGCAACATGCTCACCACTCTAGCCGGGCTGAGCCCGAGTTTGATTTATGACCCAAACTGCACGGAGAAAATAATTCTACTATAGTGAAATTGGTGTGAGTACTGTGAACGTGTCAGTCTTAGTTAGTCGACCTGTAACAAGGACTCACCTAATAACACTGGATTCAGTACCGCGCTTCCGGCGAATGTCGGACTGCGACTCCGGCCAACCGTTCGCAGACCGCCTCCAACTGGGCGTCCAACATCAACGACGCTATTTGGTCGTCGGTCAGCATTTCCACGCTAGATTGGAAACCATACATACTACTTCTCTAATGAAATCTGGCATTAAAAACACATCTAAATCTGATAAAATCGTAATCGTAATACGGCATGTATAAAAGTCAAGTAAATTTCTTTTTTTGGTGGCTTTCTATCAACCACTATTATTTTGTCACTGACGATACTAAATACGATACTATATATATATATTTATATCTATAGCAGGGTGTCTAAGTAAAAGCTGCCCCCGCCGCGTTTTCTAATTCTACTATGGGGTTTTGTTACCATTAAAAATATTTCACCCAAACTTTCAGCTTAGTCTCTTAAGTATTTCTTGAAAAACCTATATTTTTGTATTTTTTATCAATAGAGAAATTACAAATTAACTCACGGCGAATTTTTTACCAATACTCGAGAGCAAAAGGCATGAAATATTTTTGTTGGAATTCCCGGATGAAACGCCGATTTTTGAAAAATTAAATTAAAACTGAAGTATATTTTTTATCTCGAGTTTTTGAAAGCTATCCTTGACCAATTTTTTTTCAAAATATGTGTTTTACAATCCTTTGTACTCATGAATTTTTTTTGAGGAGGTTTCCACCTCAATGTGTCAAAAAAGATAGAACTGTTTTTTTTTCATAACCTTGTATTGTATCGATATGATATTTTTTTTATTTTTAACACAAAACACGGTATGTGTTTGAGTTAAAGAGTAACCGGAAGAATAATAACCAGCTAGTTAAGTGGGGAACAAATGTCTAGCCATGCCGCTCCGCCAGGTCCCGGTCGAAGGGGGAGGCCCAAGAAATGCTGATTTGACGTCGTGAAGGATGACATGCGTATGAACGGTCTCAACACAAGGGAGGCCAAAGATCGCGCGAAGTGGAGAAGAAAAAGTAGGAAAGCGGACCCTTGGCGTCGGAGTGTACGCTCCGAACGCAACCGGGATTTAACGCTCGGATGATGATAGAAAGAAAGAAAAAAAAATATTTATTTTCAATATCGACACACAACACAAAACAGTACTAAGATATAAAATTATACAGATAAAGAAATTGTATGCCGCAAATTGACCGACCAAAATAACCGACCATTTACCGACATTAATTTTAGTTATAAAACAACATGACATGACAAAAATAACAGCTCCAAACCCTAATAATTGTAAGCTGCCCAATGTAAGTAGAAATGCAACCAGACTTGTATTCCATTTTGACTGAAATTTTGAAATTCGGTAGTTGTCAATTTTTGAGAAACAGGTTTATTTTGAGCCTTATGGTCTTTTTTAGTCAAAATATTAATATTTCAGCAAAAAACCACATTAACATATTAAATTTAGCAATTTTATAAATATTTTGACATTTCGTCACAAAAACGCGTCAAGCTGTCATGGCGTCTCGCATGACGTCACAGTGTGCAAAACAAACATCTGTTTCATTGAAGTGTTATCTGAGAAGTCATTGAAAACTTGTGTTTTGGACACTATGACGTCACGCGCTCTGATCGGCGTTCATTGTCACGTGGCTAATGGCTGCAATATAACAATTCTATTTCTCAAAAATATCAATTAATATTTAATATTTCAGTTAAAACAATTTATTTTTGTCATATTTAGATCATAATCTACGATATATATTAAAATCAGCCTATATTTTTCATACTGTCATGTACCGTATTGTCCTTCACTTATAAGGTAAGAACAGAATGATGATGATGTTGCTAAAGAGTAAATACCTGGCCAAGCTGTCAGTGTCCGAGTAGCGCTCGTCGGAGGCGGACGAGCCCTCGCCGCCCGGGAGCGGGCTGCGCCGCGCGAGCGGAGACGTCGCCCGCCGCGGCGTGCGCGGCGCCGACGCCGACCCGCGCCGCTCGCCGAACAACGAGAGCCCTACTTCAACGTTTCACAGTCAAATACAGTTTCACCTCTCCAACTAAAGGCCGGCCAAATAGAGTGAAAATTAGTAGGGGGCGTGATTTTCGCATATTTATTTAAACATCTCAAACTAAAGGCCGGCCACGTAGAGTGGAAATTAGTAGGGGGCGCGATTTTCGCATATTTATTTAACGTCTCAACTAGGCCACGTAGTGTTAGCGGATTTCCATATTTAAACGTCTCAAACTAAAGGCCGGCCACGTAGAGTGGAAATTAGTAGGGGGCGCGATTTTCGCATATTTATTTAAACGTCTCAAACTAAAGGCCGGCCACGTAGAGTGGAAATTAGTAGGGGGCGCGATTTTCGCATATTTATTTAAACGTCTCAAACTAAAGGCCGGCCACGTAGAGTGGAAATTAGTAGGGGGCGCGATTTTCGCATATTTATTTAAACGTCTCAAACTAAAGGCCGGCCACGTAGAGTGGAAATTAGTAGGGGGCGCGATTTTCGCATATTTATTTAAACGTCTCAAACTAAAGGCCGCCACGTAAGTGGAAATTAGTAGGGGGCGCGATTTTCGCATATTTATTTAAACGTCTCAAACTAAAGGCCGGCCACGTAGAGTGGAAATTAGTAGGGGGCGCGATTTTCGCATATTTATTTAAACGTCTCAAACTAAAGGCCGGCCACGTAGAGTGGAAATTAGTAGGGGGCGCGATTTTCGCATATTTATTTAAACGTCTCAAACTAAAGGCCGGCCACGTAGAGTGGAAATTAGTAGGGGGCGCGATTTTCGCATATTTATTTAAACGTCTCAAACTAAAGGCCGGCCACGTAGAGTGAAATAGTAGGGGGCGCGATTTTCGCATATTTATTTAAACGTCTCAAACTAAAGGCCGGCCACGTAGAGTGGAAATTAGTAGGGGGCGCGATTTTCGCATATTTATTTAAACGTCTCAAACTAAAGGCCGCCACGTAAGTGGAAATTAGTAGGGGGCGCGATTTTCGCATATTTATTTAAACGTCTCAAACTAAAGGCCGGCCACGTAGAGTGGAAATTAGTAGGGGGCGCGATTTTCGCATATTTATTTAAACGTCTCAAACTAAAGGCCGGCCACGTAGAGTGGAAATTAGTAGGGGGCGCGATTTTCGCATATTTATTTAAACGTCTCAAACTAAAGGCCGGCCACGTAGAGTGAAAATCAGTAGGGGGCGCGATTTTCGCATATTTATTTAAACGTCTCAAACTAAAGGCCGGCCACGTAGAGTGGAAATTAGTAGGGGGCGCGATTTTCGCATATTTATTTAAACGTCTCAAACTAAAGGCCGGCCACGTAGAGTGGAAATTAGTAGGGGGCGCGATTTTCGCATATTTATTTAAACGTCTCAAACTAAAGGCCGGCCACGTAGAGTGGAAATTAGTAGGGGGCGCGATTTTCGCATATTTATTTAAACGTCTCAAACTAAAGGCCGGCCACGTAGAGTGAAAATCAGTAGGGGGCGCGATTTTCGCATATTTATTTAAACGTCTCAAACTAAAGGCCAGCCACGTAAAGTGGAAATTAGTAGGGGGCGCGATTTTCGCATATTTATTTAAACGTCTCAAACTAAAGGCCGGCCACGTAGACTGGAAATTAGTAGGGGGCGCGATTTTCGCATATTTATTTAAACGTCTCAAACTAAAGGCCGGCCACGTAGAGTGGAAATTAGTAGGGGGCGCGATTTTCGCATATTTATTTAAACGTCTCAAACTAAAGGCCGGCCACGTAGAGTGGAAATTAGTAGGGGGCGCGATTTTCGCATATTTATTTAAACGTCTCAAACTAAAGGCCGGCCACGTAGAGTGGAAATTAGTAGGGGGCGCGATTTTCGCATATTTATTTAAACGTCTCAAACTAAAGGCCGGCCACGTAGAGTGGAAATTAGTAGGGGGCGCGATTTTCGCATATTTATTTAAACGTCTCAAACTAAAGGCCGGCCATGTAGAGTGAAAATCAGTAGGGGGCGCGATTTTCGCTTATTTATTTAAAAGAAACATATATACAAAAGAAACTTTTGAGCCTGTTTGGAAAAACAAATAAAAAAAATATTTTTTTTGGATCACCATAATATATATATATATGCATGTTGCATCTGTGTCAGAAATAAATAAATTATTATAGACCGAATAATCGTGGTATCGCTAATTTATACACAGTAACTGTAGTGTATTAATAGTCATTACAAAAGAGGGTAGTTCTGTATTTGTGATAAATAGTCTCAGTTCGGATTAAAACGTTGTTTCTTTTCTCCCAAACTGAAGATTAAGATAATGATGAGCAATGTATAGGGTGTTGTATGGATGTTACGTCGTCCGACTAACCTTGGAACATCTCCTTGACCTTCTCGCCGGTGTCGTGGAGGATGGCGTCGAGGCTCTGCCGGCGGCCCCTCTCGACGTCGACGGCGGCGCGCAGGCAGGCGGCGCGGTCCGCGGACCTGATGATGCGGCGGGGGGACGCCGCCGACACCTTCGACTCTAGCGGGCTCGGCGGCGACAGCTTCTCGGGCGTGGACCGCGCCCGGAGGGAGCACTTCTCGAAGCTCACCTGCACATTTTTTTTTTGAGGCGAAGGAAAATGCTACCGATTTACTGGGTCGTTGCCAGGAAAACGACAGACGTAGGTCGGTGGAGGCATCACTGCAGCAATAGTACGCTCTTGGCAGTGATCCGTCCGCGATCGACTCAGCTAGTGTGGAAAGACTCAGAGGAAGCTGCACGGGCAAGGAACCCCAATGCCCACTAAAAACAGCGTTGCCAAATGACCATGTCAATTAACCCCCAAATTTTTATTCAAAAACCCCACAAATAAGCTTTTTGAGAAAAAGATCCTCAAAATAGATTTACATACTTTAAAGGAGAAAGAAAAAAAAGCAAAACCAGCGTCGTAGCAAAAGCGTCACTAATGACGTCATCATTTTCCCTCACGGGGCGCTCACAACGACCCGTGTCAATCAATAGGTGCGATAAATAGCCATTCCACTTGAGTTTAAAATCGTGACGCCAGCAAATAAGTGAAACGGGAAAACCGCAGTTGTTAGCGTGATCATTGTCAGTCTCTAATGGAAAGTAGCCTATGGGATACGACGCATACGAGTAGAGACGGCACAATAAATAAATAACGTAAATGGTCGAACCAATGAATTATTATGAATTATTAAAATGAACTATTGAATTGAAGTAGGATTCACTAGTAGAGTATAATTCTAAAATAAAGTAATAATACCGTATTGTGACTTAGATATAATAATTGTAGTGATGAGAATTGTTTGTAGATGAATTATTCCCTCGAAAGTCCCCCCCAAAGAATCTTTACCCCCGAATCTCCCCCAGACGTGAAAAAAACCCCCGAATTTGTTGGGAATCCCCCCATCTGGCAACGCTGACTAAAAACCCCCTCCTCCCTGTCGATCGTGTGCTTTTTTTGTGAAGGAAAGGCTGAGATTTAGAACATAGTTACGCCCAGCCGATATTACACTTGCACATGCATCAATCGTTAAGGAGTCCTCGTCGACCCCCAAAAATCAGTTTTCATTTATGTCTACATCTGGGAAGCCGACTTCGACTCCAGGGGGTCGCTATCGACCACTTTGGGAATCTCTACTCGAGATAGTGTGCGCTACTAAGTGGTCGTGTAGGTTTCTTATTGTGGCGAGTGATGGCGGAACAAACTAGTTGGCTTAAGAACTTTTAGAAAAAAGTAGAAGATTCTCGAAAAAAGGATGTGTCGACCTAAACCTTTATTCCTTTTTTCCTTCTAAACCCTTCCCTGTCCATAAACTCGGTAAAAAAAAGAAACAAAAGGGAAACCTGGAGATATCAAGAGATGGCGCCATCCGTCTACGCGGTCGACTGCAAACGTCAAAATCATAATCTAAAAATTCTCTCTCAACCGACACGACACGTACGTGCATGTTAAAACCAAAAATTAAAAATTATCAAATCTGTGCGGGGTCCCGATGCGAGGATCAAAGCCGGGTGAGTCCCTTTTCCTTCCTTGCCCTCACATACGACACAACATTAATATTTACCAAAGGACAAGGACAGATACATGTTAGGAAGGAATAGACGATAAACGAAAGTTCTAGAATAGAAGTTCGGGCACGAAAAGAAGCTCAAAATTATGGGTTCCAGTAGTTCTTCCAGGTATATAAACATTAAACAGCGTAAGGCGCGCCTACCGGGCAGTTTAGGGTTGAGTTCAGTTCAAGATAGCGAAGCGACAAGTGCGATATGAATACGAATTGAATAGATGACAGTGCCGAGTTTAGTGGTGAATTTAGTGAAAAGTTTAGTGGGCAGATTAGTGAAGGAGGAGTTTGAGGTAGTTTAAAAGGAGGTCCATAAGCGAGCTACGCGATGTAAATTCGGAGGTGGACAGTGCAGCAGCAGAAGGTGTGTCTACGCAATATTGGCGACGGTGTTCTTGTCTTAGACATATTATCGTCGGGACAGTGCGTGTAGGGGCAACCCTGCGAAGAAGACTCACATACGACTGTTAAGTCCACTCACCTCCTCGGGGCTGGAGTAGTCCAGGTCGATCTCGGTCCAGGTGTCGCTGTCCTGGAGGCACCGGGGGCGCTGGGCGTCGGCGGCCCTCCGCAGCCACTCCCTGACGCTCGCGTCGTTGCTCTGCTCGTACAGCTCCTCCAGCTTGTCGCTGGCCGTCGTGTTCGTGTCGCTCGCCGTGTCCGTTATTGTTGAATTGTGGTCCATGTCTGGAAACAATTCATCAACATCATCTATCGCGAGATAAACAACTTTCTGAAATAAGCTAAACCCGCACGCTCACTACTAGCTCATATGTGTCCGCGACTCCGCGACGAGAGTGCAGGTCGCATTTGTGCAGGTGATCGTTAATTGTTTTGTTGTCTCACTCTGTTTATATAGGAGTTGTGAGATAGTATACATATACGAGATAGTGATAGTGTTAGTCTTGCGGCTTTTTGGTATATCGATAATTGTGTCAAAGGAGCGAGCGTGTTAATTTGATTATTTCTAACCAACTTCAAAAAAAGGAAGAGGTTCCCAATTCGTCGGAACCTTTTTTATGTATGTTCACCGATTACTATGAGATTTATGATCCGATTAACGTGATTCTTTCTTTGTTGGACGCGGAATAGCTGCCATTTGTGATTATGCTTAAAAAGTTGTGATAGTTTGGCCCAGTAGTTTTCATTTTATGAACATTTTTTATGAAAAACATTTCCATTCCGTTCCATATGTACACCGGTTACTCTGTGATTTATGATCCGATTTACGTGATTCTTTTTTGTTCGACGAGGAATATTTACCATTTTTGAATATCAATATAACCTTTTAAGACGGAACCACCAGAAATTTGTTGCCGAACTGTTATAACGTTTAATTGGGAAGCTCCCAAAATTTGTGTTTTTTAACTTATACCTACGTACCCCGGGAAAAATAATTTATGTGCTTAAAGTACTGGACGTCTCAGTGGCCAAGGTTGCGTTGGTGATGAGTTGTGTATTTGTCTGGAAACTTCGAATTTGTCACCCGTTGCCCTCGGCTTGCCCCCCCCCCCCTTCATGAATTCTGCAACGGATGCGGGGAGTTCCTAACGCAGTCCTTCCACGTAACTCCACACACCTACCGCAGCATATTCATCTCCATAAAAGGTATCTCTAATTTATCAGGTCACGATCTACGCTCGAGTTTGTAGACTAAATTTAAAAATGCCTAAAAAACTTTTAGATTTTTTGTCCGTCTGGATGTTTGTTACAGTATCACGTGAATTTACTGAAAGGATTTAAATGAAACTGTATTTTTCTCTTAACCTCGTAAGCGAGAACAACGTCGAAGAACTCACCGTTTCTCGTCGACTGTCTCCTGGAGCGATGCCTGTGAATCTCATCAGATATCCTCTCCAGATTCCTGAGTGCTGAAGAGTACTGCTGCTTGGCATCAGCCACCTGCTCCTCCAGGGTCTGGATCCTCGCCTTCTGCGCTTCCAATGCCGTGTTGATGCGGGCCTTCTCTTCGAAATATGGCCTTTGCAGTCAAGAGGATATAATATGACAATGATTTGCGGTGTGACAGATGAAGTGTACCCGAATTATTGAGACGGAAGCTGGGAAACAGGCTAATGGCCTAGCTCATGGAAAGCGGTTATCGTCGCCTATAGAAGTTTGCAATACTAGGGGCGAAGTGAACACGTTACTAGCCTTTAGGATGGGATTCAGCGGATAGTATAGGTAATGACATCGATCATGTCGCAGAAGGAGGCCGCTGAAAGAGCAAAGGAGGAGGATTCGTAGGCGGATCCCGTCTTCAGGCATCTTCTCCTCCTATAGTTACCGTCACAGGAGGCCGCTGTCACTAGTGTGACAGAGGACTACCCCCCCTGCTGCACGAAGTGGGTCACTTTGCTCCCCTAGGTGACCCAGCTACAGAGCGTAGGGGCATCACGGTGCAACAACTCTGTGCTAGAACCCGTGACGCCCCGTAAAAGCGCTATAAATGGGACGCAGGTTTAGGTTTAGCGGGTAGTTTGGCTCGGTGTTTCTCTTATGGATAAAATCAGAAATGGGGCTATTCGTAAGAGAACGAAGGTAACCGACATAGCTCACAAAATTAGCAGCTAAAGTGGAAGTGGGCTGGTCTCGTCTGTCGCTGGACCGACGGCCGATGGAGCAGACGAGTCCTGGAGTGGAGACCACATCTCGGCAAACGTAGCATAGGACACCCGCCAGCCCGGTGGACTAACGACCTGCGTAAGGTCGCTGGCAGGAGCTGGATGAGGAAGACGAGAGCCCGAGACATGTGGAGTACGTACGTACGTACTTGGAGAGGCCTACGTCCAGCAGTGCACAGAGATTGGCTGAAGAAGAAGAAGGGTAGTTGGGCGGCCGTTTCTCGTGACAGCTTCACTTTAGAAGCGAGCGCGGAGAACTGGCCGCTATATCCCACTACACCCTCGATGTAGGCCTCATGCCTGCATTTCGGCCCTTCCCCTAATGGAAGAAGGAGGAAGGAGAGGTTTTCAAACAGAAAGTTGATGACATAGATGGAAGAGGCCTTATGGGCTACCGCCTGCCAAGAATCTGCGAAATAGCTAAGTCTATTTGGCTTTTGGTCCTGACATAAGGGCGAAGAACGAAACAGGGAGTGGTTTTAGTGGGTATATCAGACCGCAGCGATAGCACTCCATGCTTATGGTGTAAGTGCCACCACAACACGGCGGATCCCATACTGCCCACAGTTTCCTCGCAGTGGATAGCCCTCAAACGGACTTTCCCTCGTTAAAAAAAGGTGATGAGATAGAAGCATCGGAGAGGAGGAAACTGACAGTGGGGATATAGAGAACCGAGTCATCGGAACCCTCATTCATCAAATGAAACACAATCGTGGTACGATTAGCTCAAGTCTACCGCGTATATTCTATGAGAACTTAGTATCACAGCCACTGAGCTGGCCTAGTTATAATCCAGATAATGATTTCAACATCCATAATGTTAAAATCATTCTTGAGACAGGTTTAACCAAACAAGACGTCCGCAATTCGTATCACCGCAGTAAAAGAAATACAATAGGGAGGAAATTCTACTTACTGTAACATAACATTTAATATAGAAATTAAGAACAGAAAAGACCGAAAGAACGAGTGGACGAATATTTCTTCGTTAAAACACAGATTAATATACCGGGTGAGTAATTTTAATTCAGCAGTTAATTATTTCGGAATGCTGGTAAAATTTTGCAAAAATATTCTTTAACAAAAGTGTCAGATGTTTTGGGAGCAACGTTGTGCTCACCTTAGATTTGACCTCGATCTATATTTTCAAGGACGTTTGAAAATCAACTTGTTTTTTTTGTCTCAATAGAAACACCAATTTTTCACTTCAGAAATGATAAAAGCGGATTTTTTTGGTCTTTTCATTACTGAAATGAAATTTAGGTGTTTCTATTGAGACAAAAAAAAACAAGGTTGCCCCCAAGTATCTAACAAAGGGTTTCTAAGTAAAAACTGCCCCCGAGCTGATTTCTACTTTTACTACAGGAATCGTCTTGTTATCAAATAAAAATAATTCAACGAAATTTTCAGCTTTTTATATTAAGTATTATTCTAGTTTTGAAAAACCAATTTTTTCGTTTTTATTTTTTTCAGTAGTAAAATAAAAAATTAACTCATGGCGATTTCTTTACCAGTACAAACATAACAGTGAGCAAAAGGCATGAAACAATATTTTTGTTGCAATTCCCGGATGAATAACCGGTTTTTAAAAAATATAATAAACTAAAATATTTTTTATCTCGAGTTTTTGAAATTTATCTATCACCATTTTTTTTCAGAATATGCCTTTTACAATCGTTTCTACTCATGATTTTTTTTAAATTTTTTGTCAAACAAGGTTTTAAAAAAAAAATATTTATGATTAAAAGCTGAAAATTTGAGTTATTTTTATTTGATAACAAAAAGATCCCGATAATTAAAGCTAAATCGGCCCGGGGGCAGTTTTTACTTAGAAACCCTGCTATACCTTTTTGTTAAAGAATATTTTCACGTTATGACCCCGAGGGTCTGAAATAATCAACTGGGAGAATTAAATAACTCGCCTGTATATGGCAAACATGCACGTATTCGGGCGTACGTAACAATGTCATGCATTATAACAACACAGAAGGGGACATGCAACACACATAAATTAAAAGAAAAAATAAGTACCAAGGGTGCGTGGGTGCGCGCGATGGCGTCGCGTGGCCTGCGGAGAAGACAGAACTACAGTGCACTAGGCAAGCTCAAGTATTGTCTATCGCTAAGTACATCCTAACTGCAGGTGTTCATTTGTACAGTGAAATGGCTTGCCAAATCAATATGGACTTGTTACTAATAATCTTATATACAAAATTCCCGTGTCACAGTTTTAGTTACCAAACTCCTCCGACCGCTTGACCGATTCTCACGAAATTTTGTATGCATATTGGGTAGGTCTGAGAATCGGCCAACATCTATTTTTCATCCCCCTAAATGTTAAGGGCAGTCCACCCCTAAATATATATATATATATATATATATATATATATATATATATATATATATATATATATATATATATATATATATATTTTAGAATTCTAAAATAATTTATTTTACATACTATTGAATACAATGTAAGAAAACTTAACTTATTTGTATTGTATTCTACCCATAGTCCCTCAAGACTATAAGTAGAATACTGAGCCCAGATCACCGTCTTCTATGGGTAAGGTGCCCAGAAGGCTGGCTACGTTTCCTCGCTGGATCGCCATACTGATCCGTTGGCCGAGGTAGGCACCAGCCCTCTGATCACCTGAAGAGTCGATGAGTCGTTTTGATAAATTTTGATAGAGGCTCATGGCCTCAGGACCGTATATTTTTTAAATTTTTTTATGACATAGCATTAAAAAATACATACAACCCTAAATTTTCAACCCTCTACGACCAACCCCTATTTTTTATTAGTATTTTTATAATTTTCTACTGGGATGATTTAGATTTTAATTTGAACCAGGTAGATGGCGCTGCAATCGGGTACCAGAATTAAGGCATTTTTTTATTGTTGTATGTGTAGAAGTTTGTCCCGGAATGGTTTAAATAAGCGATTGGACCCAGTAGGTGGCACCGCGATACTCCTCCTAAACGCTGGGCCTGATTTTGATGACAATTTTTGGTTGTTCAAGTGGATTTGAGAATAATTTAGATCAACATTTGGTCCCGGTAGATGGCGCTGGAATCGGGTTCTAGATTTTTATTTTTTAAAGGCAGGACAACGTCTGCGGGGTAAAGCTAGTAAAATATAAATATATTCAAATTCAAAATAAGTTCCACTGGAGAACACTTTTTGAAGGTCATACATATAGGTGAAAATTTAATTGTACTTCCTAGTCTATGTACACCGATTCGCAACGTGTTATTGCTGTTAAGGAGAAGTGGCAAGAAACTCCTCAGCAACACGTCTAGCTACGAATTGATTTTCTATTTATATTTCAGTACTGTATAAAGTATTAAACAGTAAATAGTGAAGGCTTTCCCGTAATTATACTAGTTTTAGTTAATAATTAATTCTCTTTATAAACTGTACTGCGTGCCGAAATTCATGGTTGACTTTGAGATATGCCATGGCGGCTAAGCACAGCGGACTCTTCGAGCGCTATATAACAAAAATATGGTCAATAATTAATTATCTTTACAAACTGTACTGCGTGCCGAAATTCATGGTTGAATTAGGGTTGCACTACCCTTAACATTTAGGGGGATGAAAAATAGATGTTGTCCGATTCTCAGACCTACCTATGCACGCAAAAATTTAAATTTCATATCAGTCATTTCACTGTACAACGATGGAAGAGTATTAGCTTTCCTAAAAAGAAAATTACAATATACCAATTTCTAAAAAGCAAAATGCACTACAGCCTTTGAAAAACATCCTAGAAGTGACAACGGTCCAGCAAAACTAATTTTGAAAAAAATAATGTAAGTCTACATTTCTGGCCCTTCTCTGTGGTTGAACGGGCTGGGTATTTGCCGGCCGAGCCCATTGACACTTAGTGGCTCTGGGTTCGACTCTTGGCATGGCAAATTTCTTAAGCGAACTTTTCGTCATTTACTATGGTCTGGGTGTCTGGGACCGGCCCCAGAGTGGTCCGTTGTATATTACCCACAACACAAGCGTAACTCAATATGTGTGTTTGCCTGTCGATTTATTTTTATGCCGAGGAGGAGGAATTATTCACATTTTTTTACATGGCAGTACTAATACAAACGTCAATGTCATTATACTTAACAAAACATTGTCGTTGTTACTGTCATTTTTATGTATGTATTTAATAATATTAATATGTATTTTTAAATTTTTTAGGATATTGTGCAACTAAACCCTGCATTCTAAGGTTGTCTGGAAGAGATCACTGTCAGCGATAAGGTTGCCATTTGTACTTAATTCTAAGCTGTTTTTGTGTATCATTTAATACATTTTATTGTTTAATAAAGTATATCCTATTTTATGTTGCGGGTAGGGCTATAATATGGCACTACTTAAAAAGATAAGCAATAATTTACTTTTTTTCAGTATAAATTTGTCTTTGTAAAAGTTGAGGCCACTAACCACCAGTAGCCTTTGAACCAGTCTTATGGCAAATGAATTGTTACAACTAAGACCCCGACAAAGACAAATTCCCGTATAGATCTGTAGAAGCACATTTCATTACCTGTCGGCATTTGACCTAATTGTAATCCTTTTATGATCGTCTTTATTGGCATTGTGGAGAACAGCCTACTGTTCTATTGTACCCGTTGACGGCCGCTTGCAGGCTACATCATTAGCCAGGTGTTGCGGATTACAATTACAAGCTCATTCTAGGAAAGTGTGTCGACATTGCTTTTGGATTTGTGAAGTATAAAACGACGGTCTGACTGAGAGAGGAGCCAGTTGAGCTATGACTACGATACGGGCGTGACGTGTCTACATTCGGGAATATAATAGTGACGGACTTTGCGCGTTTCATTGAATTACGACCTTCTGCATTACGTTTGGATTTGTTCTGTTCGCTTATATTTGTACTTGTGTAATAAGTGTTTGTATAGTTCTAGTAAACTCTATAATCATTCTAACGGTACAGTAAGACGTAGGAACGGCCTGGTAAATAACACTGGTCGGCAAAAAATATGAAAATTCACTCCTTGTAACTATTGTAAAAATATATATATAATTTCGACACTTATGAATATAAATATAGTATTAAAAGCTTTGTACCACGTCAATTTTATTGTAATTGATGTTTGAAATTAAGCGCTTTTTTTGCTTTACATACAAAATGCACATTGAATTATTATGACAATAGCTCATTTAATTCCTTCGAAAACATTTAAAATCATCAAAATTATATGTCTAATTAATTGATAAACTCATTCCAGTTAGTAGTTTTTACAATTTTTATGTACTTATTGTAATTTTGTGGTGAATGAAGTAACATATAATTCTGAGCATTTACCATTCGTATAGTTTCTCTATATATGGTAAAAGGGTAATCAAATGTGTTTCTACAGACACAGGTGTGAATTTGTCTCTTGGCATTCAAGTCGTAACAATATTATATTGCTTAAAGATTTGCGGAAAAGAAAATTAAATCTACTGACATGATAAGAATAAAGTATTGCACAAAAAAAATTATTCAGTTAGGAGCAAAATATGAAAAACAAAAATGTGATAGCAAGAAACTAAAACGTCGGCAACCGAATCCTCGTTTGCCGACCGTTGCCGTTTTTTGAGTGTAATCTGTGAACGGTGCATTTTTGTATTAACATTTACTTCATACACCTTTAGTGTCCACTAACTATAGACAAAACGCCTTTATTCTACGAAGCTCAAATTGTTTCAACAAAATAGTAGCAAAATTGAACCTAGACTTATTGTTACGCGATGTCCATCACAGCAGTCATAGAGTATATTAATATCACATAGACAATCGTCATAGATAATAATATCATCCTGGCAACACTATGATACAATTGCTGTTTATAGCAATCTTGTAATATTATTAGGGGGCGTCCATAAATTACGTGAGGTGTTTAAGGGGGGGAGGGGGTCGAGTCAAATCTCATCTAATCTTACGTTGGAGAGAGGGGGGGTCTCGGCAAATATCACGCAATTTTTTTTCTGATTGAAACAAAAAGAAAATTATACTATTTTGGTCCATTTAATCCAGATTGTACATGATTAAGATTTAATCTTAAGCGTAATCGTAATACGATTAAGATCATTTACTAATTCTTTCGAAAGAAAAAAATTTCATTCATACTTCAACGTTATACATTTACTGCCTGTCAAACCACCATATTTGTTTTATACCAAATAGCTTTTTTAATCACAGTAGTTACGATTTAATTATTCTATTGTTAAATTTTTATTACACTTATAATTAAACTCTAAGCAATATTGATTACTAGTCTTAACTAGTCGTAAATAAAAGCACGAAGCAAATTTGTTTTTTTCTTTTTACAATAACAATCCAATGCGTTTACGTAAGAAACTCACATTTGGAAAAATCTCACGTGAGATTGGGTGTTGGGGGAGGGGGTTGAATAAAATCTCACGACATGTCACCAGGGGGGGGGAGGGAGGGGCAGAAGATTTAAAAAAACACCTCACGTAATTTATGGACGTATAAAAAGGCGGTGAGGCGTGTAGACGGGGTTCTTTGCTTACTGTGTGGTGTGAATAGTCACACCAAAGGCTGGACAATAAAGGGGAAACTCTGCCCAAATAGTTAATATTTGGTATCTTCGGTACTTTCTTACCCAAATATCTGCAAGGCTGTTTACATTTATACTGCACTTGTATAAATTCGGTCAAGCGTATACTGGCTCAAGAATTTTTTAGAAAGACAGAAACTTAGTAACTAGATTATCAATAGGAATCGTGTTGTACGTTTTGTTACCAATAGGTGGAGGCTTGTTATCAGCATTTGTTTTTTATATTCTTTTCTTTTTACTATATTGATATGTATTAGTCTGTAAGCCTTCCTAAAATTAAATAAATAAAACGGCGCCAATACACCAGACGATGTAATAACTACACTGGTCTACAGTGGTTTTGTTGCCCTAGATATGAAAATAATTTTGGGAGCATTTATGCACACAATTCATGAAACTATCAATGATTTTGTTACATTTGCTCTGATTTTTTTTTCATCTTGATTTTCATTTTACATTACAAAAATAAAAAAAAAACGAGAAAAAATATAACAGATATACTTATTAATAATGTTAGTAATATTTTAAGAAATTAGGATACATTGAATTAAATGAAGAGGAAAATGTCGAAAATAAATTTAATATTTCCATAAAACGCCTTTTATGAGCTTTTCTTTTATAATCATTCAGTGGACAATCTCTTTTCAATGACCAGCAGTAATTAATTGTTCAAAATATAAGATATGCCAAAATCATGAAGATACGAGCGCATTGAGAACTTTCATGAATACATTCGTAATCTGGGCATTGGGGATTGTTCACAAAAAACCACCCTCCGATTTTATATTTTTATTACGTAAAATAGGGTATTTTAAGATACTAATTTGAATATTTTTGTATTTTAAGAGTTAGTTTTTTTATAATTCGATTTACAAAACTATTTCTCCGATGACGTCATAAGGGACAAGTCTATATTGATTTCTTTGCCTAGAATACAAAAATAATAAAAGTAAGTTTTATCTATATATAATCATAGTAATCTGTGCTACTATTTAAATGTCACTTTCATTACTCATTACGTCGTATCGTGATCATTTCAGTGTTTTTTGTCGCTAGGCTTATAATTTTTCGTGTTCAACCATTATTATTTTCTATAGTTATCATTAAATTTTTTAAAGTGGCCTTCAGGGAAATCCATGTTATAGAAATTAAATCAAATAATGTACAGCTAGATTTTTTTTTTACACCTGAAGCAGGCAAACAGGCAGACGGCCCACCTGATTGGATTTACTAAGGTCAAATAAAGGTCATACGCATTTCTTACAAAATACAAGAAGATCGTACGTTTTTTGGAATTTTAACTACACAGAAATGATTAGGGACACTATTCCTCGAAATGGTTTTTCAAAAAGCTAAATTGAAAAAAGTGAACAATCCGAAACGTAGAAATTTGCGATGATATCCAGGGCAATTAAGCAATTTTTTTTTTAGGTGTGTTATGAGCTGACCTGGACTTGGCGATGTGCCTCTTCAGGCCGCTCTGCAGCTGCTGCACCAGCGCGGCGGCGGCGCGGTGCGCGGCCGACTTCGTTCGCTGGGTCACCGTCGCGCAAGCTCGCTCTGCTTCTGCCTGGTGGATTCAACTCGCAATAATAGTCTACCGAAAAATATTAAACAGGCAAAATCGTTCTTACTGCTCAAAAAGTATGGAGGGTAGAGGTAAGGAGAACCATCTCAGTATATATATATTTTTTCAACACACTTGCTCATAAAGTGGCGCTATGGTCACCGCAATTAGGCACAGAATGACACCCATAATCAAACTGTGAGTAAAAAAATTATAACTCACTTAGTGTAGTATATAGTATATATAGTAGTTATATTTTTTTTTAATTTTATTGGTTGAGTTGCTATGTTCTTAAAAGGTTTTATTTAAAAAAAAAGATCGTGTTCTATAGAACAAGTAAATTAATGTTCCTATTGCTTGCTCATTTCATGCAACTTCTTATTTAAATAGATAATTTTAACTCGTACGTGTTTAACAAATAAAACTTTCACTCATATATAACTTTTTTTTCTCTGTGATAAAAGAGAACTTTAAATTCCCCATTTTGTACGTGGCAGAATAGGCGCAATCCCTATGCGCGGAAAATAATAAAAAAAACCTCGTCCCTTTAGTCTGTGGCCGATCGCAATGCGCGCGCATAGGAAAACTGTTATCTGCTAAATAAAATGAGTTTTTGTTGTTATTTTATTCACAAGTGTGTTGAAAAACTTCGTATGATACACGTGTGCATTGATGATTGCCGTCCTCGGCTCTCTTAAGACCTCAATAGCGCCTCGGCGGTAATCACCAATGTTACACACTAATACCATAATGTACTATTTTTTGTTCTTTCTCCGGGCTAACGAGGTTGCCTGGTTTATCTTCTTTCGGGGGTATATTCTACTTTTGTTTCTATTTTTCTTTTAACTATTTCTTTTTTGTTTCTTTTATTTTCCATTTTTTATTTACCTTTTTCTCTACGTAGTTTATTTCATAAAAAGGTTACAGATTATCTTAGGTCTATTACAATTTTGTTCAAACCATCTCAGTACATTAAAAAGTGTCAGGGCAGCAAATTAAGATGGTGCCATAATAGCAGGTGGAAAGTATTTAAAAATAGCGCCACAAATAATTAAGAAGAAAATAAAAAGTTCTTCTTTGTCGTTCAACACACTTCACTTCGTTTATAACTGCTAAATTCATATCATTTCCTTTTGCTACACTTGCACTATTTTGACGAGTTTTTGGACCATAATTTGCTGTTTACAGGTGGACACTTTTTCAACTGATCCCCCCCCCATACTAGATGCCCTCCTTACCTCTACCCTTCATATCAGAAAGCTACTGAACAACCACATTCTAAAGGACTACTTTTTGCTTGACAAATTAATTTTGAAGTTATTTACCCAAACTTACATAAATCTATCTAGTTGTTTTAACTGCACTATTTATTATTTTAAAGCTACTTAGTAACTAGCAGAAGGTGATGTCAGGAGCCTTAAGAACTTACGAGCGTGCATGACAAGAGCTATGAATGTCAAAGAAGCAAGTGAGGTGTGTAAGAATAAGCCTGTATGGCGCTCTGTTGTTCGTGCCTACCCCGCAAGGGACCTGACGTGAAGTTATGCATGTACGTATGTACTTAGTAACTATCATACAGACTGACTGGCAAAACACGTAAATGTATTTCAGAATTGCTTTACGCGGTTTAATAGGCCTTAATAAACAACTTGTATTGCTCCGACTTTTGTCAGACTACCCTCACCTATTACAAATAATAAACTAAATTCATTCGAAAATAAAACATTAAATATTACAATAATAAATGCACAAATGCGCTAATAGGGGTAAACGTGTATTAAATGTAACAAGTTACTTCTCTGTAAGTGGATTGTAATTAATTTTGCGAAATAAATGTCTTTAACCCTAAACCCTTATTTAAAAATCACGCAACAGAATATTAATCATAAGTTTTCGCAACTACTATACATGATAAAACTACGTTTAAACGGTTTTGAGCGCGGTAAGTAACTTTAAAAATAATCATAAGGCATCACTGGGCCCAGACGTTGTCCTGGTCCAAGAAATAAAAATCTAGATCCTAATTGCACCGTCAACTACTAAGAACGCTAAGGGCAAGTGTGCCATTAAAGCTCCCTCTATTTGCAGGTCTAATTAAAAATTGTTTTTCTCCTTATTTTAACTATGTTTTTTTAAAATTGAAGACATGAGTGGATGAAGGTGATAAGTCGCATAATTCCAATTCTGAGTAAATCGAGATAAAAGTTTTACTTTTATTTTAAACTGAACTGAACTTAACACCTTTAGCAACTTTTAATTTTTTAAATATGCCTTATATCTATGGTCTAAGGTCTGTAGTCATTTGGTATCGACTTATAACCTTCATTTACGCAAAAAAAAAAACAAAAAACCGAATATGCGACATATCACCTTCATCCACTTACGTCTTCAATTATTACAATGAAATATTGTACTGTCTATGTAATTATTGCTTAATTAATCGAACAGCAAAGTTGAGATTATATATACACAAATCTTAAGTGCTACATGAAAATATGTAAATCCTAAACATGTTCGTAGAAGGTTTTGTCTGTTTTCTGTATTGGCAGATTTTGGCATATGGTAGACTACTCAGTTTTAACTTTGCTAATTATGTAGCAATAACATATTACATGTACGAGACGTTACA
This sequence comes from Dendrolimus punctatus, assembly GCA_012273795.1. Taxonomy (NCBI): domain Eukaryota; kingdom Metazoa; phylum Arthropoda; class Insecta; order Lepidoptera; family Lasiocampidae; genus Dendrolimus; species Dendrolimus punctatus. The sequence goes on from CM022552.1 coordinate 10,227,876, forward strand.
GGCCAGCCTTATAAAGTAGAATATAATAGAGGACGCCAGTTTTGCAAAATCGAAACTCTAGCAACTCCAACATTATGGCAAGAGTCATTTTGATAATTAGGTACTACTACTCCAGAAGTCGCGGAAGGCCACGACACATCTTCCATGATCAAATTGATCATGTATTAGCAGAAGGTGATGTCAGAAGCCTTAAGAACAGACGAGCGTGCATGACAAGAACTATGAATGTCAAAGAAGCAAGTGAGGTGTGTAAGACTAAGCCTGAATGGCGCTCTGTTGTTCGTGCCTACCCCGCAAGGGACCTGGCGTGAAGTTAAGTATGTATGTATGTATGTATAATAAGGCCAAAGACAAAATTTTTGAAAATATTCTTATCTTGATACGCCAAAGAGGTATAACTTCTAACGCGTGTACATAAGTACACACAATTTTCATTTTTGTAGAAAACTACCCCCAATATAAGTCAAAGAAGCAAGTGAGGTGTGTAAGACTAAGCCTGAATGGCGCTCTGTTGTTCGTGCCTACCCCGCAAGGGACCTGGCGTGAAGTTATGTATGTATGTATAATAAGGCCAGAGACAAAATTTTTGAAAATATTCTTATCTTGATACGCCAAAGAGGTATAACTTCTAACACGTGTACATAAGTACACACAATTTTCATTTTTGTAGAAAACTACCCCCAATATAAGTCAAAGAAGCAAGTGAGGTGTGTAAGAATAAGCCTGTATGGCGCTCTGTTGTTCGTGCCTACCCCGCAAGGGACCTGACGTGAAGTTATGCATGTATGTAGGTACTAGTAATTTTTAGTATTGCAATAAACGTCATATAAGTTTCAAGTTAAGTCATTTAAAACATAGCCAGTTTAATAGGGGCCGTGTCATAAAAAAGGTTGAAAAGCACTGTTCTAGACATTATGGCCAAGCTTTATTAATATGAATTATGAGTGTTGCAATGTATAAACCGTAAGCGTTGTAAACTTACCTGGTTAACCCTATGAGTGGCGTGGTTAAGCATCTCCTGCCAGGCTGGGTCGAGGGTGAGGCCCCCGTCGGAGCTCTCGGCGAGCCTCGCGAGTCCCTGCTCCGCGAGGAACACCATCTCGCGAGCGGCCGCGTGAGCGCTGTTCGCCTTGTCGTACGCCACCGTCGCTGTTTGGAGTTCTTGCGATGTCTGAAATATTGGGGGTAGTTTTCTACAAAAATGAAAATTGTGTGTACTTATGTACACGCGTTAGAAGTTATACTTCTTTGGCGTATCAAGATAAAAAAAAAATCAAAAATTTTATCTTTTACCTTATTCTACGTTTGTAGAAAAAGCGACACTAACAATAGAAAAACTAAAATGTAGACTATAGCTAACTTCAAGGTGTCGGTTGACTATAGCTAACTTCATGGTATAGGTTTTTCGTGTGACGGTGTGCGCGCACATCTTAAAAATTTACTCTCATTTTTCCCTAACGCGCCTAAAGAAGTATAACTTCAAAAATTATATATCTTATAGAACGTTTTCAGTTATTTCACAGCGATTTGAGACTTTTGAGAACATCAGAGAGGTTGCGACTCAGGACAAAGTTACATACTACGAAGATTTACGCAAGATCATTCTCTGTTCAGGCTGTACATGTCTGGAATGCTCTGTCGGCAGATGTCCAATCTGCTGAATTTATCCATTCCTTTAACAGTTTGTGAAGGAGCAATATCAAACTGTATAACGCATTTTTTTTGTATTGTATATCTATGTATGTATATATTATTCTTTCTTTACTTTAACCATACCCCAAATAATTGTCTTTTCTTTCCACACTCCTCTATTCTGACATACATCTTCACACCACAAATCGATTAACGATCTTTTGTGAGTGACGATGGGAACAAAACAAAACGGTAAATTAAACGATAAAACTAATATTAACATTGTATTTACTTAACGGTAAAATAATCTAGAAATAACGTTATGTTTTATAACGGTATTTATTTTTACCGATATTTGTATATATCATATAAAGATATATTTTTTACCCGTTCCTCAAGCCCTAGTTAAGCTTGGGCTCTAGACACCGCTGTAATCACAACCAAGGTTCGTCACTTTTTTGAGATATTGTATTGATAAAAAATATTTGAAGACATGAGTGGATGAAGGTGATAAGTCGCATGATTCCAATTCTGAGTAAATCGAGATAAAAGTTTTACTTTTATTTTAAACTGAACTGAACTTAACACCTTTTTAACTCTTTATTTTTTTAAATATGCCTTTATATCTATGGTCAAAGTTTTGTAGTCATTTGGTATCGATTTATAACCTTCATCTACACAAAAAAAGCAGAAAACCGGATATGCGACATATCACCTTCATCCACTCACGTCTTCATTTATTACTTACAATATTTGCTCTAAATCTAGCTTCATAATAAGGCCTAGCTTTGTGTACACTAGTTCCAAGTTTCTTTGTGAGCTGCTGAATCCGTAGGTGCCCTTCAGCAAGCAGTCTCCGGAAAGCGAGTCTTGCTTCATCTAACTCAACTTCTAACCTGTTTATCTCGTCTGTAGCTGTATTTAATCTTTCTAGTTCTATCTGTGAATTGAAAAAAAAATTCTGATCATATTAATACTGTAATAAAACAATCATGACCCATATTCCAAACACTATATCGTAAGTGAAAAATCTATATATTACTACTAGCTGTCCCAGCAGGCATTGTCCTGCCCTGAAGAAATAAATTTAAAACCCGATTGCAGCGCCATCTGCCGGGCTTGTTTGTGAATCTAAACCATCCTCGAATCCACTTGAACACACACAAAAAAAACCATTTAAATTGAATCCAGCCATTTAGGAGGAGTTCACTGTCAACACACGTACAGAAGAATTATATATATAAAGATGTGAAGCAAAAAATTTGTACCCCTTTTTAAGAAAATTGTGCGGACGGAACAGTATGAAATTTCCTACACGTATAGTTTATATAGAGAAGAAGTAACAATGCTAATTTTTTTTGTGAATTATGCATAAAAAACACATTATATCATTTGAAAAACATTACACACACTACCATGTATTTGACACACACATATGTCGCTTCTTTGCTTCAATAATGTGACATATCCCAATACTCACTTATTTCACTCACTCACTATATTTTGCTAAATTTATCATATTATCACAACTATCTCATATATTTCAAAAAGCTTAGTAAATTGACACTAAATTTAATTGTAAAAAATATACAAAAAAAGTGTAAAAAATGTTTGGGTAAAATCTTTTTTGAAATTTTATAAGTGGCGTACTGTAAATTTGGGTTATTTAAGATACCACGTTATTGAAGCAAAAAAGCGATATATCCTTCTTTGTTTATTGTTCAAGTCAAATTAACTGCCTTGGTGACATCTGTGATTATAGAAGTTGTAGTTATAACCTGATTCAAAGGAAATTCTTAAATCATCTGTAATTGTTATGCAACAAAGAAAAAGTAAAAAAATGTGGTTGTACTGCTTTAAAATACATTCACTAAAAATTGTTTGAAACAATATCTAGTAAGTAGTTTCTGTTATAAAGAATGTTTTTCACTGACTAAAAATTAAAAATTACTAAGTTAAAAAATATGTAGACTGTGTTGAAATTATAGCTGGTCAAGAAACTTTATTATTTTATATTTGACTAGTAAGTCACCTAACTACAATTGAAAAAATACCATAGACCTTTAGTAGTGTAAAATACAAAAGTATATAATAAAGGGTGTTCCATATTAGCATAATCAATTTTTCCGCGTATTTTATAAATTCCAAATTTTTGGTATATTTAATACGAATGCATCGCCACCCCGTGTGAGCTATCGACGTCGATGCTGCCCTCACGCGGACAGTCCGTGCTACTTGCTTCACCGTACGCGCCGCATAGACTTTCCTGTCTTTTCGCAATTTTCAATACTTCGTTTTTAAATACATACAATTAGCCAATCAAGAAATCGTGCCAGTGATAGTGAGGAGTTACAGTCTATAATCGAAGGGTTCCCACAGCAAGCAAGGTAAGTGGTTGTGCATTTGGCCATTTCCAAATTCCGTGTTCTAAACCGCACAAAGTGTAATAAAAATAGTTTCAAACTCATATTAAATATAATATAAAAACTTTAGTGATATTTATCAAGTTAATTATCTGTCCACTACACACACTCAGCAGTTGCCCCAACATAGGCTGATTTAGTCATTTAAAAATAAATAAAGTTTTAATATCAATTGGTTTAATGACTGTTAAGGGCTGGTACAAAATTTTGAGTTCATGAATTTTAAGTATTAGTAGTGGTATCTTCTACTTCAAAAGAGGCTTGCTTCCTTCTGGACCTTCCCCCTACCTAGGGGGGAAGGTATACTTACCTTTTCTGCAACCCATATGGTCTGGAGTTTTTGAAATATTAATGTTTATTATTGTTGGTAAACATAACCAAATATTATTGTGATTGGTGGTGAAAGGTCGTGACCAGTTTCTAGAATAGTGATTTAGGTTAGGTAAGTTTTAGACCAAAGCGCAAGAGCTGAGCGAGCAAAGCGAGCAGGCCACTGTAGCATCTAACAAGTGCCAGAACTAACTACAACCATTTACTATTTATTTTATATAAACAATTTATAATTTGGGGTGAGGTATAGTTATAGAGCACATTTTTATATTATTTGAGATATAAAGTGAATTTAGGGTGTTTATAAAAAAAAATAACTTAGAAGGCTAACCTTAAGCTTCTAGCCTATATTAAAAAAGTTTGGATCTGTCATCTATATCTATACCCCATCTATAATTTCATCTTTTTTGGGTGCCATTTTGAATATTTTCATGATTACTCTTTTATTGTATGTGAATGTGCTCTATTGTTTCTTTCTTCATTTCTCTTTCTGTTGATTATTGGCTTTCTTTGGGACTTTGAAAAGATTGTTTAATTTTGGACCTATTATATAAGAAAATTGTGAGTGAAGAATATATGTGACATTATGTTTATTAAAAAAATTAAAGATCTCCAGAACATAGGAATTGTAGTGGAGGTAAGGATGACTGCCACTCCACCATCTCGCTACTTAAAAATCATGTAGTATCAAACATCTATAGATTTCGCCAGTTATATTGTAAAAATAAAATATAAAATCAAAAGGTGCAGCCCTAATTTATAGGGTAAACATGTTTTACAGATTTTTGACTTCTTAATAAATTTAAACACTATATACAGAAACCGAATAATTTTGTAATAATTGAAACCAACTAATTACTTAGTAATTAATATGTTAAGAATAATAAAATCAATAATTAGTAAATTAACATTAAAAAATTAGAAATTAAGCGTTACCTTGTTTCTGACCTTACGTTTGCAATTAGAACATTCTTATCTAACGTATGAATATAATTTTTGCATAATAAATTGCATAACAATAACAAAATTTCGAGATTGTTAAAATAATTTCATGACCGAAAAATTGTTTCATAACCCTATGCAAGTACTCTAAATTGTTCTAATTGTGGAAGCTAATTTAATAAGAAGAGAATATCTGTGAATTCTTTAAGAAATTAGTATCTTTTCACTCTGTTACCTTCAGATTATCGATTTTAGTAATACCTGTACGCGGGGATCCAATGCTTCTGAGCATTCTGCAGCACTATCGTTCATTGTTTCCTCAAAACCAATGCATTTTACCTAAAGCTACATTCAATCCAAACGTTTTCCTATTGAATTCTTTGTTCTTTTGAGAGATAAACATCACAAAAAAGCCATTTCTCATCGACGAAAAAAATTAAATACACACGAACTTCTCTGCACACCGCACACCCGTGCCTTCCCCGAATAGTACAGATAGTATAAAGCTGTCAAATTGTGACATTTTGCTGTTGTCCACTTTTTATTAAGAGCGTGCAACATTCTCCCGATTATTCGCATGCACTTTGCTCGTCATTATGCGCGAGTCCGTGGTCAAGCCATAAAAAAATCGCAGAAGATCATTCTTTTGGTCATTGATTTTAATGTTTGGATGTATTATAATAACGTTTACGTCCCATGCAGTACGTCCATGGATAAATGTAACAAAATATATTAAGCATGCAAGAGTTCTTTATTTTTTTTATTTATGTCACCTGGCTATTCTTGTATCCAAACCACAAAACATTAAAAAATAGCTGTCATCTAAACGTCAGAAGGAAATTAATAATTTGTAAATTGTCAATCAGTCTGGAGATTGTGAAAGTTGTGGGATTTATTATCTAAAAGAAATGGTATTTTCTTTAATATTTAAGTGCTTGACTTGTGGACTGTACACTCTATAAACTTTCAATATAATTTACTTTACAGGCAACTGAAGTTGAAGAAACAATCAAGAGAATTCAAGCCCATAAGGGTGTAATGGGAGTGATCATTGTTAATCACGAAGGTTTGGTCGATTATTTTCTTATTGCCATGGTAAATGATGCGGAGTTTACTATATTTTGCCACCAAATATGACTGCAATGCAGATGTTTCCATTAATACGTAATAAACTGCAGTTTTATTTTATAATTATGATTCACCTTTCGTGACGAAATAACAGCTGCTATCGGTAGGGGAATAAATTTATAAATATTATACTAATGCAGTGATATTATTATAGAAACTGAAATGTTCAAGTTTGTTTCTCCTTACAACCTTAGGGATGACTTGGGGTGTGGAATAGATATAGGGTACTTTTATTTTAAGTAATAGGTGTGTAGGGCGGTTGAGATGGAGGGCAGGGTACCCCTTCTGCAACCCCTATGTCAAGAGAGTGTATAGTTCTTGAGATATTAATGTTTTTATCAGACAGTGAGTGTTACAACCTATTTGTAATCATAATTTAGTTGGGCAAATACCTTACCACTTGTCAAAATTCTTCTATAAGCTATATTATTCTAGTTTCATGAAAAGCCACTCCTTACTTTTTGTGTGTCAGGAACTTTTCTATATATATATTATCTATATAATATTAATATCATATTGTTAACATGTTTTAAGTACAAATTCTCTTGTTTTAGGGATTCCAATAAAGAGTTCTCTGGATAACGCCACATCTGTATTGTACTCCGGACTTATCGGTCAGCTCACTGAGAAAGCCAGGAATGTTGTCCGTGAAATGGTAATTTAACTTTTAATATGTTTAACTTTAGTGCCAGTTCTCCACTGGAATGCATTATTGGGGTCTGTTTTGCATTAACTTTAAACTGACAGAAAATAGTGCTGGCCTTGTAGACGAGTGGTACTAGAGCTAGATAAATCAGGTGAAAACATATGATAATGACATAATACTTAACATAATGATATGTCATTCACATACCCTTATTTTTTTATTCAATTTTTATTATAAAAAAATATAAAACTAAGTTTTTTAATCTACTTGATTGTTTTTTTATTTTTTTATCCTTTAGCAGTAACACCACTTGTCAACAGGCCCTGAACAGAGAGTTGCACTAGTCTTTAACTTAAAAATATAAATTGTAAAGCAGTTTCAATCAAAGAAATTCATTCTGTGGACCCGAAGTTAACCCTGGATATTCCATACATATTAAACCACTGAAGATAATAGTAAAATTTTGTTGCCTCCAGTCGTTGTGTAAATGTTTGCTTTATTAATAATAATAAATAAATACAATACACTATTATATAGACTCACCCAAGACACCATTGACTAAGAATTTTCACCCTGGTTTTGTCAGTATATTCAGGGATTATTTGGCACATGCCATAGAAATTGAAAAATGGTAAAAAATCAATTTCAGTATGTAACCTTTACAAAAATAATGATTTTTTAATAGGTCGTTTGGAGTAGAGGTACAAACAAAAAATTATAAACTTACAACTTACGAGAATTAGTATGCCCCCAAAAAAGAAGTTACGAAAAAAGGCCTGAAATACAATCCATCAAAAAAATGAATCATTCATATAAAAAAAATGACAGCCGGCATTTAGTTGGATTCCACAACTCACTGCACTTTCCAAAACACATATTAGAAGTGAAATTTCAACGGACAAGTGGAAAAACGAATCGCAACGGACAAGTGGAAAATCTTCGTTTTTCCACTCATCTGTTGGCATTCATTTTCAACTTGTTTATATTAGTATGGACTAATAATCTTTAGGAACAAATGTCATACATGTGTTCTCACTCTGTTCCAGGATTCCTCCAATGAGCTGTCATTCCTTCGCTTGCGGGGTAGAAGGCACGAGATATTGATTGCCCCTGATCGAGAATTCATACTCATCGTCATACAAAACACATCAGATTAGCTCAGTATATAACAACACACTGCAATAGTATGGCTGCTTTGTATGTATTAAGTATTGAAGTAGATAAGTCATTTTAAGTACTACCCTATTATGAAATCAACATAGGTGACATTTGGATTAGACTCTACTAAATCAAATACTGAAAATCTTAAAACGAAATAATATAGTAACCAAAAAAATATACTTAGGTACAAATGTCGATAAAATGATTGTAAAGGCTCGATTTACATGCATTAAGTCACTTCAAATTTTTATTTAAATTTACTTATATACTTAATATATTCTGATTTTTCAATCTTCAGATAAAAGTTATCAGTCAAATAAGTGAGTTTAATAGTGAAAGTAGACTCTTTTATTCATACAACTGACATTTTTTTAATTTGTCCCTGTTGTTGTATTTTATTTGATGAATAACTTGTATCTGGCGAATGAAAAATCTTGAAATTTATGTTAATCTAACAGCGCGTTCCATTAGTAGCTCATAACGCCCAAAATGCTCCGTTAGCTGTTCCACAAGGCGACCGCGGTCGTTGTGGTCGTGGCGAAAACGTCACTAATGACGTCATTTTTTTCGATCACAACGCTCACAACGACCCATGTCAACAGGTGGCTCGAATAACCGTTCCACTTGGGTTTGCGATTGTAAAAAAAATGTTGCATTATTTAGTTCAGCACATATTAACTGAAAACATTGACAAAGATATTAAAAACTTATTATTTGAATATTCAAATGCCATATCGTGTTTGATATTTCTTTAACGTGCGTCTACAAGAACAAGCACTGTAATGTTCGGCTAAAGTGGTAGTGATTACTCTAGTAATCCATATTCAGTTAGGGAGTATGCAATGTTTCTGTTAATCGGTATAAACTGCGTCAAACTTTATGGCTTCTACAGTATATAATATGATTTGATTGCGTGTGAACTGGAAATCAATTGTCTCTGCTTACCTCTGTGGTACGCAGAGACAGCGTGACATATGCACGTTTTTGAAATATGCATTTCTAATCATAAGCCTTTTTAACGAGGGAAATATCCATTTGAGGTCTAGTCATCGCTGAGGAAACAGTGGGGGCCTGTGAGAGGTGCCACGTTGACCCTACTTCTACGTAAGTGCTAGTGCTCCCCAGTACTCACGTAGAAGTACTATTGCCACTATTAGGGTTACCCACTAAAACCCCTCGGCGTTTGTTCCTTCATCATATGCCAGGGCTATGGGAAAAGCTTCCCATTTTTTACATACATACATAACTTCACGCCAGGTCCCTTGCGGGGTAGGCACGAACAACAGAGCGCCTATTAGGCTTATTCTTACACACCTCACTTGCTTCTTTGACATACATAGCTCTTGTCATGCACGCTCGTCTGTTCTTAAGGCTCCTGACATCACCTTCTGCTAACACATGATCAATTTGATCATGGAAGGTATGTCGTGGCCTTCCGCGACTTCTGCATCCATCCACTTTTGCATTGTATATCTGTTTAGTCATTCTTTCATCATACATTCTTTCCACATGCCCGAACCACCGGAGCATTCCTTTCCTTACCTTCACCCCGACATTCTCTTTCAGACCAACTCTCTTTCTTACTTCGGTATTACGAACGCGGTCCGCGAGCGTCACTCCGCAGATTTTGCGCAGTGCTCGCATCTCGACCGCGTTCACTCTACTTTCATGCTCTCTCTTCCATACCCAACTCTCGCTTCCATACTTCCCATTTTTTGACGAGAGGAAATCCTTTGAGGGCTATCTATTTTATGGGAAGTGTGGGATTCGCCACGTAGGGGTGGCACTAGCATTGCAAGCAAGAAATAATACTGCCCGCTACGGTCGGGGATACCCATTAAAACCTTTCAGTTCCGTCCTTCGCCTTTATTGGGCATAAATATTTGTCCTAGCATTTCGTAGGCCCTGGCAGACGATGACCCCAAAAGCCACATCAACTGCTGGGGGAAGCACAGCCCCCGGCGTCTTTCCTCTTTGTCCAGCGTCGTCTGTGTGGCTCGATATCATGCAATACTATGTGCTGGTAATCTGAAGAGGTCAATTTAGTTTGTCGCGGATTATATCTGCCAATGTCAAGTGATATAACAATGAATAATAGATTTTAATTTCTCTAGTCTTATAAGTGAAAATGACGTACACATTCATATATAGGGCATTAGAGGGAAAATATACATGAATTAGATGGCATTGTGAATAGTAAATCAACATTGTTCTGTTAAGAGGGATTTCCAATATTGAAAAATTTCTAAAATTAAAATGTAAGAAAAATTCAGTGTCTAAGAAAAGTATAAAGCCTCCCAATGTAATAGCAAAAGAATTGTCTTTGTATTGACGTATCATGCATTTCTCAAGCAGATCGACTAGATAAAAAATCTGTTTGATATGATCACACCATATCGAATTCGGGACCTTTGAGTAACACTGTACCAGACGCCTAAATGTTTAATTTTTTACGCACGATGTCGTCTAATAACACCATCCTCGAATGCCTTTAAACTAAGAAATTTTTAACATTGGATATTATATGAGGATTTATACTACCCTCATTTGGAAATGTAGCTGGCAAGTTTTGGAAATTTATTATTTTTAATTTATTTAACGTTTAATCACTCAATAATAAAATTTTGTACACAAATATCGTTTGATTTTCCGCATCGAAGTAAATGGTCTCATATCCCAGAGCACGTTTACAGACATGTGGAGCTTTATAGTAAGTACCTAATGAATGGACAAGAAGACGGACTCATCTGTCGTATTATTTGATTGATCCAATTTTGGCGCTAAATGCAAATGCCAGTGAACTGGTTACTTAAGTTAGTATTAGTTGTGCTGGTAGACCGCAACGTACTAACCACGATCATCAAAATTTTTGAAAGAATGGCCAGGAAAAAGCACCTACAATAAACGTGTATGTATGATGAGATTAATGAATGTAGATGAAGCAAAACCTGTACGTCAAGATCCATAGCAAGTGGAAAACAATCTCTGCCTACCCTTATGGGAAATAGGTGTGACAATATGTAAGCGACAGTTAGTTGACATCAGGTGGGTCGTCATTCTGTCTGCTGTTCTAGTAATAAAATAAACTTTACTTAAACTACCCTCTTTTTCTTTCCCCTTATCCCAATAAGACCTTTCCTTTTATACTCTATTCTGGCACAGGTCTCGGTCTCATTACAAATCAATATTTCATCGACTAGTGACATTGACTAGTGTCAATAAATAAAACTAGCAATACCAACCCGATATAAATAATACGACATATATTTATTGACCTTCCATGCCATCATTTTAGAATTATAGGAATTAAATCAAACACAAAATTAAAAAATGACACATTTATTTTTGAATGCATTAAAATAAAGAAAAACAAGTCCGAAAGGCCTACAAAGAGCATCAATCAAGTATGGTTCTTGCAATTCACGAACGCAAGTGGGACTTAGACTCATTACGTGACGCGTCCAAACAATGTGTACACCAGAATAGGAACATTGATTAAATTGTTGGCAGTATTGTTTCTTGTAATTTCATTTTCATTCCACGACTATAAATATATATACATACTTTGTCTGTCAATGTTTAGCGTCATTAATAATATTGTATTACATTTTTTTATTGCAGGAGTTCGCAGACCAGACGGTCCACTTGATGGAAAGTTACCATCGCCTGTGGACATTTGCAACACCAAAAGTGCTACAAATGCGCTGCTGCTCTCTTAAGAGAGATAGGAACCTGGTCACCAATGCCGGAACACAACTCAAGGTTGTTATGGCGGCATACTCTAGACCAGGGGTGGTAGCCATCCAGTCGGGCAAATACCCTACCACCTGGCATCGTATAACGCATTAAACCCTCGGCAACATCTGTGTGACACAGTCACTAATATTATCCCAGGTGTAGCAGCATGGACAATAGGTGGGCCGTCTGCTTGTTTGCAGCTCTTACAATAAAAAAACTTAGATAAAATATATCTTTTGTAACAATACTTACCTTCAGGTAATCAACGCCGACTGCTGGATGTGGGCCACCTTTGTTTTGCGACACGTCATAATTTATTTTTTATTGCAGGAGTTCAGAAGACAGGAAGACGGCCCACTTGATGGAAAGCGGTTACCATCGCCTACGGACATTTGCAACACCAAAGGTGCTACAAATGCACTGCTGCTCTCTTAAGGGAAACTGGAACCTGGTCACCAATGCCGGAACACAACTCAAGGTTGTTATGGCGGCATACTCTAGACCAGGGGTGGTAGCCATCCACCATCACATATATTTTTCATTCTATGCTAATAATTATTTAACTCTTCAAAAAACAGGTATTAATATTTTCCCACATCATAACATTTTTGATACTTTCATTTATTTTTTCAAATTTTTTTAATGTTATTATCAGTGGTAAATTATATACCATTTTTATTTATAATGCCATAATGTATTGGTAAATAATGATCATAGGTAATATTTGAAATTTACCGTTTATATTACTATATTGTTGACGTGTTTTTTATTTTGTTGCCGAATATAATTTATATGTCAGGTTGCGCACACTGAATTGCTTTTAGTTTTATTCAAGTTTAAATTTTGAACGGCAGCGCGTGTGTATTGTGACAACGCTGCATTGTCATAATTATTTATAAAGATGTTGATTTAAAAAGAGCAAACTATTTCTTCACAAAGTTAATTACATAAATAAGTGACTGTTTTGACTTCTATACTATGTAAGTTTACCATTGTTTTTATTACCCTTCAATATGAAATGTGTGACTGTTTTAAAGTAATATTATTTGCGTAATGTAAGACAAATTATTATTTTTAAACTTATCATCTGTTCAGTATCCAAGCAAATCACAGGTCAACTTTGCGGTTTTAGATGATCGTTCTAAAACTCGTGTACTTAGAATCGACAGTACGTTTTATCCGGAATAACTGGGTTTTTTTTCGAGAAGGTTTTACTCTTTAGTTTGCAAAATATTGAACCGACTTCAATGAAAATGTCATCTTCAAAAAGAATCTTCTATGGCACTTTTTTCAATTTCAGATACTAAATGTATTATTGTATATGTCAAACTTGTGTCAAAATGCATACATTATACACATCTCATAAGAATGTATGGACCTGGTTTTTTGGGCAAGTTTAAAAAACAACAGCAACAATAGTGTATCTATTTTTAAGTTTGACAATTACAATCTGCTAATTTTTCTTTGAAATTAAAAAAGGCAAAAATGTACTTGTCAAGTTTCTATTAAATTTATCATTGCTTTGGGTTAAACCTAACCTTATACAAGAAAGTTAAGAATTTATTTTTTAGAGTTCTTTGGACCATTTGGTAAAAATGAAACCCTTGACAATAAATTGTCATGTTCGTCTGTGACATATTGTTGGTCACTTTCTCAAAACTACTATGTGCTATACAAGTAAAATTCAGAACACATATTTAAACCGCTACGCAATGGTAAAGCAAAATAGCGAAAAAAAACAGAAAAAGATTGTCTGCTATACACATGACTGGGATGAAATTTTATATGTGCATAGTCCTGGATAACGATGACACTGGCCGGCTAAAAGAAACCACTGCTAACTTATCGTGATGTTTTTTAGGATTTCAACACTTCTTTCATCACAGTCATGAGATATTGCTTAAAGATTTGCAGAAATGAAATCTTCTAACATAATGGTAATTTGGAGATTAATAAGACGCAAAAATATTGCGTTAGGACCTAAAAAATATAATTTTATTTAATAAGACAACAGAAAACCCCTGGGATTTATATTGGTGTTATGGATATCTACGTCCGTAGAATTTAACAATTTTAACATTACGTTAGGTTTAAAAAGTTTTAAATACTGTTTGAAAAATATAATGTTGAGTGGAGTTATACAAAGACATATGGACTAATAATCTTTAGGAACAAATGTCATACATGTGTTCTCACTCTGTTCCAGGATTCCTCCAATGAGCTGTCATTCCTTCGCTTGCGGGGTAGAAGGCACGAGATATTGATTGCCCCTGATCGAGAATTCATACTCATCGTCATACAAAACACATCAGATTAGCTCAGTATATAACAACACACTGCAATAGTATGGCTGCTTTGTATGTATTAAGTATTGAAGTAGATAAGTCATTTTAAGTACTACCCTATTATGAAATCAACATAGGTGACATTTGGATTAGACTCTACTAAATCAAATACTGAAAATCTTAAAACGAAATAATATAGTAACCAAAAAATATACTTAGGTACAAATGTCGATAAAATGATTGTAAAGGCTCGATTTACATGCATTAAGTCACTTCAAATTTTTATTTAAATTTACTTATATACTTAATATATTCTGATTTTTCAATCTTCAGATAAAAGTTATCAGTCAAATAAGTGAGTTTAATAGTGAAAGTAGACTCTTTTATTCATACAACTGACATTTTTTTAATTTGTCCCTGTTGTTGTATTTTATTTGATGAATAACTTGTATCTGGCGAATGAAAAATCTTGAAATTTATGTTAATCTAACAGCGCGTTCCATTAGTAGCTCATAACGCCCAAAATGCTCCGTTAGCTGTTCCACAAGGCGACCGCGGTCGTTGTGGTCGTGGCGAAAACGTCACTAATGACGTCATTTTTTTCGATCACAACGCTCACAACGACCCATGTCAACAGGTGGCTCGAATAACCGTTCCACTTGGGTTTGCGATTGTAAAAAAAATGTTGCATTATTTAGTTCAGCACATATTAACTGAAAACATTGACAAAGATATTAAAAACTTATTATTTGAATATTCAAATGCCATATCGTGTTTGATATTTCTTTAACGTGCGTCTACAAGAACAAGCACTGTAATGTTCGGCTAAAGTGGTAGTGATTACTCTAGTAATCCATATTCAGTTAGGGAGTATGCAATGTTTCTGTTAATCGGTATAAACTGCGTCAAACTTTATGGCTTCTACAGTATATAATATGATTTGATTGCGTGTGAACTGGAAATCAATTGTCTCTGCTTACCTCTGTGGTACGCAGAGACAGCGTGACATATGCACGTTTTTGAAATATGCATTTCTAATCATAAGCCTTTTTAACGAGGGAAATATCCATTTGAGGTCTAGTCATCGCTGAGGAAACAGTGGGGGCCTGTGAGAGGTGCCACGTTGACCCTACTTCTACGTAAGTGCTAGTGCTCCCCAGTACTCACGTAGAAGTACTATTGCCACTATTAGGGTTACCCACTAAAACCCCTCGGCGTTTGTTCCTTCATCATATGCCAGGGCTATGGGAAAAGCTTCCCATTTTTTACATACATACATAACTTCACGCCAGGTCCCTTGCGGGGTAGGCACGAACAACAGAGCGCCTATTAGGCTTATTCTTACACACCTCACTTGCTTCTTTGACATACATAGCTCTTGTCATGCACGCTCGTCTGTTCTTAAGGCTCCTGACATCACCTTCTGCTAACACATGATCAATTTGATCATGGAAGGTATGTCGTGGCCTTCCGCGACTTCTGCATCCATCCACTTTTGCATTGTATATCTGTTTAGTCATTCTTTCATCATACATTCTTTCCACATGCCCGAACCACCGGAGCATTCCTTTCCTTACCTTCACCCCGACATTCTCTTTCAGACCAACTCTCTTTCTTACTTCGGTATTACGAACGCGGTCCGCGAGCGTCACTCCGCAGATTTTGCGCAGTGCTCGCATCTCGACCGCGTTCACTCTACTTTCATGCTCTCTCTTCCATACCCAACTCTCGCTTCCATACTTCCCATTTTTTGACGAGAGGAAATCCTTTGAGGGCTATCTATTTTATGGGAAGTGTGGGATTCGCCACGTAGGGGTGGCACTAGCATTGCAAGCAAGAAATAATACTGCCCGCTACGGTCGGGGATACCCATTAAAACCTTTCAGTTCCGTCCTTCGCCTTTATTGGGCATAAATATTTGTCCTAGCATTTCGTAGGCCCTGGCAGACGATGACCCCAAAAGCCACATCAACTGCTGGGGGAAGCACAGCCCCCGGCGTCTTTCCTCTTTGTCCAGCGTCGTCTGTGTGGCTCGATATCATGCAATACTATGTGCTGGTAATCTGAAGAGGTCAATTTAGTTTGTCGCGGATTATATCTGCCAATGTCAAGTGATATAACAATGAATAATAGATTTTAATTTCTCTAGTCTTATAAGTGAAAATGACGTACACATTCATATATAGGGCATTAGAGGGAAAATATACATGAATTAGATGGCATTGTGAATAGTAAATCAACATTGTTCTGTTAAGAGGGATTTCCAATATTGAAAAATTTCTAAAATTAAAATGTAAGAAAAATTCAGTGTCTAAGAAAAGTATAAAGCCTCCCAATGTAATAGCAAAAGAATTGTCTTTGTATTGACGTATCATGCATTTCTCAAGCAGATCGACTAGATAAAAAATCTGTTTGATATGATCACACCATATCGAATTCGGGACCTTTGAGTAACACTGCACCAGACTCCTAAATGTTTAATTTTTTACGCACGACGTCGTCTATCAACACCATCCTCGAATGCCCTTAAACTAAGAAATTTTTAACATTGGATATTATATGAGGATTTATACTACCCTCATTTGGAAATGTAGCTGGCAAATTTTGAAAATTTATTATTTTTAATTTATTTAACGTTTAATCACTCAACAATAAATTTTTGTACACAAATATCGTTTCATTTGCCGCATCGAAATAAATGGTCTCATATCCCAGAGCACGTTTACAGACATGTGGAGCTTTATAGTAAGTACCTAATGAATGGACAAGAAGACGGACTCATCTGTCGTATTATTTGATTGATCCAATTTTGGCGCTAAATGTAAATCGCAGTGAACTGGTTACTTAAGTTAGTATCAGTTGTGCTGGTAGACCGCAACGTACTAACCACGATCACCAAAATTTTTGAAAGAATGGCCAGGAAAAAGCACCTACAATAAACGTGTATGTATGATGAGATAAATGAATGTAGATGAAGCAAAACCTGTACGTCAAGATCCATAGCAAGTGGAAAACCATCTCTGCCTACCCCTATGGGAAATAGGTGTGACAATATGTAAGCGACAGTTAGTTGACATCAGGTGGGTCGTCATTCTGTCTGCTGTTCTAGTAATAAAAGAAACTTTACTTAAACTACCCTCTTTTTCTTTCCCCTTATCCCAATAAGACCTTTCCTTTTATACTCTATTCTGGCACAGGTCTCGGTCTCATTACAAACCAATATTTCATCGACTAGTGACATTGACTAGTGTCAATAAATAAAACTAGCAATACCAACCCGATATAAATAATACGACATATATTTATTGATCTTCCATGCCATCATTTTAGAATTATAGGAATTAAATCAAACACAAAATTAAAAAATGACACATTTATTTTTGAATGCATTAAAATAAAGAAAAACAAGTCCGAAAGGCCTACAAAGAGCATCAATCAAGTATGGTTCTTGCAATTCACGAACGCAAGTGGGACTTAGACTCATTACGTGACGCGTCCAAATGTGTACACCAGAATAGGAACATTGATTAAATTGTTGGCAGTATTGTTTCTTGTAATTTCATTTTCATTCCACGACTATAAATATATATACATACTTTGTCTGTCAATGTTTAGCGTCATTAATAATATTGTATTAAATTTTTTTATTGCAGGAGTTCGCAGACCAGACGGTCCACTTGATGGAAAGTTACCATCGCCTGTGGACATTTGCAACACCAAAAGTGCTACAAATGCGCTGCTGCTCTCTTAAGACAGATGGAACCTGGTCACCAATGCCGGAACACAACTCAAGGTTGTTATGGCGGCATACTCTAGACCAGGGGTGGTAGCCATCCAGTCGGGCAAATACCCTACCACCTGGCATCGTATAACGCATTAAACCCTCGGCAACATCTGTGTGACACAGTCACTAATATTATCCCAGGTGTAGCAGCATGGACAATAGGTGGGCCGTCTGCTTGTTTGCAGCTCTTACAATAAAAAAACTTAGATAAAATATATCTTTTGTAACAATACTTACCTTCAGGTAATCAACGCCGACTGCTGGATGTGGGCCACCTTTGTTTTGCGACACGTCATAATTTATTTTTTATTGCAGGAGTTCAGAAGACAGGAAGACGGCCCACTTGATGGAAAGCGGTTACCATCGCCTACGGACATTTGCAACACCAAAGGTGCTACAAATGCACTGCTGCTCTCTTAAGGGAAACTGGAACCTGGTCACCAATGCCGGAACACAACTCAAGGTTGTTATGGCGGCATACTCTAGACCAGGGGTGGTAGCCATCCACCATCACATATATTTTTCATTCTATGCTAATAATTATTTAACTCTTCAAAAAACAGGTATTAATATTTTCCCACATCATAACATTTTTGATACTTTCATTTATTTTTTCAAATTTTTTTAATGTTATTATCAGTGGTAAATTATATACCATTTTTATTTATAATGCCATAATGTATTGGTAAATAATGATCATAGGTAATATTTGAAATTTACCGTTTATATTACTATATTGTTGACGTGTTTTTTATTTTGTTGCCGAATATAATTTATATGTCAGGTTGCGCACACTGAATTGCTTTTAGTTTTATTCAAGTTTAAATTTTGAACGGCAGCGCGTGTGTATTGTGACAACGCTGCATTGTCATAATTATTTATAAAGATGTTGATTTAAAAAGAGCAAACTATTTCTTCACAAAGTTAATTACATAAATAAGTGACTGTTTTGACTTCTATACTATGTAAGTTTACCATTGTTTTTATTACCCTTCAATATGAAATGTGTGACTGTTTTAAAGTAATATTATTTGCGTAATGTAAGACAAATTATTATTTTTAAACTTATCATCTGTTCAGTATCCAAGCAAATCACAGGTCAACTTTGCGGTTTTAGATGATCGTTCTAAAACTCGTGTACTTAGAATCGACAGTACGTTTTATCCGGAATAACTGGGTTTTTTTTCGAGAAGGTTTTACTCTTTAGTTTGCAAAATATTGAACCGACTTCAATGAAAATGTCATCTTCAAAAAGAATCTTCTATGGCACTTTTTTCAATTTCAGATACTAAATGTATTATTGTATATGTCAAACTTGTGTCAAAATGCATACATTATACACATCTCATAAGAATGTATGGACCTGGTTTTTTGGGCAAGTTTAAAAAACAACAGCAACAATAGTGTATCTATTTTTAAGTTTGACAATTACAATCTGCTAATTTTTCTTTGAAATTAAAAAAGGCAAAAATGTACTTGTCAAGTTTCTATTAAATTTATCATTGCTTTGGGTTAAACCTAACCTTATACAAGAAAGTTAAGAATTTATTTTTTAGAGTTCTTTGGACCATTTGGTAAAAATGAAACCCTTGACAATAAATTGTCATGTTCGTCTGTGACATATTGTTGGTCACTTTCTCAAAACTACTATGTGCTATACAAGTAAAATTCAGAACACATATTTAAACCGCTACGCAATGGTAAAGCAAAATAGCGAAAAAAAACAGAAAAAGATTGTCTGCTATACACATGACTGGGATGAAATTTTATATGTGCATAGTCCTGGATAACGATGACACTGGCCGGCTAAAAGAAACCACTGCTAACTTATCGTGATGTTTTTTAGGATTTCAACACTTCTTTCATCACAGTCATGAGATATTGCTTAAAGATTTGCAGAAATGAAATCTTCTAACATAATGGTAATTTGGAGATTAATAAGACGCAAAAATATTGCGTTAGGACCTAAAAAATATAATTTTATTTAATAAGACAACAGAAAACCCCTGGGATTTATATTGGTGTTATGGATATCTACGTCCGTAGAATTTAACAATTTTAACATTACGTTAGGTTTAAAATGTTTTAAATACTGTTTGAAAAATATAATGTTGAGTGGAGTTATACAAAGACATTGAAACTAAAATATATTATGTAGCAGATCACTGCCAACGGGGAGCGTGCCCAGAAGGCTGGCTTTAAAAAGTCCATTTTGAGTGCATTTTAATGTTTTTTGGTGTAATGCTTTCCCTAAACTCAACGGGTAAGTCATTTAATCAGCGCGGAACTAAATAAAACAATACATACGCGTTAGCAAGAAACTAAAAGCACATCTAATTTCAGCATGTTTCAATTTCTATATATTTATCGGATTTTAATTAAAAGGAGGATTTTCTTGTCGACCAGTGTAATTAAGTCTTCGAATTTTCTGGTTTGCTGTTTTTTTACCATCTATTGTCAATTAATCACTTCCAAGTCCTAAAAACTTTGTACCTTGCAGTCGAAAATTGTAAAACCAAAAATAATTTAGGTATAATAAAGGCATTAACATAGCTTCAATGAATTTCGATTAAGATCCATTGAGTCGTCTTTGAGATTTGATGTATTTATGATATTTTTTATTTTAATTCTGAAGCCAAATCTAAACGCAGGACATTCCTCACCTTATTAAGTTATAATCCTTCACTGTCTTCTACATTTGGCAGTTTTTTCATAATTACAACAGTATTGTTTATAATATAATAATAATAGTCTTTTTATAGTTCTATTAGTAGTTTTATAATTATCATAGCAACAAAATTGCAAATAGTTAATTAATTACAATTTTTAAATTAATCTTTTATTCAAGTATCAAAACCATGTGGCACTCTCACATTTTTTCTACACCCATATTGTTTGTTGTAATATCTTTTTATTGTGTCGTTTTATTTGGGATATTTCAAATTTCTTAAAACTGAATATTGTGCCTCGTATTTTTTTTTAATACTCGACTTATTATGTATTTTTTGTAATAAATAAAATTTTATACTCTAGCCGTGTATTTGATAAATTAAAAATCATTTTTATTATATTAAGAGCTATTTATTCAAGTCACACAAAGAAGTACAATTATTATTTTCAACCAACATTTTACGACATAATTATTTTAATCTGTCTAAAATTTTTATTATTTTATTTAACCCTCCGCCGTTCTTAACATAAGTGCTTTAATACTAAAACTTACTTCATAAACTCCTAAGTTTAATTATTTGAATACAACTTTTAAACCAAGTGAATTAAGAAAAATATTTTTCTTCGAGATTTTAATTAATTAAAATTAAAAAAGAACATGCGTAAACGCATTTATTACATTTTATGTATGACAACAAATATTGTTAGGTTATTAAATACATATTTTTTACACACTATTTCTGTAAATTTTAATTTTACTACCAGAATATTGAAAATTGAGTACGTTTGTATTTTGAAAATTGTTTTACACTAAAAACTACTTGATAATATTTAAATTCTACGAATTATTTTTCTTCCGTTTTTCTTGTGTAAATAAATTTTGTTTTCACGCTGCTCTGCTAATGGGACCCAACAACAATTATTTACTTACCGTTTATTGGGCGCGCTTCTTACTGGTGGGCCTGTAAATTAATAATGTATATTCAAAATTTTATATTATAATTCGTCATAGATACCAAACAAATAAATATGAAGGGAATCTGCAAAGATTTTACAGTGGGGAGATTATCCGGATTGGCTGTCATTTCATGATTAAGGTTTCAATAATTTAGTAATTTAAGAAAAAATGTACGTACTATCCTACAAAACGTTACAACCTCATAGAATTTGTACAAGTGTAGCAAGTTGTGACGTCATGCCTTTATCAAGGCAATAATAATGATAAAAGCCCATAAACGTACCACGACTGGTTTTGGGCCTCCCTTCTATACATGAGATCAGACAGGGCCTAGAGTCAGCAACTCAAATTGGCAATCAAATTTAATTGGGATCGTAACTTTTGACGGTTTTGGTAGTCTATAAACCATCTCGGCTCAATATTGAAGAGACTACAGATAAACACATCAGTCAGTCGAATGGATTTTGACTCACACTGGAATGTGTTTGTTTTTGTGAAAGTTAGACTTGGGATCCAGTGTACCTACCACACATGTCCAAGGCAGATTGGCGGGTTTGACACATCGGTTATCTGTATGTGCTGGCTCCATCATAACATTGTTTTCAGCACGTGGTGAACAATATGCAAATTAGGTCCGAAAAGTTGCAAGTGGTCCATGTTTTCTAAATTAAGCTAAGATGGATTTTTATACCCTGGTAATACTGTCATTAATTAAGTGCAGACAGAACATTTAAATATTAAAAAAATAATGCCACAGAAGTTATTATTTTAAAGCAGCAATTAAAATAAAAATCAACATAAAATAAAAAAAAAATGGACGAGCGCGTCGTTTTGTTTCAATCAAAACTATTTTTTTCTATTGTTTATTTCCCAGACCACCATCTCTCTATGTGTATATCTCTGACTCAATCATCTGTGCATATGATTCATAATAACAGTTAAGTAAATTACGGCTTTTAAGAAACCTGTCTGTTTTTCTCGAATAGGCTCCAAAACAGAACATAGCGCTTAGTGCGAGTCTTTTTACTACTCCATCACGTTCGAGTTAACGCAATTTTGTATTTCACGGTTTGTTCCCCTTTACGCTCACGAGATGGCGCCAAGTCAATCTCATACAAAATTGCATTTACTTGGATTAGATCGAACAATAAGAAAAAACTAGTTTAATACAGAGACGGCATGTTTAGAGTTTTATAATATTATAGAAGAGTTTACTTTCCTATTTTAATCATTACTTTGGTATTTTAACAAGCATTGTAGTATTTTAGCAAGTATTGCGATATTTTAACAAGTATTGTGGTATTGTAACAAGTATTGTGGTATCTTAACAAGTATTGTGGTATTTAAACAAGTATTGTGGTATTTTAACAAGTATGTAGTATTTTTTAACAAGTATTGTGGTATTTTAACAAGTATTGTGGTATTGTAACAAGTATTGTGGTATCTTAACAAGTATTGTGGTATTTAAACAAGTATTGTGGTATTTTAACAAGTATGTAGTATTTTTTAACAAGTATTGTGGTATTTTAACAAGTATTGTGGTATTTTAACAAGTATTGTGGTATTTTAACAAGTATGTAGTATTTTTTAACAAGTATTGTGGTATTTTAACAAGTATTGTGGTATTTTAACAAGTATTGTGGTATTTTAACAAGTATGTAGTATTTTTTAACAAGTATGTGGTATTTTTTAACAAGTATTGTGGTATTTTAACAAGTATTGTGGTATTTTAACAAGTATTGTGGTATTTTAACAAGTATTGTGGTATTTTAACAAGTATGTAGTATTTTTTAACAAGTATGTGGTATTTTTTAACAAGTATTGTGGTATTGTAACAAGTATTGTGGTATTTTAACAAGTATTGTGGTATTTTAACAAGTATTGTGGTATTTTAACAAGTATTGTGGTATTTTAACAAGTATTGTGGTATTTTAACAAGTATTGTGGTATTTTAACAAGTATTGTGGTATTTTAACAAGTATGTAGTATTTTTTAACAAGTATGTGGTATTTTTTAACAAGTATTGTGGTATTGTAACAAGTATTGTGGTATTTTAACAAGCATTGTGGTATTTTAACAAGTATTGTGGTATTTTAACAAGTATTGTGGTATTTTAACAAGTATTGTGGTATTTTAACAAGTATTGTGGTATTTTAACAAGTATTGTGGTATTTTAACAAGAATTGTGGTATTTTAACAAGTATGTGGTATTTTAACAAGTATTGTGGTAATTTAACAAGTGTTGTGGTATTTTAACAAGTATTGTAGTATTTTAACAAGTTTTGTAATATTTTAACAAGTATTGTGGTATTTTAACAAGTATTGTGGTATTTTAACAAGTATTGTGGTATTTTAACAAGTACGTAGTATTTTTTAACAAGTATTGTGGTATTTTAACAAGTATTGTGGTATTTTAACAAGTATTGTGGTATTTTAACAAGTATTGTGGTATTTTAACAAGTATGTAGTATTTTTTAACAAGTATGTGGTATTTTTTAACAAGTATTGTGGTATTTTAACAAGTATTGTGGTATTTTAACAAGTATTGTGGTATTTTAACAAGTATTGTGGTATTTTAACAAGTATGTAGTATTTTTTAACAAGTATGTGGTATTTTTTAACAAGTATTGTGGTATTGTAACAAGTATTGTGGTATTTTAACAAGTATTGTGGTATTTTAACAAGTATTGTGGTATTTTAACAAGTATTGTGGTATTTTAACAAGTATGTAGTATTTTTTAACAAGTATGTGGTATTTTTTAACAAGTATTGTGGTATTGTAACAAGTTTTGTAATATTTTAACAAGTATTGTGGTATTTTAACAAGTATTGTGGTATTTTAACAAGTATTGTGGTATTTTAACAAGTATGTAGTATTTTTTAACAAGTATGTGGTATTTTTTAACAAGCATTGTGGTATTGTAACAAGTATTGTGGTATCTTAACAAGTATTGTGGTATTTAAACAAGTATTGTGGTATTTTAACAAGTATGTAGTATTTTTTAACAAGTATGTGGTATTTTTTAACAAGTATTGTGGTATTTTAACAAGTTTTGTAATATTTTAACAAGTATTGTGGTAATTTAACAAGTGTTGTGGTATTTTAACAAGTATTGTAGTATTTTAACAAGTTTTGTAATATTTTAACAAGTATTGTGGTAATTTAACAAGTATTGTGGTATTTTAACAAGTATTGTGGTATTTTAACAAGTATTGTGGTATTTTAACAAGTATTGTGGTATTTTAACAAGTATTGTGGTATTTTAACAAGTATGTAGTATTTTTTAACAAGTATGTGGTATTTTTTAACAAGTATTGTGGTATTTTAACAAGTATTGTGGTATTTTAACAAGTATTGTGGTATTTTAACAAGTATTGTGGTATTTTAACAAGTATTGTGGTATTTTAACAAGTATGTAGTATTTTTTAACAAGTATTGTGGTATTGTAACAAGTTTTGTAATATTTTAACAAGTATTGTGGTATTTTAACAAGTATTGTGGTATTTTAACAAGTATTGTGGTATTTTAACAAGTATTGTGGTATTTTAACAAGTATGTAGTATTTTTTAACAAGTATGTGGTATTTTTTAACAAGTATTGTGGTATTGTAACAAGTTTTGTAATATTTTAACAAGTATTGTGGTGTTTTAACAAGTATTGTGGTATTTTAACAAGTATTGTGGTATTTTAACAAGTATTGTGGTATTTTAACAAGTATGTAGTATTTTTTAACAAGTATGTGGTATTTTTTAACAAGTATTGTGGTATTGTAACAAGTATTGTGGTATCTTAACAAGTATTGTGGTATTTAAACAAGTATTGTGGTATTTTAACAAGTATGTAGTATTTTTTAACAAGTATGTGGTATTTTTTAACAAGTATTGTGGTATTTTAACAAGTTTTGTAATATTTTAACAAGTATTGTGGTAATTTAACAAGTGTTGTGGTATTTTAACAAGTATTGTAGTATTTTAACAAGTTTTGTAATATTTTAACAAGTATTGTGGTATTTTAACAAGTATTGTGGTATTTTAACAAGTATTGTAGTATTTTAACAAGTTTTGTAATATTTTAACAAGTATTGTGGTATTTTAACAAGTATTGTAGTATTTTAACAAGTATTGTAGTATTTTAACAAGTTTTGTAATATTTTAACAAGTATTGTGGTATTTTAACAAGTATGTAGTATTTTTTAACAAGTATTGTGGTATTTTAACAAATATGTGGTATTTTTTAACAAGTATTGTGGTATTTTAACAAGTATGTAGTATTTTAACAAGTATGTAGTATTTTAACAAGTATTGTAGTATTTTAACAAGTATGTAGTATTTTAACAAGTTTTGTAATATTTTAACAAGTATTGTGGTAATTTTGCGAGTACCTTGTTAATTTAACGAGTACTTTGTTCTTTAAACAAGTATGTGTTATTTTAACGAGTACCTACTTCGATGTCTTAACGTGTACTTTGGTATTTTAAATATCATAAGTGATTTGATTGTGAATGAATCGAATTGAATGATAGAAAACTATGCGACGCGGTCGTCCACGTGCATTAGACTAGTACTTGCGTGCGTAGCTACTTGGCGGGGCGGGCGTAGGGCTCCGCGCGGTACTGGCGCGCGTGCTGCGGCCTGCGCGTGCCCACTTCGCGCGCGCTGCCCTTGTACTCGCGCGGCTCCTCCTTGTAATACGGCTCGTCCTCGTAGTAGCGCTCGTGGCCGCGCTCGTAGTAGTAGTCCGGTTCGGCAGCGCGGGGCGCCACCCTCATCTATTCAAAAGAACAAGGGTCCTTGTGTAATATAGTGTAGTGTCCGGCTCGAAGGACCAAATATGTAGGGGGTTTTCCTACATAGAATGATAATGATAGAGGTTTGTAGATGGAATTATTTATTGCATAAATTATTATAATGGAATGATGGTGCTAATGATTATGCTTAGATTAATGGCCGTTTGCCGACCGAGTACGGTGCTAAATGAGTACTGATTTAAATATATTAAGTTAAAATGCACGTGTCGGCGTAAACCGCTGACACGGCAATGTACGGCTGTTGCTAGCCCGTACATATATTTATGGAACAACGCCTGATTTTATTGGGGAAGTAGTTGTTTGTTGTTTAGGGGCATCCGAAAACAAAATGGAGTGACGATATTCGTCTAACCCTAGGATCATACTGGACCAAACTTGCAGAAGACCGAGCTCAATGGAGAGCTGGAGGAGGCCATGCCAAGAGGCACGCCAAAATGCGAAATATATTATAAAAAATAAAAATCATAAAATCCAAAATGTTATGTGTAATCAACCTTTTATTTATGGCAACTAATATAAAGGTAAATACATTGGATTAGATAACTAGAATTAAGATAAAATAAACAAAAAATTGTTTAAAAAAACCGACTTCAAAAACTAAAAAAATAAAAAGTATAAAATAACTTATTTCTAAAGCTATGTATTATTATTAATATAAATTAACTAAAACATCTTAATGTCGGTGCTTAGTTATTTTCAAAATATAAGTCATTTTTATGTTTTACTTTGACTTCGAGATGTTTTAGATAATTTATATTAATAATAATAATACATAGCTTTAGAAATAAGTTATTTTATACTTTTTAGTTTTTGAAGTCGGTTTTTTTATTTTATTTGTTACTTTTTAGTGCCTAGCTATGTACGGGTAGACCTATAAAAGGTGCCGCGCTTCTTAAAAAATATAGGTCCCAAGAAATGGGAACATAAAAATGATCGTAAAATGTAAACTACTGGGCTAACCTATGTTAAATTTTTAGGGGACCAAATGGCAACTATTCCGCGTCAAACTAAATAAGAATCACGTAAATCGGATCACAAATCTTAGCGTAATCGGTGTACATATGGAACGTAATGGAAATTGTTTCATAAAAAAAACATAAAATGAAAACTACTGGGCTAAACTATGACAATTTTTTAGGGGACTAAATGGCAACTATTCCGCGTCGAACAAAAAAAGAATCACGTAAATCGGATCATAAATCTCGGAGTAATCGGTGAACATACATAAAAAAAAGATCCAGACGAATTGAGAACCAAGGAGGAGGTTCTGGAGGTTTTTGAAGTCGGTTAAAAAGTAACCAACTAATGACAGTTTTTCACGAATAAGCTATTAGTTTAAAGTATCATGCAGATGCACAAAAGAGGCACGATGCTTAGTCACTGTTGAAAATTTTGAAAATTTAAGGCTTAGACACCGCTTGGCTCCTGAAGTACTGATTACAAATGGGTCGATGTCATCGTATTTACTTACATTATTTAAATAATTACTTGCTTGCACTAGAAATGAGTTTTGCCTGTAATAAGTAAAACTTAAAGGTACATTTATGGGTTGATTAAATCGTATAGACTTCGCTGGAACATTAAAGTTGACTTTAGGACTCCCTTAATAGAGAGATTACTCACCGGCGGTTCGTGCGCTGCGTACGGGTCGTCGTAGCTGTACGAGGACTCCATGGCGGACCTGGCGCGGTCGAGGATGCTGATCACCTTGGTCTTGGCGGCCATCGGCCGGTGCGCGGCGTGCGGCGCCATGGCCGCGTGCGGCGGCGGGCGGTGGGGCGCGTGCGGCGGGGGCCCCGGCCTGGGAGGGGGGCCGCCCGGGCGGACACCACCTGTCCATACAAAGCGTGTACAGTCAAGGTGGGGTAAGTTCGTACACCCCCTTGTTTTTTACCTTTTTTTAAACGAAACTTCAGAGAATATTGTTACACTTATATTTTGGGTGTGGTTTACATACATGTCCCCGGAATCATAAGTAACGAGCGGGGGAGGGGGGAGGAAAACTCACCCCTCCTGCAACTCCTATGTGCGGGAAATGTATAGTTCCTGAATTATTAGTGTTTTTGTCAATTTAACTTCACTTCTGTTTTTCACTAATATATAAGATAAATAGTGAATGGTTACCAGTCGGTTCTGGCTGGCTGGTTCGCTTTGGTCTACACAAAACCTAACCTAACCGACTGTTTAAAGTTCCACATATTTACTTGCGTAAGTCTATACATTATTACTATGATTATTATTTATTTATGAATATCAATATATGTATATTTTTCTTATTTCCATGTCTATACTTGCCATCTCAAAATCTTATATATTTTATACTTTTTCATACTATTTTTATTGCAAAACCCACATGTTAAACAATGTTCTCTAATCCATCCTCAGGTTGTCTGGAAGAAATTGCTTTTAGATATAAGACTGCCTATTGTCTTCTGTACTTAAACTTCTTGAAGTGTATCTTAATATTATGCAATAATAGTACATTATGGTACTAGTGTGTGTAACATTGGTGATTACCGCCGAGGCGCCATTGAGACTCGAGCCGTAGGAGGGTCTTAAGAGAGCCGAGGACGGTAATCATCAATACACACGTTTATCATACGACGTTTTTCAACACACTTGTGAATGAAATAACAACAAAAACTAATTTTATCTAGTAGATAAAATAGATATTTTTCCTTGGAGTTTTCAGGTAGTAAACTTTTCATAACGTTAAGGGCTCCACATCTTATATCGGGCGGTGTACAACATAAATCATTTTCTTCGTAACTAGTGCTTGTAGACATTTTAATTAATAAATAACTATAATTTCAACAGTGAAAACGAGTTTTGAAAAATGTTTCAGTATGGCGGGAAAAAATAATCAGTTTTCCTATGCGCGCGCATTGCGATCGGCCACAGACTAAAGGGATAAGGTTTTTTTTTAATTTTCCGTGCATAGGGTTTGCGCCTATTCTGCCACGTACAAAATGGGGAATTTAAAGTTCTCTTTTATTACAGAGAAAAGAAAAGTTATATATGAGTGAAAGTTTTATTTATTAAACACGTACGAGTTAAAATTATCTATTTAAATAAGAAGTTGCATGAAATGAGCAAGGAATAGGAACATTAATTTATTTGTTCTATAGAACACGATCTTTTTTTTTAATAAAAACTTTTTTAAGAACAAAGCAACTCAACCAATAAAATTAAAAAAAAATCTATAACTCACTAGCGAGTTATTTTTTTAGTCACAGTTTGATTATGGGTGTCATTCTGTGCCAATTGCGGTGACCATAGAGCCACTTTATGAGCAAGTGTGTTGAAAAGTATATTCTATGCTATTCTATTGTATACTGCGTTACACATTTGCTTTCTTGCTTGTAGCAATATATACTTGACCTATGAATTAGATGGATAACACTTTGTTGTACACCAAAGTATAGATAAACAGAAGTAGAAAAATACAAGAGATAGTACAACGGGTGGCTTTAGATTTTTATTACTGATGGTGGTGCAGTATATGAATAATGACAAATGACAAGTATACACAATACATATAAATACAAAAACAATATACAAGACAATATGAACATACATACAAATACATATACCTATATAAAACAGTATTAGGAATTATTATACACACTGAATACTGGACCTCAAGAAGAGAAAGAGCTGTATACTGTAAGGCTTCAACATTGTTACATTCCGACAAAAAGTGAATGCACATCTGCCTGACATAACCTGGTTTATTACCTTTCCCGAATTTGGACTTCTTTTATTTATTTTGTGTTTTAAATTTGTAATTAGGAAAAACATTCTATTGTTACTATACTTGTTTCATGGCAGTCATTAGGCAGGTGTGTCGAACTGATTCTAAGAAATCCGATATATGCGGGCTGGCAGCCATATTGTATCGGTGCAGCAATGGCCCCATGGAGAGATCGGCAGTCTAGCGAGAACTACGACCAAAGCAAGACGTGCACATTCGATAAGCGATGTAGTGACGGTCCTTGCGCGTGTTATTGAATCGTGCTGTTTGTACTGGTTGCATCCAGTTATATTTGTACCTGTACTATACAGTGTGTTTGTATAGTTCTAACCAATTCTATAGTAATTCCAACGGTATTTTAATTCGAGTCCGATAGTCGTAACACTATGACATCAATATCGAGGCAATCCAACTGCTTAACATCACAAACTTATAACGAAGACACAAAACAACTATTTCATTTGAGTTAGTGTAGTGTATAGTGAAAAATAAAAACTGTATAAATGATGTTTAGGACACGAGAACTTTGAATGAGCCCTAACAGACAACGACAAGTAAAGTGGCAATGAACACATTCTTACATATAATTTCTTTTGTAGAATATTAGGTTAAAATTATGTTACTTATTAGTTTCTATAGGCTAATTTGGCACATTTGACTGATCACCGGTTAAATAACGGGGATATAAATCACTTTTAACTCCAGGTAAAGAATAAGAAACGACAGTTAAATTTCACCAGAGCGTTATTTCACGTGAAACAATCCATTAAAGCGCCATGTAATACAAAATAGCTAATGTAGTCAAAACGACAAATGAGCCAACTTATTTGAGTAAAATTGAACCTTATTCTTTAAAAAGTTAGACATAAATTTATTTGAGTTGTTCTAACACCGTGAAGTAACGTTGCAAGTGCAACGTATATTACCTTGCAGTTCTACTAGTCACCGGGACATGTCGCGATACTGCTATTCCATCGTTACTGCTTAAATCATTTCATAATATACGGGACACGTCGCGATACTGCTATTCCATCGTTACTGCTTAAATCATTTCATAACATACGGGACACGTCGCGTTACTGCTATTCCTTCGTTACTGCTTAAATCATTTCATAATATACGGGACACGTCGCGATACTGCTATTCCATCGTTACTGCTTAAATCATTTCATAATATACGGGACATGTCGCGATACTGCTAATCCATCGTTACTGCTTAAATCATTTCATAATATACGGGACATGTAGCGATACTGCTATTCCATCGTTACTGCTTAAATCATTTCAAATTTTTTTTTATAAAAAATTAAATTTAAATTAAATTTTAAATAAATATAAAATTATTTATAACATACGGGACACGTCGCGTTACTGCTATTCCTTCGTTACTGCTTAAATCATTTCATACTATACGGGACACGTCGCGTTACTGCTATTCCTTCGTTACTGCTTAAATCACTTCATAACATACGGGACACGTCGCGTTACTGCTATTCCTTCGTTACTGCTTAAATCATTTCATAACATATTATGTATGTACTTAAATTAAACTGGTCAAAAAAATTGTCTTGTCTTGTCAATCCTTGTTTGTTGTTGTTCCAATTATAAATAATATTGAATGTTGACTAGTTACTTTTTTTCTTCTGTGAAGGTTTCTGTGACATTGCTGCCTGGTACTAACACAAGGCCAGCGTTGGTTGTCATCAACCAGCATTTGCTGAGCTAGGGCCTGTTTAGAGTTAGATAACCTTTCGCCTTTGTTAACTGCTTATGTATAATTCAAATAACTCTAAATCAACATTATTTTCTATCTTTCATTCTAAATATAGGATGCTGATTTTTCACCGTTGAAAAAGCGAAATAACTTCACGGCAGTGATCGATATATTACAGTAGCTGTAATTTCCATCACTAGTACAAATGCAAAGCTGGTCAACTTACGCCGTGAGGACTGTAATATCGTTTGAAACCCTACTTAACCCCTTTGAGTACCCTTCAAAACCCCAAAGTTAATATTATTTTTGTCCAAAGCTGCCATTAAAATTGTCGCGCCAAAACCAAGAGAATTATATCGTCTCTTTTATTTTAATACAAATTCTATGTAGTTAGGAGGGAGAAAGCATCAGCTCAACATTCGCTTCAATTTAAGCGCGTTTAATACCTACCTACACGAGCTTTATTAAAGGACAAAATATGACAAAAACTTAGCGAGAAAATGTATGAAATAAATTGAGTGGTGGTGTGTGAAATGAAAAGAAACAATGTTGTATTAACCTGCGTGCACATCACAAACGATCGGGTCTTGATACGAGTGGGACCTGTTCGTGATTGTGCAAGCACTGTACAGGATGCCCTTTGACGACGCGGGGTTCTCAAGGAGTGGGGGGCGGCGCGGCGCAACGCTCGCATCTGGCGACAACGCGAGCACACCGTGTTAAGGAGCTACCTAAACGTCGTTCGCTGTCTCGCTCGCACGTTACTACATTTTTTGTAAATATAAAATGAAACATCCTTATTGCAAAAATTGCGAGTGTTTCACAAAAAATAATTTCGTTGCAGACAAGGTTTCACATGATCCTACTATAATATTAAAAACGCGAAAGTTTGTTTCTCTTTCACGCAAAAATTACTGAATGGATTTTGATTTAACTTTACAACAATATAGCTTACACAACAGAATAACACATAGGCTATCCCTACTAATATTATAAATGTGAATGTAAGTTTGTTTGTTACGCTTTCACGCGAAAACTATTCAACCGATCATCATGAAACTTTGTACACATGTTCTTGGAGGTATTAGAAGTAACATAGGATACTTTTATGAAAAAAAAATTCCACGCGGACGAAGTCGCGGGCAGAAGTTAGAAATTTATAAAGATATAGTGTGAATTATCTAAAATATAATTATTTTCCATCACCACGCAGGTGAAACCGCGTGGCGCAGGTAGTAAGAAATAATTCAAATTTTATTAATTTCTATACATAATAATGCATATGGAATCGAAATTAAATTAATGTGAAACATCGACTTTATTGGTAAGATTTGTGTAATACGAATTTATCGTAAGATAATTCTGTAGACGTATATCCTCAAAAATGTGGTCATGTGCGAGCGAGATACTGAACCGCGTTTAGGTAGTTCCTTAACAATGTGTCTATTGGCCGGTTTTTATATCTTACTATTCATTCGCTTGCCTTAACATCGGTAGAGATTTGACATTACATGAAAGTTTATTATGATAAATTTCAACCAATAATAAGCCAAATCAACAGTCCGTAAGATATAGAAACTGGATATATGTCAATATTTAGTGATTTTAGTTTGTTTAATTAATTGTTCAGGTTAGGTGCATATAATACAAAATTATTCGATGCTTAATAGTGGATTGCGTACAACCACATTCTCTGACCTATATAACCCGTTCAAACTTTTATTTTACTTTTGACGTTTGCACGCCCATCAAGTTGCGCATCACAATTGTTATACTACATTGTTCCAGGCAACGTAATAGTGCCGTTCTGTGAGTCATCTAATGCATAGAATATAAACTAATCATCATCATCATAATATCAAAATTTACTTGTAGTTAATTATTTTAAAATAAGTGTTTTTATTAAAAGAAAATAATACCGCATTTGTCTTTATTTAATATAAAATAATAATAATCGGCAGACAAACACATATTATATATCCTCAAGTTATGGGTAATATATAACAGACTACTCTGGTGCCAATGCCAC
The DNA here is from genome assembly GCA_012273795.1 of Dendrolimus punctatus. Classification (NCBI taxonomy): domain Eukaryota; kingdom Metazoa; phylum Arthropoda; class Insecta; order Lepidoptera; family Lasiocampidae; genus Dendrolimus; species Dendrolimus punctatus. The sequence goes on from CM022552.1 coordinate 10,261,878, forward strand.
ATAAATAACGGAGAAAAATCATTTCCGGAATTTACCATACCATGAATTGAACGCCCTGGGTTCAATTCATGGTATCTGAGTCGCAGTGAAGTAGGCCGGCAAAGGCTTAGCATGCTCAACCAGAGGCCGACATATTTGGTTAAACATGACACAATATAGTGAACTCAACATGATATCAACATGTTGGTTGATGAATAGCTGGTCAACTATAATAATAAGTGAGTTCCGATGTTCACTCTTCCCCCTATTCCAATCTCGTATCTGCTATCTCAGCCAGCTAACTCTATCACATTGCCCTATTCCATCCTCAACAACAAATTGTATTCATTCAAATATAGTAAAACAGCATGAAGTACAAAAATGAAAAATAAGTTAAATAAAAATAATATATAATTGACTGTAAATGTAATAAGGACTTAGTACAAAACACATTGTATTAGATATAACAATTAGAAAAAAGAGTAAGAAAAGAAAAAAAATACCCTAATCCCCTTTCCCTTATTGTAGTAGTGTTAAAAGAACAGAAAAACAAATAAAAAAGAAAAAGAAAACACTATCATATCTCAAGACGGAAGATAAAGGTGATTCAAAAATAAGTCTATAGGCGATAACCACTTTCCACAAGCTGCGCCATCTGCCTAGAAGCTTCCCAACAAAAAATATCCTGCTATAAAGGGCATCCTGTACAGCCATTGAGCAGAGCATTAACATTTTTAAATTTTGTGGGTGAATATGTTAAGTAATTAAGTAAACAAATATAAATAATATAATAAAAACAAGGTCCCTGACTACGTTTGGGCTGAATGGGAGCAAGAAAAAAAATATGTTATTTCATTTCTAGTAATTAAAGGACAAGTTTTGTACTTATGCAGAACAGAACCAATCCACAATCATGCCAAAATTGTGTTAAGGATGCAGAAGGCTTTCAAAATGCACCTTCTATCGACTCAACAAAAATCATAATGATCTGAAAACATTTACAGAATAAAATATTTTTATCACAAAGTAGCTAAACCACAAAACATCAAGAGTATAATAAACTAACAAGATCCATGACCCATGGTAATCTAATTTGAAATTATTTACAATAAAAGTGTGCTTGAATATATGGGACAAAATATAATGTACAATATTCAATTATTTTTTTCCAAAACATAGATAATTTTTTTGTATGCAAAACTTTAATAAAAACTGATTTTTACCAAAACTGTCAGTATGTGGGTTGGTTCCATTTTGCATAAGTAGGTCCAATTATAAAAGTTGTAATTTTATATATGCAAGAGCAAGTAAATTTTTTACTAAGGTACAATAAAAACAAATACACTAGAAATTGTTTCAAGAAATTTGAGAAACTCTCATAAAAACAAACAGACTACATATATTACTTGTACTCTTGTTATAGGAATAAAATAATATTGCCCAAAACTTAACATCAATAAATAATATTGACAATACCTCTCTCAATATCCCTCATCTGGGTCTGCCATATCATATCATTGGTGTCTGGTATCAAGTACTTCTTAACTTCAGCCAATGCATACGCGATGCGAGCGTGGGCCTCCGCTGGCGGAGCGAGAGCTGTGATCTCCACATGAAGCTCATCCGAGAGATGAGAGTATTTGGGGTCCAACGAATTACGGAGCTCTTCTTCTTTTTGCCTAGGAGTAAAGACATTCATTTATTTGGGGCTCAAAATCATATAAAGCTAGATATGGAGGTGAATTTTTCAAGTGGGTCTTCAGGGCCAAATCTTAAACCATACGAAATCGCAATAAATGCTCAAAGGAGTCTCTGAAATAGCAATTAATGCTCAAAGAGTCTGAAATAGTGACAAATGCTCAAAGGAGTCTTTGAAATAGCAGTTAATGCTCAAAGGAGTCTCTGAAATAGCAATTAATGCTCAAAGGAGTCTCTGATGTAGTGATTAATGCTTAAAGGAGTCACGCAGCCAAGTTTGACAAAAACTAAAGTGCTATCATTAGATTTATGAAAAATTAATTACCCTTATCAAGAATCAAATCGGGTGATTTTGTAATAATAAATACATTGTGTATTATTATTATACAAGTCATAGTGTAGCTTGTCAGGAACAATTTTTGATCATGCAGGAATGGAGAAAGAATGCAATGTCCTGCGGCCAGGCAGCCTGTCAAAGCAGGCGAAAAAACGACCCACGACCAGGTGACAGGGCATTTGCCTGCCTGGATCGCTACCACCCCTTATCTAGTGTATGCGGCAGCATACACTAGATAAGGGGTGGTAACAACCTTGAGTTGTGTTCTGGTAGCTAGGTTCCAGTCTCCCTTTAGAGAGCACCAGCACATTGGTTGCACCTCTGTGGTTACAAATGTCTATAGGCAACGGTAACTGTCTTCCATCAGGTCGGCCATCTGCATCTTTGCTGCACTAAAAAAAATATTGTTGAAGGATTGTCAAATGGCAAACCCAGGGAACGAGTTGTTTTCTAAAAAAAAGCTTCTATTTTCTGTAATAATATAATGGCCATTTCCTTGCTAACTGTACAGTTTTTTGAAAGTTTGTGTACAGAGATCAAAATTTCAGAAAAATGGATAGTCTCCTAAGACCATTTTTATGTAGATGCAATGGTTAACATACTTTCCCTAACTGCCCGGTTGAAAGCCTCCAGCCAGTGTAAGTAATACCTTGACCTGATATATACTATTTTCAAAACTAGGTGATTCTTTTATTTGAATATCACACAACTATCAATTGGCCCTTACTATATATGTAGGGAGTAGGTACTCCCCTACACTATATCACTACCCAGACTTATAACTCAATCTCTTATATCATGAAAACTTAAATTCATATTAAAGTTTCTATTCGAAATAAGTTTGATTGGAGAACTTTTATGAACTTTTACATACAAGTTAAAATAAAATTATACTTCCTATTTTATGTACACTGCTTCGCAACATGTTACCAAAATGTCTAACTAAAAATTGTTTTTCTTTATATTTCTTACTAGAGTTTACCCCGCGGCTGCGCCGCGGATTAACCTCTAGTGCGTGTCTCTTGTTTAAAGAGCAAGTGCTACAGGTTAGGTTATATTATATTACATTTTTATGTATTTGCCCACGGAAGATTCACTTCATTTTATATGGCTAATTATACCATCCCCCGTCTATCTGTCACAAAATAAATAACAAAACTTGACCAAAAAGGCCAAAATGGTCTAAATGACCAAAAGACCACAGTGACCGACATGGCTAAAATGACGGAATAGGCAAAAACGATCAAAAAGGCCAAAATGACCTAAAAGGCCAAAATGACCAAATAGGCCAAAATAACCAAATAAGCTAAAATGGCCAAAATGACCAAATAGGCCAAAATGACCAAAAATGAAAAATTACCAAATAGGCCAAAATGACCAAATAGGCCAAAATGACCAAAAAGGCCAAAATGACTAAATAGGCCAAAATGACCAAAAATGAAAAATTACCAAATAGGCCAAAATGACCAATAAGGCCAAAATGACCAAATAGGTCAAAATGACCAAAAAGGCCAAAATGACTAAATAGGTCAAAATGACCAAATAGGCCAAAATGACCAAAAAGGCCAAAATGACCAAATAGGCCAAAATGACCAAATAGGCCAAAATGACCAAAAAGGTCCAAATGATCAAAAAGGCCAAAATGACCAAAAAGGAAAAATTACCAAATAGGCCAAAATAACCAAATAGGCCAAAATGACCAAAAAGGTCCAAATGATCAAAAAGGCCAAAATGACCAAAAAGGTCCAAATGACCAAATAGGCCAAAATGACCAAAAAGGCCAAAATGACTAAATAGGCCAAAATGACTAAATAGGCCAAAATGACCAAATAGGCCAAAATGACCAAAAATGAAAAATTACCAAATAGGCCAAAATGACCAAATAGGCCAAAATGACCAAATAGGCCAAAATAACCAAATAAGCCAAAATGACCAAAAAGGCCAAAATGACCAAATAGGCCAAAATGACCAAAAATGAAAAATTACCAAATAGGCCAAAATGACCAAATAGGCCAAAATGACCAAAAAGGCCAAAATGACCAAATAGGCCAAAATGACTAAAAAGGCCAAAATGACCAGATAGGCCAAAATGACCAAATAGGCCAAAATGATCAAAAAGGCCAAAATGACCAAAAAGGCCAAAATGATCAAAAAGGCCAAAATGACCAAAAAGGCCAAAATGACCAAACAGGCCAAATGATCAAATAGGCCAAAATGACCAAATAGGCCAAAATGACCAAATAGGCCAAAATGACCAAAAAAGCCAAAATGACTAAATAGGCCAAAATGACCAAATAGGCCAAAATGACCAAAAAGGTCAAAATGATCAATAAGGCCAGAATTACCACATAGGCCAAAATGACCAAAAAGGTCAAAATGATCAATAGGCCAAAATGACCAGAGGCCAAAATGACCAAATAGGCCAAAATGACCAAATAGGCCAAAATTACCAAAAAGGCCAAAATGAACAAAAAGGCCAAAATTACCAACAAGGCCAAAATGATCAAAACAGCCAAAATGACTAAATAGGCCAAAATGGCCAAATAGGCCAAAATGACCAAAAAGATCAAAATGATCAATAAGGCCAGAATTACCAAATAGGCCAAAATGACCAAATAGGCCAAAATGACCAAAAAGGTCAAAATGATCAATAAGGCCAGAATTACCAAATAGGCCAAAATGACCAAAAAGGTCAAAATGATCAATAGGCCAAAATGACCAAAGAGGCCAAAATGACCAAATAGGCCAAAATGACCAAATAGGCCAAAATTACCAAAAAGGCCAAAATGAACAAAAAGGCCAAAATTACCAACAAGGCCAAAATGATCAAAACAGCCAAAATGACTAAATAGGCCAATATGGCCAAATAGGCCAAAATGACCAAAAAGATCAAAATGATCAATAAGGCCAGAATTACCAAATAGGCCAAAATGACCAAATAGGCCAAAATGACCAAAAAGGTCAAAATGATCAATAGGCCAAAATGACCAAATAGGCCAAAATGACCAAATAGGCCAAAATGACCAAATAGGCCAAAATTACCAAAAAGGCCAAAATGAACAAAAAGGCCAAAATGTTTTTCCGTAAAAGCATAACAAACAAACAGACAAATATCATTTTATCCCGGAAACTATCCCATTTTTCGGGATAAAAAGTATCTTATGTTCATCCTCGGTATCGAAAATATATATATACTGAGTTTCAGCCAAATCGGTCCAGTAGTTTTTACGTGAAAACGGAACAGACAGACAGACAGACAGACAGAGTTACTTTCACATTTATAATATTAATAGGGATTCTATGAAGGCATTGTACTATAAAATTAAAGCATATACCTGTCTCTCATGGATCCTCTGCCTAGTACAGCCATTTTGCACATTGTCTCTTCTTGCAATTGCTTCATTGTGTTGCCTTTGGGTCCCAGCAGTTTTCCCACAAAGTTGAACTGAAAAATTACATTATTTTATGTCTAAACAAAAAATCTTTAAGTGAAGCTTTATATGATGTATATATATGATGAACTACATAATTCCCAAGACTTTCCTTTCTTTTATGAGGTCTTTAGAATATATATTTTTTTGCATACTTCACTGTTCTGTGGCATATGTCCTCTGTCACAACACAAAGACCCATTGGAGTTTTTGGTGGCAATTGAAAGGGGATGTTGTGCTGAGCAGTTTTAATTTCTAAAATGTGTTAAAATACTCTAAAATGAACAAAAGTTGTAGGTTATTGATGTTGTTGATTGTTTTTGAGTAGTAATTATGCGTTTTTGTGAGAAATGTGAACTGTATAGTCAAATGTGGCCTTTTGAGTTTTTAGTTGTAGTCACTACAATACAACTGTGCTACTAAATAAAGACTTATACATCAGAATTGGCTGTATGGACTGAGATTCCTTTGCCTGCCTTTGTGGCGAATTCTACTTCTATTGCTACTACTACAAACGCCTATTTCACATAATTCAGCAATTCTGATTTGCTACTAACTTTTAGCATTTTGATTACAAAAATATACATACATACATAACTTCACGCTAGGTCCCTTGCGGGGTAGGCACGAAAAACAGAGCGCCATTTAGGCTTATTCTTAAACACCTCACTTGCTTCTTTGACATTCATAGTTCATAGTAAATAATGAAAATATGAATATGAATAAAAAAATTTTTATCACCAGAGTACAATAGACAGTGCATCTGATGGAAAGCGATTACAGACGCCTATGAACATTTGCAACACCAGAGGTGAGAGTAAGAGGAAGGCACTATACTGAAACATTTTTGAAACATGCTTCGTTATGTGTGTGTTAACTTTAGATATCAAATATTTGTATTTAATTATACTAGGAATCATTACAAATTGTGAAAAAACCATCTAGCACTTAGCAGCTATTGGTAAGTTAATATTACTCTTCTATAAAATTACTCATTTCGCTTATGGCCTTTTTTAATTTTTTCTTACTAATCAGTCCAAAGTAGACAAAGCAAAAGTTATTTGTCAGGATCATTGCAATTGGAGATCCATAGTCTACCGACGTCCATAGGAATGATAATAGATGTCCTATTAATTTGTTTACCTTATCATCAGTTGCATCTTGAGTTACTTTATCGGGCTAACATGAAATTTTAACCTATACCAAGGCAAATTAACGGTCAGCAAAGATTAAGGAACAGGCCATTAGTCAAGCTTGTATTTCAAAGATTGATTTTATTGAAAGAAAAATATTTTATTTCTGACAAAAGTTAGTTAGATTTTAGTTTTGTTAGTAAGTAACTAACAACAGAAACAAAGTAAGTCCTAAATGGGATACAGTCTCAGCATAATGCCAGCCAACAAGGACTAGCGCTGTTCTTCCATCTGGGATTATAAAATGAAGGCACAGTGGACAATACAACAACACAAAACAACAACAATATATATTATGTAAACATTTAGTTTATCTATACCTTGGGAAACTCTTTTGTAGGCACTAAGACTTTCACAGTCACCTTGGTGGGTCTGTCACGATACACATCTAAGTATTTGAAGTCTCTAATTGGTATCCGGCCAGTTGTCTGCACTTTTGTCACTTCTGTAAAATAAATGTACTTATATGTGTCTCACAACAACTTTAAGAAAGAATATTAAATATATAATTAGATTTTTAAACTTGCTTTTAGTTTAGTTCTAGCAATGCATGTTTATTTTGCTACTATTCATATTAATATTTTCGTAATTACCTTGGTCAATAAGCTTCATAGAAATTGGAAACTTAGAATTATTTAGTTTTATCTTCTCACTTAGAAGCTCTCTCATGTATTCACCGGCTTTTTCATTTAATTTTGATGCTTCCTCGCCATCTTGTCCCTGTTCATGCTCCATATTTTCTTGCGTCGAATTGCGCTTAAAATCACTACTATTGTAGCCATTTTTATCATATTTTTCCGCCATTGTAACTTATGTATGTTATTTTTGCGTAATTTAATAAAATTAACCTAATTTAAAGTAATAAAAAATAAGATATCGTCAAATATCGGCGTCCTCAATGACGTGACAGACGTCTTGAAAGAACGAACAAGTGAATAAGTGAATGAGTAATTGAGTACGTAGTCGCAGTCATAGTATTATCTATGGCCGTAGAATTCGCCGCAAAGGCAGGCAAAGGAATCTTTAGTAAACCAAATCTAATGTACAAATAAGTCTTCGTAAATTATCGCAGTTGTATTGTAGGCTACAATCAACATTATTCAACGAAGTTATTGTGAACACTTGAAAGGCAGCATTTGACTATATAGTTCACATTTCTCACAAAAACTCATAATTACTGCTCAAAAACTATCAATTTCCTACAACTATTATTCATTTTAGAGTGCATTTTAGGATTTTACGTTTTTAGAAAATAAAACTGCACAGCATGATGGCCTTTTTCAGTTCCCGCCAAAAACTTCACAAGTGAAAGAATGGTTTTTGAAATTGACAGGCAAAGTGAACTTACCGTATTGTTTATGGTTAAAAGTTTGCGTTATCACAATCAGCCAAGCGTAGGGCGCAAGTCACTGATTTAGCGCCACTGATTTAATTACATTGGTTTTACAAAAACAGTTAACATCCGTCGACTATTGTTCATATTCATTTAAATTAAATATTGTACGTTTTTAAAAATACACTGTGCAGAAAAAATATTGATTAACCACGAACGTGCCATCTATTCCAGTAGTGCTGATCATTCCTATGGCTGTTGTAGCAATTATAAATAAATACAGTCCATTCAAGGAGTGTTTCATTCAGTACACCATCTGCACCGCACAGCAACAATATCCACATAAAGATTTGAACTTGAAAATGTAATAAAGATAAATTTCTCCAATAAGAAAACAAGACGGATTGTTTAAACTAAACATGTTTAGTTAATTACATTCAGTTTAATTAATTACAATAACATGTCTAATAAATACTAGGTAAAGATATACATAAACAATAACTCGTAGAAATAATTTATAACATTAATAAATTAATTATATAACATTTTTTATTTTTTCTTGTTGTTTTGCTTTGTGACGAGGGTGTTGAAGTACAACAATATTGAACTCTGGATTCGTAGCGAACATTATCTCAAGTTTCTTTGTGTGCAAACGGATTATCAAGACTTCGTCGAAGGGATCCTGTATTGAAAAATATCATAGTATAAACAAAACAAAATATGAAAGTATCAAACACATTACCTATCTATATCAATATTATATACTTAAACTGTAAAAAGTTCGCGATTGTACAATATTTTTCAAAATGGAAAACAACCAGGGAGCTAATTCCGAAAATACAACATAGAATTTTGTTTATCTCTCCTTCTGTCTGTCATGACAACAAACTACTGAACACAAAGCACATTAATATAATAAGAGATTGAAGAAATTTAAATGACTGGGCGTATTTTTTGTTCCAATAAATGAAGTCGTTTCGTTAGAATTCTTTAATTGTTAATTAATTTAAATCCTTTAACTACATTGAGTTGCCAAACATATTTTTTCGAAATATGGCTTTAATCTTTAAAAAAATTAACCATACAAATGCTTGAAATGTATATTTATTGTTTTCTTCAACTGCAACGCGAATAGATTTTATAAAAAAAAGAATTTCCGGTCTTAAATATTCTGTATTTCTTTTTCAACTAAATTCCGAACGGACCATTCAGCAATCAGTTTTTTAATGTCCGCTTTTATCTGTCCCTTGTGTTAAACTACCTCTGTACACGCAGTTGTAATCAATTAATTGAGGGGCAATTAAAGCTAATTTGCATCCCTCGTTAAGCCTCACTAGTGACGTATCGGCCGTGGGGTACTCCATGAAAGATTTTATTTTTGAAGTGATAACTTCCTATGGGAGGGTAAACCGCTTCGTTACGTAACGCGTTACGATGACAGTCTGTCTGGCTTCCCTTTCTCTCACGCAAGTTATCACTTTTGTGGGGCGTCCCGAGACTACATGTTTTTTTTTCATTATTTTTAAGTTTTTTAAGGTTACCATTTGCATCCCTCGTTAAGCTTCACTAGTAACGTATCGGTCGTGGGGTACTCCATGAAAGCTTTTATTTTTGAAGTGATAACTTCTTATGGGAGGGTAAATCGCTTCGTTATGTAACGCGTTACGGTGACAGTTTGTCTGAGTTCCCTTTCTCTCACGCAAGTTATCACTTCTGTCAGGCGTTCCAAGACCGCATGTTTTTTTATTATTTTTAAGGTTTTTAAGGTTACCATAGCGGCCGTGGTCGCTATGTGGAACGGCTGAAGGAGCATTTTCAACGTTGTGATCTAAGAGGGAACACGCCCTTTGTCATTATTATTGATTGTCATTATTAGTAATATTCGTCATTAACTAGTAGTGGTATTTGAAAAATACATACCATTTCCTTTATGTACATTTGCGATATCGAACCAAACTGTTGCAGCCTAAGCCCGTAGTTACTTGCTCCCGTTAGAGTTATATTTGTCAATATCGGAGCACCTGAAACAGATTAAGACCTGAAGCGAGTTTTTTTCATCACGTTCAAGTTTGAAGTTTCACGCAACTTTGTATGGCACGATTTATGTTTCCCTTTACGCTCACGAGATGTCGCTAAGTCGTTCCCATACTAAATTGCGTTAACTTCAACATGATCGAGTAGTAAAAAATTAGCACTAAGCCTAATACCAGTGTGGGTATTATTTTATATGAAAACCTGTAGCGTTACTGATAGAGTAAAGAGTAGATGGTCATAATCCAAAATACCTACCTACTATAATATGTAATATCGTACTATATTTTAGTCTATTCTACTATACTTTATTTTAATCATTAATTCATTTGTCGCGGTTTTTGTAAAGTTTCTCATAATTATTTTAAAAATAATTGATCTTAAATACACATGGAAAATTAAACAATGAAAGAAATAAAATATAAAATAATTAATGGAAAAGAAATGTGTATTATTTTCCCCTTGAAATTGACAAAAGTACCTACTATATTTTTACGGTTAAAAAACAAACATAATTTTTTTAAAGGTGGCTCTAATGCAGGTAATGTCAAATTTTAACCGATTGCAAATGAACCGTCTTTAAAACATAAAGTCTGAGAGCAGCGTTTGGGAGTTAATCCATACTCCCATGTTTTTATTCTATTAATTCCACTTTAAAGTCCATGAATTCTTTGAAAAGTTTTTATATCTAAATTAAACGTCTCTAAAACCAGACTGGAACCGGACTTCTAATGCCGGAACACAACTCAAGAATGTCATGGTGGCATACTCTAGACCAGGGTTGGTAGCCATCCGACGGTCAAATATCCTACCACCCGATTGTGGGTTGTATTGTAGCATATTACTACAGGCCGCCCGGCCGTAGGAAATTGTACAATTTCTCCGTTCCAGTACAGATAAATTTGTTTTTTTTTGTTCTGGTAACCTTAGTTCTGTGACAAATGACAATTATCTGTGACACACTGACAGATAGGCATTGGAGTAAAATTATTACGATCGCTCTTTAACAGAACCCTAAAAGCGCATTTTACCTTCTTTATTGGTCATAATAACACCTTCGACTGATTCATCATCCATTATTCTATCAACCACTGGATTAACTTTATTTATTGATGAAGTCTGAAACATAATAATACTGTTTAAAGAGTTTCTTTGCCAGTCCAGCTCACTGGATCGTAAAGAACTCGGGTTCAATCTCTGGCTTGGTAAATTTCTAACTAAACAAACTTTCTTTTATGGGAGCTGCATACGTCGAGACATCGCAGCGGACAACGATCTATTGACTAGCGCAGCGCGGGAGCGCACATAATTATTAATAGTTGCTCTATCTTGCTCGCGCATCATCCGCCCCGCTCACACACGGTACTATACATTGTACTAGCAGTGCGACTTGTTAATATTTTTACTTCAGGTTACCGTTTCCAAAATAAATGAGTTCACTTCAGTTCAAATCAGCACTCGACAGTGAGTTCTACTCTCTGCTATCTGAAGAATTATTTAATTACTACCTTCACTGCCAAACTTTATTTACTATGCGCTTGGTGGACCCACAACACAAGCGTAACTTGGGGATATACTTATTATGTATTTTTAACTTAAGTATATATAAAGAATAGCTATGAGAGTTGTAGATATACCAACCTAGCTATAGAGCCTCACACTACCCCATTGCAACTTCCCAGAAAGTGTCAAGTTGGTAAACTGCATTTCAACTCGAAAAATAATTATTAGTCTATTGGTCGTAAAAAATCAAGTAAACTCACAGTTCTAACAAGCCACTCGTCCTTCAGATCCTTTATAAGGTTGTTCATGATCTTCATTTTCCCTTCACAGCTTTCAGTTTCCGTTTTTTCACTTTTTGCACGACACAGGCAATAAAATCTTTATCAGATGTTGCAATGATTTCAATTTTCTTCGTTTCTATACGAATCGCGACCAACTCGTCTAGTACATCCTGTTGGTCGTGGAATTCAGGCTTGTATTTCTTAACTGGCTACCTAGATGGGGCTATCTCGCTATTACCATATCGGTATTGTTTTATACTGTTACGACTTAGCGGGACTTGAATTAAAATGCCGTTAGAATTATTATAGAGTTTATTAGAACTATACAAACACGTATAACACAGGTACAAATATAACCGAACGCAACAAATCCAAACGTATATCAGAAGGTCGTAATTCAATAAAACGCGCAAAGCCCGTCACTATTAGATTTCCGAATGTACACGCGTCACGCCCGTATCGTAGTTGTAGCTCAACTGACTCCTCTTTCCACCAGGCTGTCGTTTTATACTTCACAAATGCAAATGTGCCCGCCCGGTTGGTCGACACTATTTCCTAGAATTAGCTTGTAATTGTAATCCGCAACACCTGGCTAATGATGCAACCGCAAGCGGCCGTAAACGAAAACAATAGGCTGTTCTCCACAATAAATAGAAACGTATGGTAATAAATAAGTGAACAAAAGAAGACAATCAAAAAAAGATTACAATTAGTCCAAATGCCGATAGGTAATAAAATGTGCTTTTACAGATACAGATCTGGATTTTGTCTTTGTCGGAGCCTAAGCTGTAACATTTTTTATGAAATAATATGTCTTAAACCAGTGGTTCCCAAACTTATTTTGTATAAGTTTGGGACCGCCCACTTTGAGAATAAATTATTTTTTAGCGCCTCCATTTTTTTCACCTGCTTAAAAACACTATAACGTCAAATTAAATTAACTGATTATTGAGACGTACATTAGCGGAGAAACATTCATTCTAAATGAGACTTTTACTATAGCCCGCAAGAGTTAACTGGAGACCTAAGCGCAGTATGTAGTACACAATGGCGCTGAGCTCTCAAGTTAAATCTTATGGGCTACACCTGCCAATGCCTATTTTTTTCTGGGTCTCTTACCGCCCCCTTTTAGCCCTGCAGCGTCCACAAGGGGGCGTTATCGCCCACTTTGGGAACCACTACCTTAAACCAATGCAATTATTATTGTTAACTTACAATTTCAGTGATTGCATTACGCATTGCGCTGTGGAGTGGTGGTAAACGTTTAGAAAAAAACTGCACCATGTTTTCGGGCACCGTATACATCTCGAGGCAATCTGGAAGGCATTTATTATTTACGTGTACATTGAAGCAAAGGGATATATATGTCAACGTCAATTTGTAAATATCGTTAGATTATAATTTCGCGAGATTGTAAACTATCGAAATATTGTGAACCGTAACATGTTATATATTTGTAAATTTATAAAATTCTAACCATGCTGTACATTGAAGCTATTAAAAAAACAACTGGAATAGACTATATAAACGATGGAGAATACTGTTTATTTGGCATTCATGTAAAAACTACTAGGCCGATTTCGATGCGTCTCTAATGGAACGTAGCAATGACCGTGCATTGTAGAAGAAAACTAAAAAAATAACAATAGCATAGATAATACTTATATAATTATAATAGCCCAACAACAAACGTAATGCAATGGCAGTTGATGCCAGACCGTTCAGCTTTCAATCAAATTAAAAAAAAAGAAATTCGACGTGGAAATATTTTTTAATCTATATGTGTTAATTTTTTGCGTTTATTATTGGAAATTTAATTATTATTGGATCCATATAAGTAACTTAAAGTCAATATAAATATTTTTTTCAACATCTGGGGCAGTCTTTTCCTAGATTTTTTGAAGTGGTAACTTCTTACGGGAGGGTAAACCGCTTCGTTACGTAACGCGTTACGGCAGCAGTCTGTCTGGCTTCCCTTTCTCTCACGCAAGTTATCGCTTCTTTCGGACGTCCCGGGAAGCACTCGTTTCTTATTCATAGCAGAGGTACCGAGTTTGATTCCTAGCTTAGTAAATTTCAAAAGTTTCAGTTATTTATTATGGCTGCTGGGATGAGCTTTAGAATTTTCTATTGTACATTAACAATTTTCTATTGTATTTTATTGTATATTAACACAGCCTGTCTTAGTTTGAAGATGTGCAATGTGTGTGTTTCTCTGCCAATAGGGGTGCGGACACTCAAATCAAATGAGGTAATTTTTATATACTTACAGAAAGCAATACCGTCACAGATTTTGTACGAGCGTACTGATTTATGACGTCATAAGCAGGTACAAGTAAAAGCAGTCAAATAGCACATTAACTGTTGTTTGAAAGTTATTAAAGTTGTTCCTAACATGATATTTTAATAGTTTATTTTAACACTTGTCTTTTGTATGTAAAAATATTAGAATTTATTGTAATATATTGCGTCGGCATCCCTATAACTATATGTATTATATACCATTTCTTAAATATAGCAATCCAAGTACGTTGTGGTGTTTGTCGATACGTTGTATAGCTCTTTTTGTGTCTTCTGAAAAATCCTGAAACCAAGTATTTATTTACTTTATAGAGTTCTGTATCCAATTTGACAAAAACAGAATCATACAGCGCCGTAAGTAAGTAAACGATCAAATTGTTTGTCGAATTATTTGATCGTATGCAGCTTTGTTTGACGTGTTTGTTGGTTTTGATTGACGGCGGCGTGTTTGAGGGCAAGATTACGGCGGTGGAATATATCACATACTTAGATTTTTTATCCATGCACGAACGGAGAAAAAATACAATTTCCTGCGGCCGGGCGGCCTGTCGTAAGAAGCTACAAAACAACCCACAGCCATTTAGTAGGGCATTTGCTCGACTGGATGGCAACCACCCTTCATCTAGAGTATGCAGCCATGAGAACCTTGAGTTGTGTTCCGGTATTAGTGTCGAGGTTCCAGTCTCCCTTAAGAGAGCAGCATCGCATTTGTATCACCTTTGGTGTTGCAAATGTCCATAGGCGATGGTAACTGCTTTCCATCAAGTGGGCCTTCTACCTCTCTGCTGCACTCCTGCAATATAAACAAAAAACACTATTTTAAAAATTGTAACCATTCTCATCTGTTTTTGGAGTTTACTTTTCAAGAACCAAGTACCATATTATTGTATTGTCACGCGATATGATGTACGATGTCACATATGCGTGCAAAATTTCAGCTCATTCGGAAATTGGGAAAATGGTCAAATTTAACTTGCAAGATTTTACCCTAACTTACATACATACATCCATTGCAAGTTAAATAAAAGCTTGTAAAAAAAGGAATTTTAATGAAAATTTTACTGTTTATTGGTATAATGGACTGCTAATGGCTGGTTTTTATGGCTACGTTCCATTAGAGACTCACAACAAACACGTTCACGACCGCGATTTTTCCCGTTCCACTTGTTAGCCGGCATTACAATCTTAAACCCAAGTGGAACGGTGATCCGATCCGCCTCTTGACATGGGTCGTTGTCAGTATTGTGTGATTGATAATGGTGACGTCATTAGTGACGTTTTGGCCACGATCAAAACAACCGCGGTCGCTTTGTGGAACGGCTAACGGAGAATTTTGGGCGTTGTGAGCTACTAATGGAACGCGCTGTACATCTTACCATTCATTCACTTGCCTACCATTGGTTGAATTTTGACATTAGATGTATGGAGCTTATGACAAATATAACCTATAGTAAGGCATATGAATGGTCGATAAGATATAGGAACTGAGCCTTAAAAGAACATACAAATATAATGCTAATACTTACATTGGGCATTTCTTTTCTGGTCACTTGTTTTTTACAAGTTGTCATCGTAAAAAGCTTATAAAATAATTTTAAACATATAAAACAATTATAAAAATCTTTGTAAAAAAGTAAATAGATTCATCAATTTAATCTAGTGGGCCTCTTCTTTTATTTTAAATATGGTTTTGCATGCATTGTGTTTCTAGCCAGTGTTTACACGGTAGACACTGTTTTCTTACTTGAGTCAATAAGTGCTAACTAGTTTTCTGTGGGATTTTTATTTAATTTAAAACTATGATACGTCTCACTCGGAAAATGTATATATTGTACTCTCTTTTTATCTCACGTGGACTGTAATCACACAAGAATGTTATTTCACCACAGATAGCAAAAACCACAGCTAACATATTAGACAGCCAGTATCTATGTTATTTATGTATATTTATATATATAATAGAAAACACTTTATTTTTCACCAAATAACCAATCACAAAATGAATAATTACAATAATTTAACGGCAAAACAAAAGGCGGCCTTATCGCTTGAAGTGATCTCTTCCAGGCAACCTGACTGAGAGGATACTTTAACAACTTATGTCTGGGTATAATTAAATTAAAAAGAAGGGAAATAAAAAAAGGAAGGACGGTACAATGTGGACAGTAAACAGCTAAGTTAAGAAGAATTGAAACGAATATATTTTTATTTATATGTATTTATTAAAAATTATGGTTTTTGGCAGATTTTTAAATATGGCAAGTGATTTAGGTTTTCTGACTTCTACGGGTAAAGAGTCAAGGCAAACAGCCTGCATAGCGAAGGATTTATAATAAAATGTTGAAGAAGTGTAGGCCTTTAACAGGAGGTTATTAGAGTAGCGCAAATCGAAGGTGTGTGATGTATTAAGGAAGTTGAAACATTCCTTAAGGTAAGGAGGACTGTAGGGAATATATATGTTAGGATGATCCAAAAAAAAAATTTTTGTAATTTTTTTTCCAAACAGGCTCAAAAGTTTCTTTTAGGTGTAAAAAAAATCTGTGAAAAGATGAGCTCTTAATATTAATATTAAGACTGTCCTCATCGCATTTTTTTAATTCCCATAAGAATAACACAGGATTTTTTTTTCTTCTGATTTTTGTACCGTTCATACGACTGGTTGACTGATAAATCGCTGTTCCAATCTTTATAGAAAATTGAACGCTCTACAAAAAAGGTCTGATAATTTTTTTTGATTTGTCCACGCGTTCAAAAGTTATTCAAGATCAAAGTTTAATTGTTCAAAAACTTGATCGAATTTTATAAATTACACCGAAACTGTTGTTGGTTTCAGTGTCAAAATAAGGATCAATTTTTTGACAAATATAATACAGTTCAGAAGGATTTATTTGAAGACAAGCAGCGAGCGCGAAAACTAGCGTTTGTACACGAGCACGTATGTCGTGCGTTCGTGTTGAATGCGTGAGTCGGACTGTAGTCGAACTAGCCGAAAATCAAAAATAGACAAATTTAAAAATGTTATCAGACCTTTTTTGTAGAGCGTTCAATTCTCTATAAAGATTGGAACAGCGATTTATCAGTCAACCAGTCGTATGAACGGTACAAAAATCAGAAGAAGCAAAAAAATGTTTCCTGTGTTATTCTTATGGGAATTAAAAAAATGCGAAGAGGACAATCTTAATATTAATATTAAGGGCTCATCTTTTCACAGAAATTTTTTACACCCATAAGAAACTCTTGAGCCTGTTTTGGAAATAAAAATTTTTTTGGATCACCCTAATATATATATATATATATATATATATATATATATATATATATATATATATATATATATATATATATATATATCCGAAATTTCTAAGTACATCCCTTATCACCAATATTCCTCAATATCGCAACATATTATTAAAATAATTTAAAAAAATACAACAAAATTACTGATGCAGCAAAAGACAAACCAGATCAAAAATAAGAGACTTCTCTCTATAATGCCATAAAATGCACAACCCCTTCAGTGTCGTTATATAGAGTTTACACTGTACACTGAGACCAATTAATTGACTTTGTTTACCATCTTCTGTACAACTATTACATGTATTTCTACAAATAAAGATACATTAATTCATTCAAGTATATAGTATAGGTGAGCGTTGCGGCCATTAGTATAATATACTGAAATATTAATTAACGCAGAAACCAAAGCTACTTATTTCCGAAACATGAATTCTTAAGGCGAAGTTAATTTTACTTGTCATTTTACTTTTATGACTACGGTTAAGAGTAGGTCAATGCTTAGGATATTTTTATATATATACCTACCTAACATATAAATTTTTACAACTTTTTCTTTTTTAATTTAAAATAGTCAGTTTTAACATCGAGTTTTTACAATATTTATTATATTCAGATACAATTGGTTTGTTTGTGTATTTCTGCATAGAGTAATTTGATACTTATCGATGATCTTCGAGAACTTTGTTCGAATCAGGGGTCCCCAGACACCAATAATTATTGTTTTTTAATTTGTATATTTAGTTCATTTTTAGTGTTATGTCATGATTTATATTGATAAATTTAATATCTGCTGGTACAGCTGGTGCACGAGGTCCCAAAATGCCGCAAATATTCCGCCATGGGAAATGGTTGCATATTTGCGGCTTATGCGGTCGAGACTGACCTGAGGCGCACAAACTTTATTCAGACATAGAGACACGCCTGGCCTGAGACGTCTGACGTGACCAAAAGTCTATACCTCGGATAACGCATTAGCGTTGCTATACAGCGAGGTAATGAAGCCAGTCTTTTGGGTACGTTTCCATTTGACAATAGATTTTATAGTTTAATTTTAATTTCTATATATTTTATTTATAAAAGCACATTAACATATTTTTTTAGTGTTTTGTTTTATTGTAATTTGTACATAGGTATATAACAACTGTGCTTTGACAATATTAAGTACGGCATTTATTTTATTTTCATTTTCGTTCAATCATATTATCCGAGTTCTATCAAATGTATAATTTTGAATTCATGCTACACCTTAATTGTAGTAAAAAGTAACTAGATGGCGTTACACATTTATTCTCATACATTTTAAAATTTCTTCCTACCGACATGACAGTTTCTATATAATAGACTTTGTTCTGCCACAGCTGTGTTACGAGTTTTATTTCAAATCATAAATCCTTTATATAGTTTGCGAAAATACAAATAAATAGTGATAATTATACGAGCTATTTCGAACAATTTCTGTTTGTTTTCAGTAGTAGTGATCAGTCGTGAAAATTTAAGAAAATTCTTTTTACATATACTTTGTTATAATGTAATCAATAAATAAAAAACTAATTCAAATCTATAAAATTAATAAACACAGAACATTGATCTAGCTAGAACATAAATAACATAGAGTGATTCGAACTCTCTCTGAAATAAATGCTTCGTAAAATAAGTCTCACGTAAAATAAAGAAACTAAAATTACAGCTCCTGTATTTCATAGTATTTTGTTCGTAAAGTACTTAGTCAGAAAATAAATTTGCAGCTTTAATTATGAAATATATACAGTAATTACCTACATCGGTTTACGGATTAGCAAATGATTACTCTAGCAAGATTAAGTACGCCGCGTCTGTGTTATTTATTTAGGTTTATGGCTTGGCAGCTAGGCCTTTAAGCCAGATTTTAGTTTATAAGTAAGTTTCTTCATTTTCTTAAGCCTATGTGAAGCACAGCTTAACTGTAGGTAATCAGCTAGTGTCATTCATCGGAGTTCTTGTGATAACTCAAAAAGGCCACATTTGAGTATACAGTTCACATTTCTCACAAAAACACATAAATTACTACTCAAAAACTATTAATATCCTACATCCACTATTTATTTTAGAGTATTTTTACACATTTTTAGAAAATAAAACTGCACAGCATCTCCTTTCAGTTCCCACCAAAAAATTCGCAGCGACTGTGAGATTTTCTTTGGCGCAGACTCTACAAACCAGGCTTGTCTATGTGTATGGGATCATGGGCGGAGTGGATTGCCTTCCCCTTAAGTGCCTTGTGACCTCGTTAATCGCTCAAAAGCTAACACATCCATCTTACTCCGACTTCTTGCAATATTAATGATGTTAATTTGCCGAATCAAGACGACATACGCACATGCTTAATTATTAAACAAATTAATAAAGCGACATTTAGCCGACATATCGAAGCATTACCGCGCAAAATTACTGCACGCGACAAAAAACAAATTTTCAACTCGCTCAAAAAATGCACTTACGAAGCCTGTATTCATTGTTCGAAAGTTAAAAATAATTTGACTTGAACAATAAACAAAAGAGTATATATGCATATGTATGTTAAATACATGTTAGTGTGTGTAATGTATTTTTATGCACAATTTAAAAAATAGCATATGTCGCTTCTTCTCGATATAAACTACTAGAGTTTACCCCGCGGCTGCGCCGCGGGTTAACCTCTAGGACGTAACTCTTGTTTATAGAGCAAGTGCTCTATAAAGGTTATATTATATTACATTTTTATGTATTTGCTCACGGAAGATTCACTTCATTTTATATCGCTAATTATACCATCCCCCGTATATCTGTCAACAAAATAAATTACAAAACTTGACCAAAAAGGCCAGAATGGTCTAAATGACCAAAAGACCACAGTGACCGACATGGCCAAAATGACGGAATAGGCAAAAACGACCAAAACGGCTAAAATAATCAAAATGACCAAAAAGGACAAAATGACCAAAAAGGGCAAAATGATCAAAAAGGCCAAAGTGACCAAATAGGCCAAAATGACCAAAAAAGCCAAAATGACCAAATAGGCCAAAATGACCAAAAATGCCAAAATGATCAAGTAGGCCAAAATTACCAAATAGGCCAAAATGACCAAAAATGCCAAAATTACCAAATAGGCCAAATGACCAAAAAGGAAAAATTAAAATGAAAATTATCTCTTGTCCATCCTCAGTATTTAATTTACATACGTACCAAATTTCATCCAAATCGGTCCAGTAGTTTTCCGTAAAAGCATAACAAACAAACAGACAAATATCATTTTATCCCGGAAACTATCCCATTTTTCGGGATAAAAAGTATCCTATGTTCATCCTCGGTATCGAAAACATATATATACTGAGTTTCAGCCAAATCAGTCCAGTAGTTTTTACGTGAAAACGGAACAGACAGACAGACAGAGTTACTTTCGCATTTATAATATTAATAGGGATAAAATACTCCTACGTCCGCCAGGAGTTTTTGGCGGAAACTGAAAGGGGACGTTGTGCTGTGCAGTTTTATTTTCTAAAAATGAGTAATAATACACTAAAATGAACAATAGTTGTAGGATATTGATAGTTTTTGAGTAATAATTATGTGTATTTGTGAGAAATATGAACTGTATAGTCAAATGTGGCCTTTCGAGTTTTCACAAGAACTCCGTTGAATGGCGTCGGTTGTAGCCAACAGTACAACTACGCTACTATACCAAGATTTATACAACAGACTTGGCTGTATGGATTAAGATTCCTTTGCCTGCCTTTGTGGCGAATTCTACTACTACTACCTACGTCCGCCAATTTTCGTAAAAAGGGTACGAAGTTTTTGCTTCATACATACATACATACATAACTTCACGCCAGGTCCCTTGCGGGGTAGGCACGAACAACAGAGCGTCATTTAGGCTTATTCTTACACACCTCACTTGTTTCTTTGACATTCAAACCTGTTGTCATGCACGCTCGTCTGTTCTTAAGGCTCCTGACATCACCTTCTGCTAATACACGATCAATTTGATCATGGAAGGTGTGTCGTGGCCTTCCGCGACTTCTGCATTCATCCACTTTTGCATTGTATATCTGTTTAGTCATTCTTCCATCATTCATTCTTTCCACATGCCCGAACCACCGGAGCATTCCTTTCCTTACCTTCACCCCGCCACTCTCTTTCAGACCAACTCTCTTTCTTACTTCGGTATTACGAACGCGGTCCGCGAGCGTTTTTGCTTCAAATATTAATATATAGATAATCGAATAGGCTTGCCTGCAAAAAACCGTTCATGGAATATTATTACCATGCTTTGAAGACTTAAAAAATAGCTATGAACACTCGTATGTTCGTTTAAGCGTGTTTACAAATCAATTTAATTTGACAAAAAATATGTCTCATCTGGTTATTAAATGGATGATCTTCAGAGACTATAAGGACTAGAATTGTAGGCGGATTCATCAAAATATTATGTAAGCAGGTGAGAATCTTTGTTTCCAATCGTCTCCCGTTATATATTAAACATTAATTCAGTCGTGAAACGGACTTATGTTTTAAAATGCAACAATACAAAGGCTGAGTAAAGAAAGGGTTGCCTGCTGCAATAAAATGCTCTCAATAACTCGATTTCTGAGCTGATATCAGGTGATATTTATACACGGCTAGTTCGCTAGCTAAACTATATTGTTAAGTTAAAGACTGAATACAAGAAAACAAAACTAGCTGGCATGGAGTCTTGTCGCCCAGCGGCGCCACTGGTACAAAAACTAGCTGAAATAGAAAATTGACAACTGAGTAGTAAGTAAAACGGAGCTCATTATAAATTCAAACTAATATATACTTAGATATCATTATAAATTAATAGTGGCGAATAAACTTGATGCCCTGGAGTAAGAAATGAGATTATACATAGATATGTATATTAATGAATTAATGACAAAAATAAATAAATAGGTACATACATATATGTACTACATATAAATAAGAAAAAAGTATATATTAAAAATTGTATAAATAAGAATAAATAAAGCTACAACTGATAATAGGGTCCGTGGCAACTTCAGGGGATGCGTCTAGGTCGAAAGCAGACCCAATTTACAAAAAATACATAGTACAGTGTAACGTTGCACTTGCATCAGGGGTGTTATCAACGCATGCCGGCCTCTAAGGACTTTTATAACGCCTTTAAACGACCCCATGTCCTAGCGTAGAGGGAAACGGGAAATGTGGAACAAAAATGTATTTATTTATATTTATTTGCATAACACAACAGATAACAATCAGTAATTCATTTATATAACATTCATTTATATACATCTGTATACAACTACATTTATGCAAGAATAAATATTTGATTTCATTTCATTTTATATAGCTTGTAAATTATAACATCTAGATTGAAATCAAAGCGTGCTGACACATCCATTTTAAAATTATATTTTCGCAAACAAAATATGTGAATAATATCAATTCTAGAGAATTGTTGCGTAGTTGAAGGGAAAATGGAGCTAAAAGAAATTAGGGTTAACATCCCGTCGATAGTGAGCGGTGCGGTTGTAAAAATGAGGCGTTGGCATTAAATCAAAAAGTTCCTCCGAACACTTCCCGTTGTACAGACGGTAGATTACGCAGAGAGATGCTTAGTCTCTCCGAAGGGGACGCGCTTGTTGCGTTTGCGTTAACATGTTCACAGCAGCACTGATTTATCTGTATGATCCATTCCAGCGGTACGGGGCGGTTTAGACCTTGTACTAGAACTACCATTATGGTGGCACGAGGTCTATTGAGCCCCGTAACGTTTTAATAACTAGTTTTTTAGAAGCTTTTATTTAACTTGTTATGGATGTATGTTTGTAAGTAAATTGTGGTGGAATCTTGCAAGTTAAATTTGATCAAATTCCCGGTTTCCGATAGAGCTGAAATTTTGCACGCATATGTATATCGCGTGACAATGCCATAATATGGTACCATGGTACTGACCTGATGATGGGGTCGGGAGGTGGCCATAGGAACTACTGTACTAAAAAAGAAAGACCCATCGTGTTTGTGCTCGTTTTACTTATCTTCGCCAGCACTCTGCTGCAACATGATATCAGGATCCCAAAAGCTTGTATTTAAAAACCTTTTTGGAAAAAGCTTATTTTGACTTGATATAATATATTTTATGTTTTTTTTTGTACTGTGCTGTACTAGATCAAAGTAATCTCGTATTAAAATAGGCATACCGCGGAATTCTTGTTTAATATCACATCTTAGAAATAATACATTCATATTTTTTGTATGCTAAACTAAATTAAAGTTACGCTTTCCGTGTCACAAATAGGTCTATGATTTTTAAGCCCCACGGTTAGTGAGACACTCTAGGGTCACTTAGACCCCGTTTCGCAGTGAAATTGTTAACTTGAACGTGATTGAGTGGTAAAAAAACTCGCACTAAGCACTTAATTGTGTAATTAAGTGGTGAAAATGTCACTAATAGTCTCACATTCTCGTTTATAATATCAGTTATTTAGGATTAGTATATTGTGCTTTTTTATTAGCAATAAATATTTGGCAGCCTCTGTGGTTGAGCGGACTAAGCTTTTGCCAGTCTACCTAACTGCAACTCAGAGCCTCCGGGTTCGATTCTTGGCATTGTAAATTTTGGATTTTTTTCCGCTATTTACTATGGCCTTAGTTTCTGAGATCAGCCTCAAAGTAGTCCGTTGTATATATGTACCCATAACACAAGTGTAACTTGCTTAATTTGGGCATATTCAATACTTGCTACACCCGCGGTTTCACCTGCGTGATGATGAAAAAATTGTTATCTTTTGGATAATTCACACTATATCTTTTATGAATTATTACCTATGTGTTATTTGGATGTGTAATCTATATTACTGTAAAGTTTCATCAAAGTCCATTAGTCGTAATTTTTGCGTGAAAGAGTAACAAACATACATCCATACATTCATTCTTACAAACTTTCGCGTTTATAATATTTATAGAGATTTATAGGATTTATTATAGGATACACGTATGTGTTTGTCTGCCGATTATTTGTTTATTATTTATCTCACAGTAGATGGTTTCTGTGAATTGAACCTGGCAACACAAAACAGAAACTGGGTCCAAGTACTCATACAAAATTCATGGCGCACAGCCTAGGTATTTTGTACATAAATTCCTGATCAAAATTTTGGGCGAGCGACACCGGGGCCCTAGCCTTTAAATGTTTTATTAGGCTTCCAGGGTACATTTCAGAGATGGCCTCTATAACATGGGTGTCTGTTTATGTAACCTATAAAGACTTCCAAGTAAAAAGTCATATCATCAATTGTAATAAAATAACATTTCTAAAGCTAATTTTAATTATAATATCTTATTTTTAATATATATTATCTTAAACATCTTAAAGTCGGTGCTTAGTAATTTTCAAAATATGTATAATAATTTGTATGTTTTACTTTGCACCGACTTCAAGATGTTTAAAAGAATATATATAAAAATAAGATATTAGAATTAGAAATAAGTTATTTTATTCTTTTTAGTTTTTGAAGTCGGTTTTTTTAACGAAGTTTTTTTTATTTGTTATTTTTTAGTGTCTGCTTATATGTAGGCTTACGAAAGGTGCCGCGCGCCTTTAAAAATATATGTCCGGAGAAACGGGAACGAAAAAAAAGTCATAAAAAAATGTTCGTAAAATGAAAACGACTGGGCCAAACTATGTTTCATCCGTGCAGGAACGGAGAAAGAATACAATTTCCTGCGGCCGGACGGCCTATCGTAAGAGGCGACAAAACAACCCACAGCCAGGTGGTAGGACATTTGCCCGACTGGATGGCGACCACCCCTGGTCTAGAGTATGCCGCCATAATAACCCTGTGTTGTGTTCCGGCATCAGTGACCAGGTTCCAGGCTCCCTAAAGAGAGCAGCAGCGCATTCGTAGCACCTTTGGTGTTGCAAATGTCCATAGGCGATGGTAACCGCTGTCCATCAAGTGGGCCGTCTGCCTGTCTGCTGATCTCCTGCAATAAAAAAAAAAAAGCCAGGTGGTAGGGTATTATATATATGCTCGACTGGATGGCGACCACCC
Organism: Dendrolimus punctatus; assembly: GCA_012273795.1. Classification (NCBI taxonomy): domain Eukaryota; kingdom Metazoa; phylum Arthropoda; class Insecta; order Lepidoptera; family Lasiocampidae; genus Dendrolimus; species Dendrolimus punctatus. The sequence continues at coordinate 10,287,316 of CM022552.1, forward strand.
CTGGTCTAAAGTATGCCGCCATAATAACCTTGTGTTGTGTTCCGGCATTAGTGACCAGGATCCAGTCCTTCTTAAGAGAGCAGCAGCACATTTGTAGCACCTTCGGTGTCGCAAATGTCCATAGGCGATGGTAACCGCTTTCCATCAAGTGGGCCGTCTGCTTGTCTGTTGATCTCCTGCAATAAAAAAAAAAAATAAATTTTTAGGGCACCAAATGGCAACTATTTCCTGTCGAACTAAAAAACAACCACGTAAATCAGATCATAAATCTCAGAGTAATCGGTTTACATACATTAAAAAAAACACACCGGCCAAGTTGAGAACCTCCTCCTTTTCGTAGTCTGCTAAAAAACACATTAGTACGCCGCGACGCGGACCAAAGACTGGATTTTTTGGTTACAGCAGAAAATGTTGTATATAAATAATCTAATAACACAATAAACTAGAGACTAGAAAATAAACAAGAAAAAACAAGGTTTAGGTTAAGCCAGAACTGTTTTGTTTTCGAGACGATTTTGATGATTCTTTTTACTTTGGATTAAGTAATACCTCAAATTTCATGATAAATTTTATTGCTATTGGATTTTGGACTCTTAAAATATAGCAGAATATTGACAAAATCAGACTAAAAGTGTATAGCTTTTGCAGTTTTTTAGCTATTACTTTTTTGTTCCTGAACCGATTTTGATCGTTCTTTTTGCATTGAGTTCAGGATAGCTTAAGTTATTAGCAAACTTTATTGTGACATTTATGTATACATACGTAATAACTAATCTTAACACTATAAATTTACGTGTGATTTAGAAGATTCACAATGTACAAACATACATTTGTTAAACATAAGTAAATACAATAAGCGTCAGACAAGTTAGATTAAACCCAGACTTAAGTCTCTGGTGGTTTAACTTTGTATGCCCCTATCATTGCGGTTTCGTACTATTTGTTCTCGAAAATTTTAGTTTTACGTGACATACAGTCGAGAATTTTAATGTCTTAAAATTACTATTATTTTAAAATCATGAAACAAATGATATATATTTAAGCTAAGCAAGTTAAGTGAATTAAGTCTTTATAATTTCAAGGACGCAAGCAATTTAACGGACGGTATGGACAATAGGCAACGCCGTGCTTTAAGCGTGCGATCCAACATGTTGGCTAGGAGGTTTGCAAGATGTAGTGACAATGTGAAAATGTTACTGTTCAAAACATACTGCACCACTATTTATACATGTGAACTTTGGTGCAAATACACGAAAGCGGAATATAATGCATTGAGAGTGCAATATAATAATGCCCTACGCATAATATTACGGTTACCAAAATTCTGTAGCGCTTCAGAGATGTTCACAGAAACAAGACTCCCCGGTTTTGCGGCACTAATTAGACAAAGAGAAGCGAACACAAGAGAGAGATTTTATAACTCCCAAAATAAAATAGTCGCTGCTCTGCTTGAAGTAAATGGACCATTGATGAAACATTGGATGAAAATACATAGTGACATAACCATATTTTAATAGCAATGTAATTTTTATGGATCTAGTCTGGATTAAATGAATATTATTATTATTATTATAAAAGAAAAATGAATTATTTGCATTTGTCAGACTTAACATGTTTTATGTAGATAGATTATATTTAGTACGAGTATCTCATTGTTACTTTACAAATAAACTACTGGCCCAGCAGAAGTTATCTTACGCTTAAAAAATAAAACTTAGAACGCGGTATCAGCGCCACCTACTGGGACAAATCGTAAACCTAAACCATCAGCAGAAAAAAACGGCCCACCTGATGGAGAGCAGCTACTATCGCCTGTGGACATTTGCATCATCAGAGGCGTTAAAAATGCGCTGCCACTCTCTTAAGGGAGACTGGAACCTGGTCTCTAATGCCGAAACACAACTCAAGATTGTTATTGCGGCATACTCTAGTATGGTGGTAGCCATCCAGACGGGCAAATGCCTTACCACCTGGCTGTGGGTTGTTTTGTCTATTCTTAAGACAGGCCGCCCGGCCGCAGAAAATTGTATTCTTTCTCCGTTCCTGCACGGGTAAATTTTACGTACATTTTTACATTTATTACTGTATTTTCCCAGAAAAACCTAAAAAGAAGCACACAAAATAACTTTATGACTATCGAGTTCAATTAGTAAGGCCCTGTTGTTTAAAGTTTACATTCAAAGGCTGATGTTTATCTTTCTGAACAAATAAAAGACCAGGAAAGTTGCCTCTGGGTCTTTTGGTGAGTTCCACTCCTGACCTTTTGCCAAACCATGTGCCAATTACGTACGTTGAGAAACTAGATAATTAGCCTTTGTTTTTAAACAAAGACACTGAAAAACCCACCGCTCAGATAACTTAAGGTAAGTTTATCTTTAGCAACAATCAAAAACAGCAAGCTATGTGTTAGCTAAATCTACACTAATATTATAAAGCTGAAGAGTTTGTTTGTTTGTTTGAACGCGCTAATCTCAGGAATCGCTGGTCCGATTTTGAAAATTCTTTCAGTGTTGGATAGTACATTTATCGGGGAAGGTTATAGGCTATATATCATCACGCCAAAACCAATAGGAGCGGAGCAATAATAAATAATGTTCTAAAATCGGGGTGTTTTGAAAACGATTTTCACACAGAGGACGTCGCGCGCACAGCTTGTTAGTTTATATATCCATTGCCATAAAGCATTTATGTATCCACTAGAGTTTACCCCTCGGCTGCGCCGCGGGTTAACCTCTAGTGCGTGTCTCTTGTTTAAAGAGCAAGTGCTACAGGTTATATTATATTACAATATTTTTATGTATTTGCCCACGGAAGATTCACTTCATTTTATATCGCTAATTATATATACTATCCCCGTCTATCTGTCAACAAAATAAATTACAAAACTTGACCAAGAAGGCCAAAATGGTCTAAATGACCAAAAGACCACAGTGACCGGCATGGCTAAAATGATGGAATAGGCAAAAACCGACCAAAAATGCCAAAATAATCAAAATGGTCAAAATGACCAAAGAGGCCAAAATGACCAAAAAGGCCAAAATGACCAAATAGGCCAAAATGACCAAATAGGCCAAAATGACCAAAAAGGTCAAAATGATCAATAAGGCCAAAATGACCAAATAGGCCAAAATGACCAAATAGGCCAAAATGACCAAATAGGCCAAAATGACCAAAAAGGCCAAAATGACCAAAAAGGCCAAAATGACCAAATAGGCCAAAATGACCAAATAGGCCAAAATGACCAAATAGGCCAAAATGACCAAATAGGCCAAAATGACCAAATAGGCCAAAATGACCAAATAGGCCAAAATGACCAAATAGGCCAAAATGACCAAAAAGGTCAAAATGATCAATAAGGCCAAAATGACCAAAGAGGCCAAAATGACCAAATAGGCCAAAATGACCAAATAGGCCAAAATGACCAAATAGACCAAAATGACCAAATAGGCCAAAATGACCAAATAGGCCAAAATGACCAAATAGGCCAAAATGACCAAAAAGGCCAAAATGATCAAATAGACCAAAATGACCGAAAAGGCCAAAATGACCAAAAAGGCCAAAATGACCAAAAAGGTCAAAATGACCAAATAGGCCAAAATGATCAAATAGACCAAAATGACCAAAAAGAAAAAACTACCAAATAGGCCAAAATGACCAAAAAGGCCAAAATGACCAAAAAGGCCAAAATGACCAAATAGGCCAAAATGACCAAAAAGGAAAAATTACCAAAAAGGAAAAATTACCAAATAGGCCAAAATGACCAAAAAGGCCAAAATGACCAAAAAGGCCAAAATGACCAAATAGGCCATAATTACCAAAAAGGCCAAAATGAAAATTATCCCTTGTCCATCCTCAGTATTTAATTTACATACGTGCCGAATTTCAGCCAAATCGGTCCAGTAGTTTTTCCGTAAATGCATAACAAACAAACAGACAAATATCATTTTATCCCGGAAACTATCCCATTTTTCGGGATAAAAAATATCCTATGTTCATCCTCGGTATCGAAAATATATATATATATATACTGAGTTTCAGCCAAATCGGTCCAGTAGTTTTTACGTGAAAACGGAACAGACAGACAGACAGACAGACAGACAGACAGACAGACAGACAGACAGACAGAGTTACTTTCGCATTTATAATATTAATAGGGATTACCATTTCTGCACCACCTACATCGCCTGTTTCAGTTATTGATTTAGGTGGCCTGGAAGAGATCGCTTTGGGCGATAAGGCCGCCTATTGTAGCGCCTAGAAAATATTGTAAATATGGTCTTCTCATTGAACACTTTATTGCACACCAAAACATACAATTACAAAAACATTGTATGTTTTGGTTTGTAGTAAGGTGTTAAATCTCTCTCTCTCGCTCTCAACAATTAACTTGGTAGATCATAAAACTACGTTTTAACGACTTAAGTGCGGTACTCATTGACACTTGACATCTTTGTCTTCGGCTACTCAAAAGTGGTCGTAAACGTCGGAATAATAAAAATGAGGAAATCTGGATATCAACTTTACGGCCGGCAAAACCGGTGTGATACCACGCTCTCACTGAATATAGGCGTAAAATGGTCAGTCTAGGGTTCCTAATCGTACTTACTTACTCCGTTGGCTCAGCGACCCAAAGTGGGATTTGGCCTCCGAAACAAGAGCATGCCACGTTTCTCTGGCCTGCGCGGTTTCTTGCCAATTACTGGCTCTTGGCTCCGACAGGTCAGCCTCTACTCTGTCCTTCCAGCGATATTTAGGACGGCTGAGAGGACACCGACCTACCGGCCGTCCCAAATATGCTTTCTTCACGCTGCGATCATCTTCCGATCCGTTGTACGTGACCGAACCAGCGGAGGTGGTGAGCTTTTATTTCTCCTATTATGCTAGGCTCAGTCTCGAGATTCTCAATTTCGAGGTTGCTTCGGACCCTCCAGCTACCATCCTCGTTCCCAATCGTATTATATATTAAAGAAAAATAATATAGCACGACATGAAAACTGTCGCAGATGCGGTCGTTCCTGACACGGTATTTCCGCGTCACTCTACGCATCCATCGCAGCATATTCATCTCCGTGGCACGCTGTTATTGCTTGTGTCCCTCGAGTACAGGCCATACTCAGCTTCGTAAGATATCAGGAGCATTTTAATGGCAAAAATACCTATTCACATAAATATTACAAGTATTGTCAATGTAGATTTGGTGAAAGAAACGACTCTTGCCAATCTTATCTTTTAAAATACCATTTAAGACCATAGACACTATAATACTGCGGACAGGACGTTATTAATATTTTTTTTAAACTAGCTTTTATCTATGGCGGCGCTCTTGTTAAAAAAAGGATATATGTAACTTTTTTTTAATAATAAAATAGTTTATTATGTACCAGATAATTGTTACAATGATAACAGAAGGTGCTATAAAGTTCTATTACAATAAATTATGTTAAATCTAATTAATAATTAGAATTAGGGAAAAATAAAAATAATTAATTAAATTTAGTGAATACTAACACCTAAACTGTTTGTGAGTCTGTGTGTGAGTCCTTCCTATCCTGTATTATAATAATAACTTGAATGTTTTACTTATATTTATATGTGGGTAGAAGTGTTACAAAAATTTTAATTGAAAGGGTTATATAGGTTAGTTTATAGCTATATTAATCTATTCCACGGAATTGGCTTCATTTATCTGGATAAAAAGTAAAAGTCCGGGACTTCAGATAAGGGCGCGTTCCCACTACGTCGTAATGACTAATTTATCGTTGGACGACTGTCGTCTCTAGCTGTTCCCATTATAACTATTGTTTGTCGTCAATTTTTTTTATCCTTTAACGACTATCGTATTGAGCTGTTCCTATTGGATCGCGACGACGTCGCTACGCTAGATTTGCCGTCATGATTTAGTCGTAACGATCTTTTATCGTTTTACGTTGTATCGTGTTACTGTTGTGCTAGCCGTTCCCATGTCATGACAATTTGTTGTCACTGCAAAAGATGTCGTAGACGACAGTAATTCGTGTCGTTCTATATGTGAACACCTCCATTTAAACATATAAGCCACGACACTTAAGACTACAAAATGATCTGTCGTCACGAAAAAGTGGGAATGCTACCTAACTCTGTGTCGAGTTTAATTTAAATCCGTTCGGTAGTTTTTACGTGATGCTCTACGGGAAAAAAAATATTGCAGTGGAACACTTACAAACCAATAGATGGCGTTGTACAATACAAATGTAGTCGCAAAACATGGGCCTAGGCCTACGAGGAACAACAATAGCCTCGCTGGAAGATCTTCCTTTGAGACAGAGGAGCACTCCATCTAGCTCCTCCACTCTAGGGATGCTCTCTTCAATATGAGCTTTGGAATGAGCTCCCAGCAAAGGTTTTCCCTGAACATCACAATATGTGGTTTTTTAAAAGGTGTCATTAAATTTCTTCGAGGCCTGCAGCACTTTGGTCTAACCTCTGGTTTAGCAAAAGCCTATAGACAAGTTACTTTTTATCAGGTGGGTTTTCAGCCTATCCGTCCTACTTCAGCAATAAAAAAATCCAAGAACACATAATATGTGTGTTTGTCTGTCATTTATATTGCCATGTCTAATTCATATTTGAGTCTATACGCTTCACGGATAAGAAATAGTGATAAGATTATCAAATGTTCCACATTGAGGAAAACATAACTTATTATTAAACAGAAATCAGTATTTAAAAGCCGTTAGGCATGTAATGGTTGTATTATAATATTTTTTAACGTTAGTGCTAATATGTGTTTGTTTTATAAACTGTAATGGAAATGTCTGTTTACAAAGGTAAAATATTAGTTTTATCTATGTTTTATGTGCTGTTGTTGTCTTTGGTCCCGTGTCTCGAGACGTGTGCCAACACTCACCGAGGTAGCCGAAGAGACTCAGCTCTCCGGTTTGTCTCTGCTGTACGTACGTGGTGCAATCCTGCTTCCCTGGTTTTTACTAACCTTGCACTTTAGGCCGTCACGGTGCAATAATTCTGTTCCAGTAAATACATACATACATAACTTCACGCCAGGTTCCTTGCGGGATAGGCACGAACATCAGAACCTCATTCAGGCTTATTCGTACACACCTTACTTGCTGCTTTGACATTCATAGCTCTTGTCATGCACGCTCGTCTGTTCTTAAGGCTCCTTACATCTCCTTCTGGTAGTACACGATCAATTTGATCATGGAAGGTGTGTCGTGGCCTTCCGCGATATCTTCATCCATCCACTTTTGCATTGTATAGTAAACTTTGTAAAAATGTTAAAAATACTATATAATATAGTTGTTACTATAAGATAGATATACTAACTGAGTAGTCTCTCACTAGCCACTGATAGAAGATGATAGATAGAAGATAAGAAACATAGTTGAAGAGCTATGTACTATAAATATATACAAATGTATTAGGTAGATAAGGTTTACTTGGCTATTTATTCACACGAAAGTAAAATAAACCATACTGTATACCTTAATCCCTTTCAAAACCATAGCCATTATACCCTAAACCGCTACCAACCACTCCCAATCATGTCCAACTACTAACAACCAACCACGCCCAATCCAAATCAATCCCTACCTATGTGTTTTATTTACCAACGTGTATTTTTATATTGTAATTGGCAAAACAATATAAGTTACAACAATGTATACACCTTAGTATAGCGATCCTGCAATAGAAATAAGGTAAATTTTGTGAATTGCTCAGTACCAAATAAAAAGAAAATGACTCGGGCAATCTCGTTCACTTGGACAAAAAAGGAATGAAAAGCAACTATGTTCTAGATTGCGTGGCGTTGTTACAAAGTGTAACTTTGTCAAGCAGGTAGATTTAGTGGGTAGTTGGTCGGCTTTCTCTTCAGAGTTGAGGCATCTATACAATACTAGTTGTCCCGGGGTTGATCGTAGAGGGTTGAAAATCTAGGGTTGTATGTATTTTTGTATGTTGTATCATAAAAAAATAGAAATTAAAATTTTTGTCTAAAAAATAAAAAAATATATTTAGGGGTGGACTACCCCTAACATTTAGGGGGATGAAAAATAGATGTTGGCCGATTCTCATAGATACCGGATAAGCACAAAAAATTTCATCAAAATCGGTCAAGCCGTTTCGGAGGAGTATGGCAACGAAAACTGTGACACGAGAATTTTATATATTAGATATAATCCCTATCAAATACACAAGAAGCACGCACGGACCGTTATGGGTATACGAACATACAAACGCACACACACACGAACGCGCACATGCACATGCACACACACATAAAAACTCATTGTTAATATTAACATAACTAACTTTTAACCGTTAATCTAAAATTAGAATATGTTATTACTATCCCCGAAAATTGCTAATGCGCTGGAACCCTGTCAAATTAACATTTAAGTGACGTCATCCGCAACTCGATATGTACGCGTACTCGCCGGCCAGTGATGCTAACAGTACTTAGTGTTCGGCTACTGTTACGTCACTAAAATGGCGGCCAGGTGCATTAGCAATTTGCGGGGATAATATTACATAGATCTTGACTGCACAAAGACATTGCATCTATATGCACTTGACCGAAGCGAATTCAAGTGTAGCCCGTCACACAGGCTCTAAAGAGACCTAGCGCGGAAATCAGAGTTTCTTTTGGGACGCCTCCTGTTATAAATTGTTACGCGATGTCCATCACAGCAGTCATAGAGTATATTAATATCACATAGACAATCGTCATAGATAATAATATGATTCTGGCAACACTATGATATAATTGCTGTTTATAGCAATGTTGTCATATTATTATTTGGTAGGGTAGTTTCGTAGTATTTTGGTATAAAAAGGCGGTGAGGCGTGTAGACGGGGTTCTTTGCTTACTGTGTGGTGTGAATAGTTACATCAAAGGCTGGACAATAAAGGGGAAACTCTGCCCAAATAGTTAATATTTGGTATCTTCGGTACTTTCTTACCCAAATTTCTGCAAGGCTTTTAACAAAATATTCTTTGTATTTTAATAGGTATTATTGTATGAATCCTGTATTGTTTACAGGACAATAAATTATCATTTCAATATGAATCCCACATGTATTATTAATGAAGGCGGAATTTGGTCTTACTCCGTATTCAAGGCCCGGGTGTCGCAAGGACAGACTGTTCCCTGTGTTATCAAAAAAACAAGCTCAAGGCTAATTCATTCATCATTCCACGCCGGTATACCATGACCGATCGTGCCGGCCAAGCGAGCTCAATGATTGGAGTATGGCTCTACTACGTTGCAATTACCATCTATGTGTAGGGCTGTCACCTTTTATTGAAGAAACTGTAGTATTTTCGTTTTAACGCTGTAAATATGTTTCGTACTTTTGGGAAATTTTGGGGGAAATAATAGTACTGTAATGTGGCTATAATTATTTATTAATATTTTTATTATTACATGGGTTCAGAAAACCGGCAGTCGGTCCACTTTATGGAAAGCGGTTGCCATCGCCTATGGACATTTGCAAAACCAAAGACTACAAATGCGCTGCTGCTCTCTTAAGGGGGACTGGAACGTGGTCACTAATGCACAACACAACTCCAGATTGTTATGGTGTCATACTCTACACCAGGGCTGGTAGCCATTCAGTCGGGCAAATGCCCTACCTCCCGGCTGTGGGTTGTTTTGTCGCCTCTTACGACAGACTGCCAGGCCGCGGGATTTTGTATTCCTTTTCCGTTCCTGCACGACCACTGGGCGACCACTAGTTGTTATAGTACGGGTAGGAACCCTATGAGGATTCTTTAAATAAACAATTTTAAATATGAGCGAAACCAAGTAGTCGTGTTTGCAGTTTTATTCTGGCAGTCTTGTTTTAAGACAGTTGCTATCTATTAACGGATATCATATCACAACAACAAGTAAACCGATGTTAATATGTACATAGCGATTACTGACTCATCTTGGCCTTGACTATGTTGGTCTGACATATTATAATGTATGAGAAAAATATTCACATCAGATCAGTTTTAGTGTTTAACACAAGGTCTTGTGTTTTTCCAAATTATAGTTTTAAAATTAGTGAAATCTGCTGTGAATTAAATTATTGTTTATAGAGTTTTTGTGAAAGTGTTGTGTGTGTTTTAATATAAATGTGGATAAAATAAAATTGCCTAATGTATAATAACAACTGCCCATAACTGTGCCACTGATGGGCTCGGGCCTCCCACTGTAGGGGAACGGACAGTATACCCGCCACGCTTGTCCAAGGCGGTTTGGCAGGTTTGACACATCGGTTATCTCGATGCAGGTTGCATCACGATGTTTTCCTTCACCGTTGTTAGCACGTGGTGATTGTAACAATATGCACATTAGGTCAGAAAACAGCTTAGGTGGTGCATGTGTTCCGGCCAGGTTCAAACCTGCGACCTTTGAGTTTAGGACGCTTGCGCTAGCCATTACGCTACCACGACTTGCCTAATATATATAATATAAAAAAAAAGATCCCGACGAATTGAGAACCTCCTCCTTATGTTTTAAATAGCGTACAGTTATGTTATGAAGCAGCAACTATTATTAAAATAAGAATTTGCCTTGTAAACGCATTCTTAGTATCCTCGTTTATTTTAAACACCAATATCTCTTATTCATCAAATCAAAAGAAATCTGTTGATTTACTTTTGAGGAGGGTGGAGGAAGGGAGATGGAATTCTCTTCCGTCTCAAAAGATCTTCCAGCGAGGCTATTGTCGTTTCTCGCAGACCTAGGTCCATCTGTTATTGTTGAAAACTGTTAAATAATTTCCTATAGTTATTTATAGTCAAGTATCTCCCGTACATGATCCTTGTCAAAGGCCTTGACTTGCAAAAAACCTTTATATTTGATATTTGTAGATTCAGGGGTCGGAAGTGTAAAATTATTTTTCAATTATTAATGTATAGATTTTAGTTAAAGTGTATAAAGTTAAATAACTTTGTATAAAAGAGAGGTTATGTTATCTTACAATGATGATAACAAGAAGACATGTGCACTAAAAGTTTGTTATCAATATTTACAAAAGGTAGGTTGATTAGGATTGCTTATTTATTCACACTTTATTTTAAAAAGAAAAAAAATGATTTTGGGTGCTTATAATATATAGCAGAAGTGGTGTTGAAAGTTTATATTTTAGCAGACTATTATTATTATACTAGCTGTCCCGGCAGACGTAGTCTTGCCCGGTAAAAAATAGGGGTTGGTCGTAGAGGGTTGAAAATTTAGGGTTGTATGTACGTTTAATGCTGTATCATAAAAAAATAGAAATTAAAAATTTTGTCTAAAAAACAAAGAAAAAAATTTAGGGGTGGACTACCCCTAACATTTAGGGGGATGAAAAATAGATGTTGGCCGATTCTCATAGATACCGGATAAGCACAAAAAATTTCATCAAAATCGGTCAAGCCGTTTCGGAGGAGTATGTCAACGAAAACTGTGACACGAGAATTTTATATATTAGATATTTGCTGATGTATGCGTGTTCATATAATGAAAGCTATTGCACTTGCACTATATTTTATTCTGGCAACTCCCTCCGGCTTCGCACGGATATTTAATAAAAAATGAATATATACAAAATATAGCCTATGTCACCTGAGGATAGTGTCATGCCAACAGTGAAAGAAATTTTCAAATCGGTTCAGTGGTTTCGGAGCCTAATCAATGCAAACAAACAAATCGTTCCTCTTTTATTTAATATTAGTATAGACTAGCGTCTGCGTCACCTACCAGATCTCAGTGTGATTCAAAACCATTCTCGAATGCACCTGAACACATAAAAAAATTCATCAAGATCGGTTCAAGGTGATTAGATGTAGTTCAGTCACAAATAAACGTACAAAGGAAAATATAAATATATAAACGACTAACTGTCCCGGCAGACGTCGTCCTGCCCGGTAAAAAATAGGGGTTGATCGTAGAGGGTTGAAAATCTAGGGTTGTATGTATTTTTGTATGTTGTATCATAAAAAAATAGAAATTAAAAATTTTGTCTAAAAAATAAAAAAATTTAGGGGTGGACCCCTAAATGTTAGGACATTTAGGGGGATGAAAAATAGATGTTGGCCGATTCTTATAGATACCGGATAAGAACAAAAAATTTCATCAAAATCGGTCAAGCCGTTTCGGAGGAGTATGGCAACGAAAACTGTGACACGAGAGTTTTATATATTAGATAATATATAGGTAGGTATAATACCTAATGTAATATATCGGTAGTTCATAAAATGAAGAATAAAAAAGTTCGCAAGATGCCACTGTGTGTTTATTACAGCAATATATATATATATTGCTGTATGCATAATTCTTTACATTTTGTTCCAGACCTAGAACGTGCCGATGAATCCGAAGGTCATGAGAATCTTCGTCCCCTCCTCGGCGAACTGCATCAGAATGAGTTCGGGATCAATAGAATGCGTCCTACAAGACCGAGACACCTTGGACTTGTGGATACAACACAGTAAGTCCATATAAAAAAATATACTTATTTAAAAATTGTAGGGCCGGCTATCATAGAATATCGATATTAAACGGATAGCAGTTAGGTAATCAGAGACGCACAAGATACCCTGTACAAAGTATCTGAATATAAAATACATGATACTAGTAACTATGAGTATTTGAGATACCAGATATAAGAATAGAATGGCGTCTATTTTGCGCAAAGACTAGGCATTGCCATACAACGTGGTAACGCCGCCAGCCTTTTGGGAACGTTCCAGGTACATGACAGTGGTTTGGGACCATTAATTAATGTTTAGAATAGAATATACTTTATTGCACAAAATGTTACAAAATAAATTCAAACATACAATCATAATGATAAGTACAATGGGCGGTCTTATCGCTGGGAGCGATTTCTTCCAGACAGCCTTTGGATGGAGAGAAACTCAAGGAAAATGTTACTGCATTATAATATAAACATACATATTCATCTAAATATACAAGTTGTGTTGTGTTTTTCAAACAACACCATCCCAAGCAAACAACTAAATATCATTATTCAGTTACGATAAGAGATAGTATTGTTTGATCATTAAACGAATGTACAGACTTGGCTTGTTTTATGTTTTGTGGTAGTGAGTTCCAAAGCTTGCGCAGTGAAAGATTTGTCATAAAACTGTGTATATGTAGTATGTGTAGGCATTCTTAGTCAGTAATTGAAAGATGGTCTCAGAATCGTCGAATGACCGTCTTGAAGAAAGTGAAAAAGGATTTTAAGATACTAGGATACTTTTGAAAATGGTATTTGAAATACTAGATACAAAATTCGTATCTTCTAAATACTTTTCAATTTCTACATTTTCATGGTTTCACTAAGAAGTTCCTGCACTGCTATAAGATTTTGTATGGAATTTTAATCGTCTAAGAGCTGGCAACGTTTTCGAGAGAGAAGAAGGCCAGTTTTTAGATATGCTATTCCTCTCACTCTCCCGGATGTCATACGGGCAGTCTGGCTGGCGGTAGTGGTTGCGTTCATCAGTGCTCATCGTATCTCTACAGGGAAAATGACAATTTTGCAAATCATTTTAAGAAGGTTCTTTTTTTGCTTATTATATTAATTGGAATTTTTGACACATGATTCTATTATTGCCAGACATTTTTGTTGTTGTTTAAACCGTGCCAGACGCCAATTCAGAATTGATTTTTTTTTCAAATTATTTTAGTATGGCTGAAATTTTTATATGACGTTATTTAACTAGCTACAAACCCAAAATTAATTTGCCAAACAGTAACTCAATTGTTAACCTTCAGCCTGACCGGTCTCTATAATTTTAAAAATGCGATTATGAATCTGTTAAGTTAAACGAACACCAATATTGTTTAAAGAGAAAGTACTGATATGTCTGAGAATACGAAAATATGTGAGGTAATATGTGATATTAGTAGAGACTGTCGGGGTGAAGATAAGGAAAGGAATGCTCCGGTGGTTCGGACATGTGGAAAGAATGAATGATCGAAGAATGACTAAACAGATAGACAATGCAAAAGTGGATGGATGCAGAAGTCGCGGAAGGTCACGACACCTCTTCCATGATCAAATTGATCGTGTACTAGCAGAAGGTGAGGTCAGGAGTCTTAAGAACAGACGAGCGTGCATGACAAGAGCTATGAATGTCAAAGAAGCAAGTGAGGTGTGTAAGAATAAGCCTGAATGGCGCTCTGTTGTTCGTGCCTACACCGCAAGGGACCTGGCTTGAAGTAGTATGTTTGTATGTAATATGTAATACCTATAGAGTGAGATGAATCGTTTAATCGGTCGTCGAACACATCTCTCGTCTTCAATAGACGTAAAATGAATTATTAAAATGAGGTTTTATCGGTTATTTAACGACATATCTCTCATCTCCATTTTATCGTAAATTGTTACGATTGTACTTTCTCTTTATCTAGTTTTAACGTCTATTTTGGATAACTTTATTTCTTACGTTACTATCAGGCTCCTGGATTCTTATAGATTTCTTTAGACTTCTTACATTCCAGTATTATGTGGTAAGGTTGTGGTTAAGTTTTTTTATTGCAGCAGTTCAGCGGACAGGCTGACGGCCCACTTGATGGAAAGCGGTTACCATCGCCTATGGAGATTTGCAATACCAAAGGTGCTACAAATGCGCTGCTGTTCTCTTAAGGGAGAGTGGAACCTGGTCACTAATGCCGGAACACAACAGAACGTTATGGCGGCATACTCTAGACCAGGGGTGGTAGCCATCCAGTCAGGCAAATGCCCTACCACCTGGCTGTGGGTTGTTTTGTCGCCTCTTACGACAGGCCGTCCGGCCGCAGGGAATTGTATTCTTATGTATTATTAAGCCAAACGACGCACCTGCTGAAAGTACGGCATTGAAAGTGTAGTTAAATACGCTTGCAGGGTTTTTTCAATTAACCTATGACACATTAGCCAAAATTGCGTAGCGATCCGCTTAATGCCGAACCTTTTGTCTAGCGGCTGTTACTGTGAGGACGCATTCAATGTCTTTTGTACATAATATGACCGAGGTGCCAACAAAGGCAAATTCACACCTGCAGCCCTGTAGAGACACATTTTATTACCTTTTCTTCGTTTGGACTTCTTTTGTTTGCTTTGTGTTTAAAATTTGCAATTATAAAAACAGCCCATTGTGTATTGTAATCTTTTATGGCAGTCATTAGTCAGGTGTGATTCTAGGAAATTCGGTCACACGGCCGAGCAGACATATTGCATCCATGCAGTATAAAGCAATGCCGCGATTGATTGACGAGGCAGTCGAGCAATAACCACAAGCAGAACAAGACTTGTGTACATTCGGTAATCTATAATATTTAGTGACGGACTTTGCGCGTGTTATTATATTTGTACCTGTGTTATACGTGTTGGTACAGTTCTAATCAATTATATAGTGAATTCTAACGGCATTTTAATTCAAGTCCTGCAACTCGTAACACTATAATAGTATTTTGTGACCAACCACTACAATAATTATTGTTTAAACATATTAAAAGTATTTTCTTGCATTATATTGCACGGTAACTTATTATATAATCTTGGTGCAATGTTCTAAGTGGATAAGCTAGATTGTCTATTAGTTTCAATTATTGTATTTGAACTTTTCTTATGTCTAGAAATCCCAACTATCGTGCACCAGACTTGAATCTACCAGACACTACCCCGTCATCCATATCATCAACCGTGACTAACACGCCGATTCAAGAGACAGGACAGTTCAGCAAACATTGGCGAAGAAGTGACCGAAGACTGAGAAGACTAAACACAGAACTGCTGGAAGCTATCGATGGACATGATGTAGAGGAGGTTGAAAGGTATGAAAATATATAGACACTAGCTGACCCGGCGAACTTCGTACCGCCATATTTTTTGAATTCCTAAAAGACTTTGTTTCATGACACAAATACAAAATCACCATAATCGGTCCAGGTGTATAGGAGGATTCTAGAATGTCAATGTCAACGCCACCTACCGGTTCTAATTGCGAATCTAAACCATCCGGGAACCCACTCAAACACACAAAAACAAGATCACCAAAATCGCTCCCGGTGATTAGGAGGATTCTAGAACCCGATCTCAGCGCCACCTACCGATTCCAACGGTATAAAAAGTATCCTATCTTTTAAGTTGGATCAAATTGCACACGGTGTGCAAATTTGACTGAAATCGGTTCAGTAGTTTTGGAGTTTATTGGCAACATCATCGTGACACAAGATTTTTATATATATAATAAGATATACAAGGATAATAATTAAAAGGCAGCTTTTGAAGAATCGCTTAATCAAATTGATACTTATCTAGATGTATTGGCGGACATTATAAAGCCCCATGGTACCCAATTCTGCTGTTACAATATCGTCAGATTGGTTTGCAACTAGCGTCATGTTGGCTGTGTTTTAGAACTTTTTATTTAACTTGCAATGGATGTATGTATTTAAGTTCAGGTGGAATCTTGCAAGTTAAATTTGACCAACTTCCCGGTTTCCGATACAGCTGAAATTTTGCAGACATATGTATATCGCGTGACAATGTAATAATATGGAGGTGATCTGATGATGGAGTCGGAAGGTGGCCATAGGAACTCCTGTACTAAAAAAGAGACCCGTCGTACTTGGGCTCGGTTTTCTTGTCTTGGCTAGCACTCTGCTGCTACATGATATCCAGGATCTCAAAAGCTTATATTTAAAAACCTTTTGAGAAAAGCTTATTTAATACAAAAACAGTCATAATGACGCTAGTGGTCGGCCATTATGACGATATTCTAATAGCAGAAATGGGGTCGTGAGTGATAAATCTCATAAGATTTTCAAAAATATAGAAGCACGGTACTCGCGAGTTGTAACTATTTATACCTTGTTTTTCCTTACGAGACAAAGCATTGAATAAAAAGTTTCTAGAATTTCTGTTAGAATTTTTTCTACTTCATTATCTAGCATTAGGTGTTTCTTAACTTAACATGTTAACATTAAACTCTGGTATGTATTGTATCAAAATTATCTTTTCAAGATAAACAGTGTACAGTTTGATTAGGTTTTAATTTGATGTTTTTTTTTTTTAATAATTCTACGGACTCGAGTTCCGTACCCTTTTCTATAACTTAATTTTGAAGAAAGTTTTAAGTATTTATACACGCTCTTGGTAATTTTTGCTTTTGTATGTGACATTTATTGAATGATGTTTGTTTTGTGGTGTGCCTTACGAATAATTTATTATGTTAATTTATTCTAATTTTAATACTGTTACATGCTGGTGTTGTGAGGAAGTGCATGTGCAGTGTGTGCCTATATATAGGTATAGATCTAATATATAAAATTCTCGTGTCACAGTTTTCGTTGCCATACTCCTCCGAAACGGCTTGACCGATTTTGATGAAATTTTTTGTGCTTATCCGGTATCTATGAGAATCGGCCAACATCTATTTTTCATCCCCCTAAATGTTAGGGGTAGTCCACCCCTAAATTTTTTTATTTATTTTTAGACAAAATTTTTAATTTCTATTTTTTTATGATACAACATACAAAAACACATACAACCCTAGATTTTCAACCCTCTACGATCAACCCCTATTTTTTACCGGGCAGGACGACGTCTGCCGGGACAGCTAGTATATATATATATATATATATATATACTATCGCATACTATCTTAACTAGTGCCATGTGTGTTGTTTTTTCCTTTCTGTGTCTGGGTTATTAATTTTTAGGCTCTTTGTGTGTCTTGGTTTGGTTGTGAAGTGTGCGTGTAATGCACTATTTTATTTGCTGTTGGAGTATAAAACAAATAAGTAATCAGATTTTCGTTATCCAGGCTACTCAACTCCGGCGCAAACCCAAATGCAACGTGCCGTATAGGTTTAGTATCGGCTTGTCATGCAGCAGCTCTCATGGGTGGAGATTCTTTGGGCTTACTCTTGAAATTCGGAGCTGAGAAGTTAAGGATTGACAGGCTAGGACGAACACCTTTACACTTAGCAGCCTACGCCGGGAATGCTAGACAAGTTGCCATACTGCTAGACTTTCCTGAAGGTAGGTTTCTTTAAGCCAGATGAGAGAGTGAGATGATGTATGACGGTTTGTTTCAGGCGTTGAGTTAATAAAAGATAACATTCGTCGTATAGTTTTAATCAGACTCTCATGTTGTTTAAAGTAAGTAAAATATTTACTGACAGACGACGCACATAATCTGTGCGCGGCGTCCATCGCTGAGCTAATGGTTTGTTAATATAACTAAAGTAAATATGTTGCTAATGTCCATGAATCAAATCTTCTTAATTGGTTTCGAGTGACATATGAAAAAACTGATAAATTCCAACGAATTTAAACAATGAAAACATTAATCTAGTATTTAAAATCAGATAAAACAACGATAATTTAATCTTAATAAGCTTATCATAAAAAACTGATTTCGACGTATTTTTCTAAGTGGACATGTATGTATAATCTATACTTACGTTATAAAGAGGTAAAGTTTGTGAGTTTGTGAGTTTGTAGTGGGTAATTACTCTGGATCTACTAAATCGATTTTAAAAATTCTTTTACTGTTCGAAAGTTACGTTAACAGAAAGTATCATAGGCTATATGCTACGCTATATACGAATGGTTTTTCAATGTTTCATCTATGTATAATACGTGAAGTAGATTTTGTCCCCGTTTTTACGACATTGCGCGGACGGAGGAGTATGAAATTTCGCACACTTTATAGAAGAGTGTAGAATCCTAATATTAAAAAAATATGCATTAAAAATACATTAAATCAATAAAAATAACATTACACACACTACCATGTATTTGACACCCACACGCATATATACTCTTTTGTTTATTGTTAAAGCCATATTAACAGCGTAGCCTTGGCAAAATCTGTGATTATAGTGTTGGTGCCAGGGTAAAATTTCAGGTCCTTCCCCACCTCCCCTATAGCACACCACGTGGCGGCGGTTGTACTTTGTATTGCCCTACCTCCTGGACTGGTGCGGCCTTCGATAGTATAGCTCAAGAGCAGTGGACGGCAGGACAATCAGATCAATCGTTGCATCCGATGGATGATATGGGAAGGAAAATCATGCCACTAACCTTAACCTCCCGAAACTGCACTTCTCCCAAATCGGCAAGCCTGGAGACGTCTAACAGCGGTCGTCGAGGTTCAATTAATTGTTTGTTGCACACAAAGGAATATAATAAAGTCTTTTTTGTGATACATAAATTCACACAATGGCGGTTAAATATTAAAATAGGTAGTTCATGACTACGGCGCGGGTCGTTATACGCGCGCGGTCAGGTAGGCGACTTTCGACTTATTGTCGGTGGTGCGGATTTGTCCCTCCAGTCACATTACGTGACGACACAATGTCGTTGGCCAATTAGCAGGGCACAGATCGGAAGATGTCGGCGCGACTGACTTCATTCCGATCATATAATCAAGGAAATGAACCAATCGAAATAATTGGCCTAAACATATAGTCTTTGAAAACAGCGCCTTAATAATGTTAAAACTTATATTTTAATTATTATAGTCGAATTTCGACCAAAGGCGAACACTAGTTATAGTAATTACGTCAAATAATAATCATACTATTGCGGTGTGTAATACATTTATTACAAGCATAACTCTATAAAGTGTTTCATCTGGGACCCAATTATGCCATTATGGTATCAGAGTGATCTTTCACAAGCGTCATAACAGCACTCCAATGGATGCTTTTGTATGCAATATCAATCGCTATGGTGCCACTATGATGCCAGTGATTCACCATTCTTTCACTGTTGTAGCAGCAGAATTAGGGCCTTGAATGTGTTGAGATTTCCCTAACGTCTCATTACAACGATTAAGTGGAATTCGGTATCTGGCGCTACCACTGCTTCCGTCTTCTTTGTCACCAGTCTCAAGACCACTAATTCGTCCAAAACATCCTGGAATATACGAGATCAATTTAGAATTTTCTAGAATGAGTATGTTTTTAAATTACGAACTAAAGATGCAAATATATGCGTGGAGCACTGCTTACTGGTTCTATAAATCAGATATCGGAGGAAAACCAATATAATAATCATGAAAAAATGGATGAAAGTTTTTATGAAAATCCGTTATTTTTAAAGTAAGAAACACGAATTTTTATACACATTCATGCCGGGAGACAACTCAAGGTTGTTATGGCGATATACTTTAGACCAAGGATGGTAGCCATCCAGTCGGGCAAGTGCCCTACCACCTGGCTGTGGGTTATTTTGTCGCCTCTTACGACAGGCCGTCCCAACGCAGGAAATTGTATTTTTTCTCCGTGCCTGCACGGATAAAAGGTTGCTGCTTTTTCACCACAGGAGTAGCCCAAACTTTTTTTGTTGACTACTTAAATTATGACTAATTTTAATCTACGCGAGCTAAGCTGTAGGCAACATCTTGTATTATAATAATAATTTGAACTTACTATCTCTTTAAGTGCGTTCAAAGCATAATGTGACAGAGTTCTCATGTGGTTGGAATAAGTAGCTGCTGTCAAGCTATCAAGCGTCGTAGTTTCTGGAAAACCTGAAATTATTAGCTAATCATTAAAATCTATTCCAATAAATGTAATTATTACCTAAATTTAATTAAACTATTATCTAAATTTAATTAAATTATTACTTCAATTTAATTAAATTATTCTCTAAATTTAATTCAATTATTACTTAACGGGGGTACGTAACGCACCCACAAAAACATACAAAACATGCTCGCGCTCACAGCCGCGCATGACATTTGAGTTTGTATAATATGTTTAGTTTTATCTGTGCTCTACTATAATTTACATTATTGTGTGGAGTCTTTGGCGGGAACTGAAAGAAAATGTTGTGCTGTGCAGTTTTATTTTCTAAAAATGTGTAAAATTACTCTAAAATTAATAGTTGTAGGATATTGATAGTTTTTGAGTACTAATTTATGTGTTTTGTGAGAAATGTGAACTGCATAGTCAAATGTGGCCTTTTGAGTTGTCACAAGAACTCCGTTTAATGGCACTAGCTGATTACCTACAAGTTCAGCTGTGCTACACATAGGCTTATAACTATATTGTAAACTAAGATCTGGGTTAAAGGCCTAGCTGCTAAGCCATGAACCTAAATAAATAAATACATTGTAGCACAGTGTTTGCTTCAATTATTTGGTAGTTAGATTATGCGATTGTACAGATATATGTGGATTAGGTTATATTGGTTGTCAGAGAAATTGTCTACACGGATGCGTATTTAAGAACACTATTTCGTGTTGCCACTCTTATGAGAGGAATTTTCGTGACCTGTATTGTTTTACCAGTCTAACAAATCAAATTTGCGCAACCTTATTTAGTGTTGCCACTTACATATTGGTTTTATGCCATCACGACACCCTGTCGTAGACTCACAGTTTGATACTTTTGCAGTGCAATGAACTGTTTGAGTGTTTCTTAAGATAAATAGAGATTGATTATTATACTGATATGTCCTTGAAAGCATGGACCATAAAAATGGCACGTACTTTTGGAGGGCTTGCGTGAGGCCATAGGAAGGCTACCATCTGGAGGCCCCCTGACATATTTGATGTAAATGTGGCGTGTCTTCGTTGTGTTCTAAAATTATAATCGTAAAACGCCTCCCAAAATAAGAGAAGACAGAATTGCTAGTAGTTTCGTTAGTGCGTTAATTAAAGCCTTATGACGTAGACATCTGCGTCTGCTACATAGTAGAGGGATTATGGAGAAAATGATCAAAAGTATAATAACCTTCGCAATTTACAATAATTGTTCCAACCACATTTCCATTTTCATTTATTCTGGTCATAGTTTCCTTTGCTTGGGGACCCTGAAAATATGGCTGCAGGTTAAATATGCAAGGGTTTTAGTGCTTTGAGAGCTGGCCTCTTTAATCACTGTTTCAACACCACTTATATATACTTTGGAGAATTACCATGAAATTCAAGGCGATCTCCATGTTGCGATTTTCAAAATTTATTTATTTTATATAAAAATACTTCTGTTATAAAAATATTTCGATTGTTACTTGACAGTGTAATCGTGATGTTGCTTGTGTGTTGTTAATTCTATTCTAGATATTTTAAAAAGTTACATTGAATAAATACTCTTTGATGTAAGTTTGATTATATTTTTAACCGCTTCAAAGGAGGAGGTTCTCAACTCGTCGTTTATACACTTATACACACCCATGTATCCACATACATACAAACATGCACGCATGCACATGCGCACGCACGCACGTGTGTATGTGCACGCTTGTGTGTTAAATGAAGATGTAGCAGGAAGTTTTTCAAATTAAATTAGAAAATCCGCGATGATTGAGATATTGTTTCTCTGTGTTCTCTTGTTCTTGTTGTGTTCTCTGTGGTCTCTTGAGAAATTTAATCTAAATGTGGCGTAACACTGACCGCCAAATATCCCTGTCTACACCAAATAATAATGCACTCAAGGACAAGCCCCGGCCAGTGTAGGACTATTGTGGGAAATGAGAACAAAAAGTACCGGGCTATTGGGTTAAACTGATAGTGGTATTAGGGGTGTGGGAATATGGGGACTATGTCGTCTGCCCGTCCATGGCAAAATGGGAGACGGTGACTCCCTGGATGGGCCCTAAAAATGCCATATTTATTGAATTATTATTACCAAAATAATTTACATAATTTTGTTTACGAAAATATAATATTAACACTAATATGTCAGCCCGCTGGTATTCCAATCTAGACATAATAACTTACCAACTATGTTATATTATGAATTATTTTGATTGTTATCTGTTGTGTTGTCCAAAAAAATAAATAACTAAATATTATTACGAGTTTCGGGAGTCGAATTAAAATGCCGTTGGAATTATTATAGAGTTTTTTAGAACTATACAAACAAGTACAACACAGGTACAAATATAACCGAACACAACAAATCCAAATGTAACGCAGAAGGTTGTAATTCAATAAAACGCGTAAAATCCGTCACTGTTCGATTCCCGATTGTAAACACGCCACGCCTTGATCGTAGTTGTCGCTGAACTGCCCCTCTCTCTCCATTAGGCCGTCGTTTTATACCTCACAAATACAAATGCGCTCGTAGCGTAGTCGACGTAATCCGCAACACCTGGCTAATGATGCTAATGAGCGAGTACAATAGAACAATTGTCTATTATTTAGAAACGTATGCCAATAAATAAGTAAACAAAAGAAGACGAGCATAACAGAATTAAAATTAGTTCAAATGCCGACAGGTAATAAAATGTGTTTTTATAGATTGGTAGTGAAATTTGTTTATGTCGGAACCTAAGTTGTAACAATATATTTATTTAATTACGAGCTTTAAATATTTCATCTATTCAATACAGACATGCAAGAACGAGTGGACAATGAGAACATGTCCTCAGAAACAGAAGAAGATGTGAAGAAGCTCTGTCCAAAGATACGTGAGATGACCAACGTGCGCTGTGACCTTGGCGAGGTCAACATGGCCATACCAAAGACCTGGAAGGACAATATCGATCATGATTGCAAGGATATACGAGGCAGTGTAAGTTGTTTAGCCGTTGTAGATAAGTAGAATTAAACGAAAATTTATGGGAATGACATAATATTTATGGTAATGCGGTCAGCGTTTTGGGAACGTTCCCAACTGACGGTGATATGGGACCTGTTTATTATTTGTAGTTTTTATCTTTTATAAATTAAGTTGTATATATATTTTTAGAATAGTTAAATATAGCGTGTAAAATTTAATAACTTTGTAAAAAATTAACTGCTTTGCATACTTATGATAATTACAAAATAAAAATCCCAATTTGACAGTTCTCATTACAACATATTTAGAGACGGAAACATTGAACAGCAACTGATCACTGATACTTTATAATCAGAGAACCTTACGGTTTTAACACATCCTAGGTCATTCCTCTAACAATTTATAATACGGCCGGCGTATCTTGGCGAATGTGAACATAGGCTCTGCGACCTTTAGCGCATGTAAACTCGTGAAGAAAATACAGTGACCAAATAGTACAAAGGAGTGACAAAATACAGGGACGAAGGGCGACCAATTGTATTCACTGACGAGTCCTATGCCCACTCATCACACGAGTGTACATGCTCTAAAGTTCGCAGAGCCTATGTTTCACATTTGCCAAGTTACGCCGGCCGTATTATAACAGTTTAAGAAACTTAGCGGATTGAATTATTTTAATTAAACTATTTTAATTAAAGTGTTATAATTGAAAAGAATTTTACGCATTACTGTTTGGAATTCCATATTATATTTTATACAAGATATTATATAAAGCATTATACTTAAAGTTTTATATGTAATAAAAAAAAAACCGAAAACGGTTCAAATCTATCGCGTCTGCCAACATGAAAATTTAGTGAATACCGTCTATATACAATTGAGAGATTTTGTATTATAATCTGGACACAATCACTACATAATAAAGTATAAATATTGTATCAAAATTATTGTAAATTATAATAAATAAATAAAAGAATTTTTATTGTCACCAAAAATATAACAAAATTTGCTTGAAAATTAAGACTAGATGGATACACCTAGACTAGGCCAAGCCTGTATCCTAGGTGTTAGTTGCTTCCGGTGACATAAACCTAAACTAATTTAACAAATTAAATCCATGTTAGAAATAAGAATTACAACAAAAATTGAAGGTAGTCCCAAAATTACCAATGTAGCAATGAGCTTATTAAACACGGCCTTGAATCGCCCACAGAACGAGAATTATGTAATCTGGGGACTTAGGAACATTTTTTCCTGTGAGTTTGTGAGTACAAATTTTATTATTTATATACTACTTATATTATGTATATACTTATGAAAAATATTTATGATTACTTTACATATTTTAGAATTTATATATAGTAGACTATATAAAAATAAGTCGGGTTTTCCTTCCTGACGCTATAACTCCAGAACGCACGAACCGATTTCCACGGTTTTGCATTCGTTGGAAAGGTCTCGGGCTCCGTGAGGTTTATAACGAAGAAAATTCAGGAAAAATTTCAACAGAAAAGCGGGAAAATGTTTTTTCACATACAGCGCCATCTCTGATACATCCTAGAAATGATGAATGTTTTTATTTGCGACTGCTGTTGGTAAATGTACGTGGACCAAAATCATTTGCGTATTTGAAAACTGTAAATGGCCACCAATGCCAAACATGTCGAGAAGCATGTCAACTATTGGGTTTTCTGGAGAACGATTCTCAATGGGATTTAACACTTGTGGATTCAGTTGTTTCATCAAATGCGAACCAAATACGAACGCTGTTCGCAATTATCATCACTACATGTTTTCCTTCACAACCAATTCAGTTATGGAACAAATACAAAGACGACATATGTGAAGATATCTTGCATCGCTTGCGCATTCAAACGAATAATCCTGACATCCAAATAACCCATGAAATCTACAATGAAGGATTGATTCTGATTGAGGATCAATGCTTGACTATTGCAAACAAGCTACTGATTGAAGTAGGAATGATTGCGCCAAATCGATCGATGCACGATACATTCAACCAAGAATTAAATCGAGAGTTGCAATACAATGTTGATACATTACAGGAATTCGTTCGAAATAATGTGCCGTTGCTGAATGAACAGCAAAAACAAGTATAATTTATATATATATATATATATATATATATATATATATATATATATATATATTAATGCAAGCGGTGGACAATAATACTGGTGGTCTATTCTTCCTGGACGGACCTGGAGGAACAGGGAAAACTTTGTCATTTCATTGATTTTGGCCACTATTCGATCAAGATGTGACATAGCTTTGGCGTTAGCATCATCTGGAATTGCGGCGACTCTTCTAGATGGCGGTCGTACTGCACATTCTGCGCTTAAGTTGCCACTAAATTTAAACACAAGTGAGAGTGTCAATTACACTCCAACATGCAATATTTCTCGACCCAGTGCAATGGGAAATTTTTTGATACAATGCAAGTTCATTGTTTGGGATGAGTGCACAATGGCACATAAGAAATCACTTGAAGCACTTAACTTCACACTGAAGGATCTTCGGCGAAATAACAACATCTTTGGCGGCTTGATGATATTGTTGGCAGGCGATTTCAGGCAGACGTTGCCAGTAATTCCCCGAGTAACGCCTGCATATGAATTAAATGCTTGCCTGAAGGCATCA
The DNA here is from genome assembly GCA_012273795.1 of Dendrolimus punctatus. Lineage (NCBI taxonomy): Eukaryota > Metazoa > Arthropoda > Insecta > Lepidoptera > Lasiocampidae > Dendrolimus > Dendrolimus punctatus. The sequence continues at coordinate 10,313,465 of CM022552.1, forward strand.
CCTTCATGGAATAACGTAAAAACATTATCGCTAACCACTAATATGAGAGTTCAACTTCAAAATGATCAAAGTGCTGCACAATTTCCAAACAATTGTTAGTTAATTGTTGGAAATGGAAAAGTCCAAGTTGATGCGACATCTGGATTAATTACTCTTACCAACAACTTTTGCCGATTTGTAGACTCTCAATTAGCTCTTTTTGAAAATGTTTTCCCAAACATTAGTGAGAATTATCACAATTATGCTTGGTTAAGTCAACGAGCAATTCTTGCCGCAAAGAATAATGATGTACACGCACTGAATTTCACCATTCAATCAAAAATTGCTGGCGATTTGGTGACATACAAATCCGTTGATTCCATAACAAATCCCGATGATGTAGTATATTATCCAACGGAGTTTTTGAACTCTCTGGAGTTACCAGGATTTCCACCACATAACTTGCAACTCAAAGTTGGTACAGTTATTATGATATAGCGATAAATTTAGAAAATCATTGTTTTTCACATGGGCAGTTATACGTTGCGTGTTCACGAGTTAGGAAACCAACCGCTTTGTTTGTGTTAACGTCAGACCAAAAAACAAAAAATGTGGTTTACCAAAGAGCACTTCAATGAAACGGATAATTTGCGGACACGTATAACGCTGCGATTCAGTATTTACTTTGGATTCACTTTCATTTACTTAGAGAAGTTCAACAAAATAACACTTCATTTTTGTAATCGAAATGAATTCATTACTGTTGTGAAATGAAATAAAAATTTTCCTTTTCAAATTTAAATAAAAAAAAAAAAATCCTCATCTTTTAATCACCAAACGAAATGTTACATAAAACGAAGCCATCTGGTGGCGAAACGGAGTTCGCCGGGTTTGCTAGTATATATATATAAACATGTACATTTACATACTTGTCAAGTTGATTATTATTTAACTGAGAATTTCAAATAGTTTTTCAGTTTCTTCGTAAGTTTTTGTTTTTAGCCAATTTAGATTATAGACAACAACTTTATACAAAACAGGCGCTAATCACAGAATAAATAAAAATGCTACTTTATTATTTAATTAAGGAAATGTTCGATTGTATCGTTAGAAGCTTACTTCTTTGTTATCTTATTTTGTTATGTACCCTCTTAAGGGTATATAATAAAATTAATTATTAAATTTAAACAGCAACATGACAAGAATAACTCTGCCACCAAATAACTGTAACAGACGATTAAAAGAAAAGATTTAGTTAGTTTCGATGCCGTTTTCGAGGTGTTGTTTGTTAGCTTTCTTCAGACATGTTATATACCTCAATAGTTCCAGATAAATATTTATTAACCTACTCCAAATTGTTCTAAACGAAAACAAAATTTTGGACTTAGAGACTTTATTTGACCGTCTATTCCCGTATTGTAAATGTATCTATAGATATGTGTTCAACTCTCAGCAATCCTTGTAAATCCATATCGCGTAATCCATCAATCAAAGTGGGAAATACTGTGACCGGGGTTAAAGTGGACGGAAATGGCCCAGCTGTTCAGCCTAACGGTGACGCAGCGAATTATTTGGGTCATGTTTGGGCATTTGACCAACGGCGTATAGAGCAGTTCTGAGTTTGTTTAACGATGCTAATTGGAGATGCGAATGGATTGTAGATCTTTACGCTGGTCTCAAACTGGTGCCCCGAAATAAAATCGCAAAAAATGGTACTGCGGGAGGATTGCAACTTCGTAAGCGTTGGCGGGCGGAAGCTTTTGGTCTTGTTGGCTGCTGAGCGTGAACTATAAATCGCCTTCCAACGCACTATAGTTACTAACTACCCTTTGCGTATTCTACCGCCTATACAACGGAGAGTGTATGACGTAAGGGAAATCGTCAGGTCTTCCTCCTTAGCCACAGAATAAGTTTAAGTGGGTCAATGAACACTATAAGACAATTATTATTCAATCGGTTCCGTAACAGCCGGTGGACTTCCTTACACAAAAGGTACACTGGCCTGTCGAAACCTTTATTGCTCTTCAAGTCCAGATGTTCCACCGCTCTTGTTTGTGTCCACGTAGGGTATGTGTTGACTTGGTTTTTAGGGTTTTCCTAGGTAGGTAAGGGTAACTTCGGTCCCCAGCGGGAACACGTAGTTATTTAATTAACTTTAAAAGAAGTTTTTAACAGTGTGGGGTAATGTTTATAATAGATTTTTAGCAGTTGCTATATTTGAAGTCCGAGCGAGTTTTAAAATTAACCGCCGTCACAGTTTTTTTTATTTGTCACTCTCTTGACAGTGACATTGATTGTCATTGGCTATGTCTGGTTTTTTTTAATGATGCAAGTGCAACGTTACAAGTGTTCCGAAGACCTGTTTGATCTGGTTCCAACACATTATTTTACAACCGCACCGCTCGCCGTCGACGGGGTGTTCATCCCTATTTCCTGAAGCTCCCACGCTCAACTACTCAACGGTTCCCTAGATCGTTTTTACCGCGTAAAACAATGATCCGAAGAGAACTTCCTGCTGAGGTTTTTCCTCTGCGCTACGACATGGGGTCGTTTAAGAAGGGCGTTATAAAATTTCTTAGACGCCGGCAACGAGTTGGCAACGCCCCTGGTGTGCAAACGTCCATAGGCGACGGTAACCACCTTCCATCAAGTGGGCTGTCCGCATGTTTACCTGCGTCGGGCAATGAAAATAAAATGATATTATAAAGAGGTAAAGTATGTGAGTTTATTTGTTTATAGGAAGTAATCTCTTGAACTGCTAAACCGATTTTGAAAATTCTTTCTCCAGTAGAAAGATACATTATTCCTGAGTGACATAGGTTATATTTGATTGAGATTAATATTTTCTTTTAATTATTGATATTATGTTTTTGATTAAGTATCTATTCACAGCTACCCCTCTTCCAACCTGGTTGGACACCCCTTCATGTTGCTTCCTCATGTGTGAGACGTCACTGCACGAGACTACTCCTGGCTGCTGGATCTGATCCAAATATACCGGACCTTGAAGGCCGGACGCCTTTAGACGTCGTTGGCTATGCATATTATTACGAAGAAACAGTTGATAGTAAACAGTAAGTGTCGTATGTATTGCGCCCAGAACAATAATCTGTACATATAATAAAATTGTAGAGGTCAAATTTCTGTACAATGAAAAAAATACTAAAAACCGAGTCAGGGGGATGTAAGAAGTGAAATAGAACTAATTTAGATTTTTTTAAAATTTCTTGTTTCTCTGTCTGTTTGTAACGGCTAATCTCCGAAACAACTGGACCGGTTTACATGAAATTTTGTATGCTAGTAGCTTATATCCCTGGTCAACATATAGGATACTTTTGATCCCGAAAAATTAAAGAGTTCCCGGGGGATAGTTAAAACAATCGCACCACGCGGGCAAAGGCGCGGGCAGAAGTTATCGTTTATATGGCAAAACGACGATTGCCGGGTCAGCTAGTAATCAATATTATTATTAAAGATCTACCTACATTTTTCAAAATGTAAATTAATAGGATTTACTAACGACAAAACAAATAATCTTTTTGATTCACACAACATTTCATACACAAAAATAAATTACTGTCAAAATACAAATTATTCAACCTGACGGAATCAAAAATATTTTTTGTGAAACATTCGTCACTAAAACTCCAGATATTCCTTCCATTCGCTTATAGCTAGAACTGCGGGATAACGCCATCCCCAACTCTGCATAAGCCCTGGCAGGCGCCAGTCAAAAAGGCCTTTCTCATTGCCAGCGCAGAGCGCAAAGCAATCTGCAGCAACAGAATGGGGAGTGTAGAACACTCCACTCCCTCATCCGACGGACTTTAAAGCGGCCCGGGTTCCCTTAGATTTTGCTCGAAGGCGTTTCCTCGAGACGCAGGAGGTCATCCAGGCCAAAAACCACTTGATCTCACAACAACCGTTAATATTGTTACGAGTTTGCGGGACTCGAATCAAAATGCCGTTAGAATTATTATAGAGTTTATTAGAACTTTACAAACACGTATAACACAGGTACAAATATAACCGAACACAACAAATCTAAACGTAATGCAGAAGGACGTAATTCAATAAAACGCGCAAAGTAAGTCAATATTAGATTCCCAAATGTACACACGTCCCGCCTTATTCATAGTTGTAACTCAACTGACTCCATCTCTCAATCAAGCCATCGTTTTATACTGCACCAATGCAAATGTGCCCGTCCGGCAACGTCAATATAATTTCCTAGAGTGAGCTTGTACTTATAATCCGCAACACCTGGCTAATGATGCAGCCTACGAGCGGGGCCGTAGACGAGTACAATAGAACAATAGGGTGTTCTCCATAATAATTAGAAACATATGCCAATAAATAAGTAAACAAAAGAAGACGATCATAAAAGGATTACAATTAGTTCAAATGCTGACAGATAAAAAATGCGCTGTTACAGATCTGTACGTGGAATTTGTCTCTGTCGGAGCCTGAGTTGTAACAATATTAACAAAACTAAAAATAAACAGTCTTGCAGAAGTCATCAAAATGCTATTAAAAGCTGGTGGAAAGTTCAACACTATGAGAGTCAAGTCCAGCCTTGATAATATGGATACACCACTTCATACAGCAGTTGAATTGGAATCTATGGATGCCCTCAAAGAGATTTTATTTGCTGGAGCATCAGTCAAATGTCTCAATAGGGCAGGACAAACACCGTTACATGTTTGTGTGAAGAAGAAGCTTGAAGATGAATTGCAAGTAAGTTCAAATTTAAAAGTGTTTTCTAACTAAATTCTGCTTAAGAACATACTTTTGAAAGTTATACTCGTATGTACGAACGCCATGATTATGTTTTCGTCTATCTTCAAGAATGCCCTCTTCAGCGTGCCGTCTGATCCATGTTCTCACTGTGTTCCGACTTATATTTAACACTCGTGATATTTCTCGAATGCCATAGCCTTCCTCACTGAGCACTACTATCAGAGCTCTTTGTTCTGCGAGACTACCCATTATACAATTTAATTTTTAGATATTGAGTTCTAATTTTTTTCTCTTTGACTTTACTTGACTTCTGGTATACTTTCAGAATGACATTTTAAAAGAGTTAGAATTATAAGGCAGATTTCAGTTCGTGATTCAAATTATTTCAAATCATTACTGTTTTATCTAAAACATATCTAGTACAATGATAACAAAGTTTAAAATTGCGTAGTTCTGAGGCTAGTGACGCATTTTTATTAATGTTTATAACGTCCTAAGTGCAACACACACAATAAACCTTACTATTTTGACGGTTTTAAAGGAATTATTAGCAAAGTGGGTCATAAATCAGTTGTGCCGATCGTACAACATACTTTTAAGTTAAAAAATAATAAAGCCTATTTATTCTACTCTATGTACACTCCTTCGTAGCATTTATAAAAAGAGTTCAAACTCCCATAGCTGGTCAATCCAGCTTGATTGACCAGCTATGGGAGTTTATATTTATTGTTTAGATAGCTTGGTGTAGCGTAGCGTATTTTTTAAATTCGTTAATAACAGTGAGTTATGTATTGAGTAAAGTGTTCTATTTGACTGTTAACATTTTTGAATTTGGCCTTCATGAGAACCACGTCTTAAAATTGCACAAACAGAAATTAATATCCTACATGATTATCCTTAGTTACATTTGCTTTGCATTATTCATCGTCATCATCATCATATCATATCATCACATCATCATTCTGTATAATGCGGAAATTCACCAAAACAATTTTTAGAGACTACACAATAAGTAAAGAATTGCCCGATTATGTTTAAATGTTAAGAACAAAGTACGTACAATTACTAATCACCATTATATTAAAATTTTCTTTATCTTTTCATAGCTTCTTGCCAATTTTGATCATAAAGATGCCGATCCATTATCACCTATAGTAGATGTGAAGGACAGAGATGGACATACTGTGTTACAATATGCTATCGAGGCTGCCTGGGTGCCAGGTGTATGTGTGGCTTTGGAATCTGGCGCTGATGTTACTTTAAAAGTAAGTTAATTATCATCATCAGCTGTTAAATTGTTTCAAAATTTGTATTGATAATATGTTATGGTTTAAAGAAACAATCTTCTTGTTATTCAATTTAATCTAGGCGTCTATGGTTGTTTTCAGTGCTGGAATCATTAACTTGATTACAGCTCTATGCTCGGTTCTATCGGTGTGATACCATGCTCTCACAGAATATCGGCGTGAAACGGTTAGCCTTGAGCTAATCATGCGCGATGAGTGAGATTTCCGATGGAACACTTTTCCCTCTCCTTATCCCATCTTCTATATTCCATCCGTCTGCTCCATTCCCATTTTTAATCCCTTCTGTCTTACTCCTCTTTTTATCCTTCCTCCTTTTTTTATCCCATTCTATAGGCTGGCGTCATGTTGAAAATTTCAGTGGGCAACGCTAACTACTTCCCATTATTTGGTCCTATTTACTTAGTTCGTAATAAAAAAAATACAAACTTCGCTTAGCTTCGAAATATGCATTTACGAAATTATTTTTTGTGTGCCTAATTTAAAATACATATTTTTCAGGCTAATGATGGTGAGACACCAATACATTCAGCAGCTGCCTTAGGCAATATAGACGTCCTTAATGAAATCTTAAGCGTTGCCAAACAGAAAGACTCTTTAGATTACCAAAACGAAGAAGGTGAAACAGCGTTATACAAAGCTATAGTACACGGTCACTTAGAATGTGTTAAACAAATTCTATCAGAAGGTGCATCTATTAAAATAACGCTTCCAGGGAATGTTAACGTTTTACACGTAGCTGCAGATTATGGCCAATTAGAAATCCTTAAAGAACTTCTTGATTATGATGAAGAAATTACAAAAACGTTAATAAACTCGCTCACAGCAGGTGACAGGAGAGGCTTTGGCCCCATACATTTTGCTGTATCTAACAATCATATACAATGCGTAGAGGTATTACTATCAAAGAATGCTGATGTAAGATTACGAACAACTTGCAGTCCTCACAAAGCTTCAACCCCTTTGCACATAGCTGCAGTAAAAAACCATTTAGATGTTGCCAAAGTTATACTCAAATTTGACAAAACTACTGTCCATGAGGTTAACAGTATGGGTTGGTTTCCTTTGCATACAGCCAGTCATCATGGTAGTAGAGACATAATTGTACTGTTACTACGAGAAGGTGCTATATTGTCAGGTTATACTGATGGTCCGAAAAAATTCAAAAGATCAGCTATAGATATGATGATTAACAATCTATCGAAGCCTACGGAGTTTTTAGAAGATATATTCGACTCATATATTTCAAGTAATGGGCAAGATCTTCAAGACCCGAGTTGTATGATCACTGTTGATTATTCGATTTTACTACCAAAGTCTGGTGAAACAGAACAAATGAAAGTTATTGAATCTTTGCTCAAGACTGGAAACAGATATGGTCAAAGGCGACTTTTAGTTCATCCGTTGGTCGAGAGCTTTTTATATCTGAAATGGAAGGCGTTATTGCCATTTTTCTATACAATCATAGCGTTGTATAGCTTTTTTGTGTTTTCGTTGACAATTTTCATAGTATCTGTGTTCTTTTTTAAAGACACGAATGATTCACCGCCCGAATGGTTAAATACGACGATATGGGGATATGTTGTTTATGCGACAATTTGTTTGATATTAATACAGGTAAAGCAACTTTTTCCTTTCTTACACTTTATCGTAAGCATTTGGGTTCGCCACAATTTAGTTTTTCCTTCTCTACTAGTCGGGCATACACCGTCCATTTCTGCTACTAATTACTATCAAGCTAATTTTCCGTGAGTAGCTTCATTTTGATGAGACGCCCAGCTTTTTCTATTACAAAAACATTTTCGATTGTGGTAGCTAATAGGGGTAGCAGGGATAAAATAAGTCTCTAGGGAGGATACCTACCCTTATTTTACCCAAAATAAGTATAATATTGTAGAATTATATTAAGACAATAATATTTCAGGAACTTCTTTACATGAATGTGAAAAGCAGTCGCTATTTCCTTCAATTGGAGACATGGGTGAAGTTTGGCTCATTAGGCTTGGCAGTTATACTCCCGTACTCAATTGTGGTAGTACCAATAACAGAAGCCGAGTGGCCTCGTCACGTGGCAACCTTGGCACTGCTCATGTCCTGGGTGGAACTGATGTTCCTCTTGTCCAGATTCCCGAACTGGGGTTACTATGTACTTATGTTTGGAAAAGTTGCATCAAATGTTGTTAAGGTAATCCTAACTTCCATTTATAGTTTCTTTCTTGCATTTACGGTTACTTCCAGATGAACGTTGTTTGGATAACAAGTTTGGTACCGTACGTAACATACGTAACGTATATGTTGGTTTGTTCCTGCTGTACTGGCTTGGCAATGTATGTATCATGATCATCATCATGATATCATCTACCCAGTAGAAGTTGTCTTGGTCTTAAAAATAAAAATCTAGAAACCGATTGCAACGCCATCTGCCGGGAAAAAAATGTTAAACTAAATCAGTCCCGAATCTACTTGAAAAAATACAAAAAAATTCATCAAAATCGGTCCCATCGTCAAAGAGGTGTTCAGCGGCGTCACTCACCGGGCCCAATCGTGAATCTAAACCATCCCGAGATCGACAGGATTTTTGTGTGTGTTCAAACACACAAAAATACATACATACACATACATAACTTCACGCCAGGTCCCTTGCGGGGTAGGCACAAACAACAGAGCGCCATTTAGGCTTATTCTTACACACCACACATGCTTCTTTGACATTCATAGTTCACACACAAAAATAACTTCATCTAAATCCTGCAACCCGATTGCAGCGCCATCTACCTGGTTTAAATTTGAATCTAAACCATCCCGGGACCTACTTGAACACACATAAAAATAATTCACCTAAATCAGACAAACGAAAATGAGTTTAAATGTTGGCACCATTGCCGAAATCGGCTGACAAAGATCATAACAAATGAATGACTCGTCTGATGTTGTGACTCATGGTATTTTAATGATACTATTTATTGATGAATATCATATTATAATACTTATTATCCTATTCCGGACGAAGACAATTACAATAACACAAAAATCATAAAAATTGGTCCAGCCGTTCTTGAGTTATAAATGGTATAACTAACACCACCTTGTTTTATATATATAGATTAATAGCTGATACCCATCCGCTTCGCGTGCCGTAAACATGTTCTTAGCTGACCTGATTGGTGAAACGAAAGTCCATGCCAAATTTCAAGTCTATAGGTATTATAGTTTCTGAGATATCATGACAAGTCACGTGGATTTCAATCGCTGTAGCAGTTCATCACAGTTCGCGTATTGTTCTAGTGACTTGGTTCGAAGCTTATTAAAAATATTGTGTGGCGTTCCAGTGTTTTTGCCATTATGTTCATATAATTTTAATAAAATTAGCACATGTTCGTTCGTTCATATTTGATTTGCGTAAATATGATCACGTTTCAGAATTCCGCGCCAAACTCAAGTGGCTTCCAATACGTTTTCGCCGGAATGCTCATATATTGTCTCTTCTGTATACATTATTTAATCCTCAGACCCCTGCATAGGATCAAGGAACAGTTTCATTACCTTTATTCCGGTAACTTAAAGTCTCTCAGATCTTCGGAAAATTTGTTACTTAAAACTCCTCTGCATACAGCTAGCTCTTATGGGAAATCCTTCACAGTGTAAGCAGTTCGTCTTTGGGACGCACTGCCTGTTAATATAAAATCACTGCCCATTTTCAATAGACTTGTGAAGGATTATTATAGCTCAAATAGCTCAAATTAAAGATGCAGCAGTCGTTGTCATATTTTTCTTGTCTTTTATTTATTTATGTAAGTGTATTTTATAATATTTTATTTACATATATCGTATTAGTTTAATATTTATATTTTTATTAATGTATATATATTATATCATGTATATATTTATAAGATATGTATATTTATAAGATACTGATTCGATAGTGAGAATAGTGCAACACACCCCTGTTCTTGTCAAATTTTTTGTCCATCCAAAGGTTGTCTGGAAGAAATCGCTAATAGCGATAAGAGCGCCTATTGTATTGTAAAATTTTGTTTCTGTTAACTGTATCTTTAAAACACAATAAAGCATATTCAAACATTCATTCACATGTTGTGATAGATAGTAAAGCAAAACGTTGTGAGGATTATACAGGTTGGATAAATTTGGTAGATATACGGTGTTCTGGGTATGATTTGAGCTTTAATTTTTCATATAAGTATTATACAGACAAACTTAAAATTAAAATAAACAAATACATCCTATTCTAAAAATATATATACAACTTAATTTATAAAAAATACAAACTACAAATAGTAAATAGGTCCCAAATCACCGTCAGTTGGGAACGTTCCCAAAACGCTGGCCGCATTACCACGTTGTATGGCAATGCTTATGCGTTGCCCAAAATACAGCCCAGCGTTTTGGTTTCGTGAGACATGTATCAGCCGTTTTGATAGGTCTCGATAAAGGCGATGTGCTTCTGGACCCCATGGCCCGAGAGTTTCGACACCAAAAGCCGCAAATATGTATCCACTGCCAATGGATGCATATTTACGGCGTTTTAGGTCCTCTTGTCGGGCGGAAGCTGCACCAGCTACCACAGCCGTATCGGGAAGATGGGACGCTGCCAAAGTGTCAACGCACGTTGCGTCCCAAACTAGTGGTCGTCCCATCTTCCATGGCACCAAAGACATCCCGTCCGGTCTCTTGCCATCGTCGCGACACAGTCCATTTGGCTCTAAAATGGCTGGGGTCCCGGTGGTGACAAGAGCCCGGCGGATGATGTCATTTAGTGCAGCATGGCGTGATATTCTTCCGGCACTTCTGACGCACGACAAGCCATGGTAACCTGAACCACCGACTTTATCTCCGCATTGACAGTGATGAGGGACTACAGCCGGTGCCCCCAGTCGAATAGAGGCAGCAATCCTAAATGTAGTGTCATGATTAAAATAATATTTTGTTTTGTTTATAATTTTCAGATCCTGCTTACTTTTGCATTCCTGGTAATCGGGTTTTCACTCAGCTTTATGATACAGTTCAGGTCACAAATGCCTTTCGAAGGACCTTGGGCTGCGCTCGTAAAAACCATGGTCATGATGACTTCAGAGTTCGATTACATGGCACTATTTGACGAGGAACATTCTAAGGAACTTGCTACATCTCTAATAATTGTACGACTTATATTCCTCGTCTTTCTTGTACTAGCTGCTATAGTTCTGATGAATTTGTTAGTAGGCGTTGCTGTTAATGATATTAATGATTTAGAGCTTTTAGGTAATATTAACAGATTAGCTAAGCAAGTAGAATTCTTAGACACATTGGATACATTAGTATACAACAAAATATTCAACAAAATTCTACCAAAGCGTGTCAATAGCAAGATCAAGAATAAACGAAAAGTTCTACATATTATTACACTTTGCCCTGGAAAACCTAGGTGGAAGTTTTCTAAAGTCTTTCCATCCAGGCTTCGAGATGCAATTTTTAATAAAGCACAATCCCAAAAGAAACAAATTGAAGATGAATACAACATGCAAGCGTTTAAGACTATGATGCTAGAAATGCATGATGCCATCATGAAGAAAGAAAAAGGTATAGAGTATCCGGATCTAATAAAAGAAGATAAGAAACTCAAACCGGTGAAGAATGATGAGATTGTCAAACATTTAGATGATATTGACGATGCAGTAGGGGAAATTAAAGATCAAACAAAATGCTACGTAGAAGAATCTAGAAATCATATTGAGACTTTGAATGTTAAGATGGATCAAATGTCTTTAGAGATTGAAGAAATTAAACAGTTTTTACGTAGATTAGAGAGTAAATTAGGACATCTGGGTAGATGAAGTGTAATAGACAGATAACTATTTGCATAGCAAACATGCGTTTTCAGAATTGGTAGTTATTTATTAAAACAATAATCATTCGCAGCACTTGTACACCAAATTAATTGTGTACTAAATATTTTTATCATAAAATGAGTCCAAAAGGAGATTTTTAACATTATGGTGCGAGCGGCAAAGGCACAAGGTGTCGAAGTTGAGGTATGGAAAGGGACATCGAAATCTATAAAATTACTCATTTTAAAAAATCCTGGAAAGTTTTCCGGGCTTTCCCCTTTTTCGAATCAAATGACTGTACTAAAAGGTAGAAAAAAAAATTATATAATGAAATTTGCTTTTATAGAAACCTCAAGAGTTCTTTGCAAGCGACAGAAAATAAAGAAAACTACGATATTTAGTTTTGTATAAAAACTAAAATTTTAACGTATAAGTTATAGTATAAAAATTATATTAGTTTATTATTATTAGTTTTCATTTAAAGTAAAAAATATATATATCAAACTAGCGGTCCGGCGCGGTTTCACCCGCGCTCTGTCCCGCTCCCGTGGTATATAGTGTCATCTTATATAGCCTATGACACTCCCTGTTAACGTAGCTTGATAACAGAAAATATTTTTTTCAAATCAGTTTAGTAGATCCAGAGATTACCCCCTACAACGTCACAAATTCACAATTTTATAATATTAGTATTGGTGATATCGATACTATAGTTGTGGTAGCGTAATGGTTAGCGCACGCGCCCCTAAATCGAAGAGCGCGGGTTCGATCCTGACCGGAACGCATGCACCTCTTAGTCAGTTTTCTGATCTAATGTGCATATTGTTACTATTACCAGGTGCTGAAAACGGTGAAGGAAAACATCGTGATGCAAACTGCACATCGAGATAACCGATGTGTCAAGCCGCCCTGGACGAGCGTGGCGGTTATATTGTCCGTTCCACCCCTATAATGGGAGGCCCGAACATTATATACATAGACATTATATATAATCTAATATATAAAATTCTCGTGTCACAGTTTTCGTTGCCATACTCCTCCGAAACGGCTTGACCGATTTTGATGAAATTTTTTGTGCTTATCCGGTATCTATGAGAATCGTCCAACATCTATTTTTCATCCCCCTAAATGTTAGGGGTAGTCCACCTCTAAATTTTTTTATTTTTTATTTTTACCGGGCAGGACGTCGTCTGCCGGGACAGCTAGTATTTACATATATCGTTACCTACTATATTTTTTGTGACATTATGTATGTATTTATGACAATGTGCCTTATTCTTGAGTAACATTAGAGTATTGATTTGAGTATACTAATTTTTACGTGCGAGTATGTTATTAAAATAAAATATTGATCAAATACATGTCATTTGGATTATTTCTTAGTTCTGTTACATGCCGACAAGAAGTGGATACACATCTGCCTGCCATAAACCTGCTTTATTACCTTTCCCGCATTAGGACTTCTTTTGGTTACTTTGTGTTTAAAATTTATAACTAAGAAAAACATTTTATTGTTATTGTACTTGTTTTATGGCAGTCATTAGGCAGGTGTGTCAAACGAATTCTTGGAAGTTATTGTTTTGCATCGAGGCATATTGTATTTGTATACAATAAAAGAAATGCCCAAACGGAGGGGTGAGGCAGTCAAGCGACGATTACGAAACTAGCAAGACTTGTGTACACGATAAGCTCTAAAGTGACGGACTATGCGCTTTATATTGAATTGTGCATTACATTTGGACTTATTGCGTCCAGTTATATTTGTACTTGTGTTATACTTGTATAGTTCTAATAAATTATATAGTAATTCTAACGGCATTTTAATTCGAGTCCCGCACTCGTAACAGTTCTTATAAGCATGGAACATCGTCGGTCAACCAAAATTCATAACCCTAATTACAATAACGCAAGCTACGCTCGCTACATACTTTTTTAGTTCAGCCAGGGCGCGACTTCTGGGCCATTTCTTTATGTTTGCTTATGTGGGGGTGACCAGAGTTGTCACGTAAGTGTCATACATACATACATACATACATAACTTCACGCCAGGTCCCTTGCGGGGTAGGCACGAACAACAGAGCGCCATACAGGCTTACTCTTACACACCTCACTCGCTTCTTTGACATTCATAGCTCTTGTGATGCACGCTTGTCTGTTCTTAAGGCTCCTGACATCACCTTCTGCTAGTACACGATCAATTTGACCATGGAAGGTGTGTCGTGGCCTTCCGCGACTTCTGCATCCATCCACTTTTGCATTGTATATCTGTTTAGTCATTCTTTCCTCATACATTCTTTCCACATGCCCGAACCACCGGAGCATTCCTTTCCTTACCTTCTTGTAAGTGTCATTCATAGTTATTCTGCTATTTGCTCACACCAAAGTGTGGAGATAAATCCGATAAATCAAAGATTATAAAAATCGGTTCAGCATTCTTGACTTAAATGGTGAGATAAATGGTGTAACTAACCCGACTTTGCTCTATATACATAGATAATGAAGGTATTCTTGTATTTATTTATATGTCAACGTTGTATAAATACTGCAAACACATCGTCAATCAGGCTTTCTTCGTTCAGAAAATGAATTAAATAATTCTCCAAGATCTATGCGTTTTGCTGTATCAATTTATACTTACAGTACCTATGGTTTAATACAAGGAATGTTGAAGATCATTCAAAGTGGAGAAGAAAAAGTAGGAAAGTAGATGTTTTTTTTGTTTGACTTGATTTTATGTTGTTGGTCCGAAAACCCTCACAACTTTACCGGGGTTTTCGGGGCGAGCACCTTAGTGAAGCGAAGGTGCTCGAGCCCGGGAGGCAACTTTCTCGAGGGAGCTCCCTAGGAAGTTTTACCTCAGCTTGACTGTTGCCATGAGAGGGGAATGAATCTGATGATGACACAACGAATTAATCGAGAATGGGCGACGGGTAATGAAAAGCCCGAGGAGCAGGATACCGGCAGACCGGGATCGGTGGTTCGCGGCGGTCTACGCTATCTTACTGCCGTTTCCCAACGTGTTAATGGCTGGGAGGGAAGAAACGCTGAAAGGAATTTCTCAGCAGAGTGGAGCTTGAGCGTCGAAGCTTACGCTCCGAATAGAACACGATTTAAAGCTGGGACCAGGAGGAAGAATGAAAATCTCGAAATGTACAGAACCACTGTTCTAACACGTAATACTGCAGTTTTAAAATTCACATCACGAGACCGAATGTTACAGGTTGTAAGTGAAGGAATGAGGGATTAAAATGTAGACGGAATAACAAGTTTTACGAGCAAGGCTATAAATATTAATAACGCTCTTTATTTGATTGGAATGCTTACTTATTTATTACTATTAGTTACAAAAGAATAGTAGGTATAATAAATAATAAAAACAACCTAAACTTGCAGCCCACCTCTATAACCCTTAGCAACTCACACCCATGTTGCCCCTGTCTTCATGGTATTTTTTGGGGTCCATGCAGGGAGTGGTGAGTCGCCGTCTGCCCATTTTTCCATGTTCCCCAAACATTGCGACGGGCTGACGCCATAGTCCCAATAGTGTGAAACCCCTAGTACCACAGTTTACTCCAATAGCCCGGTACTTTTTGTCCTCATGTCTCACAATAGTTCTACACTGGCCGGGGCTTGTTCTTGGGTGCATTACTATAAGGTGTGTAAACAAGGGTAATCGCCGGTCAGTGTCACGCCACATTTACATCAAATTTGTTACGGCGCCTCTACGTGTTGGCATTCCCATGGCCCCACGCAAACCCTCCAAAAGCCAGGGCCATTTTTATGGATCGTGGTTTTTAGAGACATACCACTCCGAAACTACTGAACCGATTTTGATGTTTTTTCGTTTTACTGGATTTCTTTCAACTTAGGATATAGAATAGGTTTCATTTTAACTTTAAAAAAAAAAATGCATTTGAGGTCGGTAAATATGACTTTTGCTGTAAATTAAGGTACATAATCATGAAATAGATGGCGCCATACTTTAAGTCTTACCTTTTCTTTAATACCATCGTTTATTTCGTGTCTTAAGCCGTGCTTGTTTATAATAGGTTGGTCGACGACGATTACGACGAAGAATTTTCTGGAACCCATCAATCTATCTCTGTCTCTTCCTCCCGAACCTTCAGTTCGGGAACTTACGTTTATACATCTATCCCTTTCCAACATCTGTCTATCTTTGTCGTTCGTTCATCGTCTATCCCTTTCTAACATCTGCCTATCTCTGTCTATCGTTCATCTTCTATCCCTTTCTAACTTCTTCCTATCTTTGTCTTTTGTTCATCATCTATCCCTTTCTTAAATTTATCCGTCCTTGTCTTTTCCTTCCAGAATTTTTTACCTTTTTTTCCAAAAATCTTGCGACAGATTTACGCTTCCGGAAAGTTCTATCCTCGGTCGCCACAATAATTTCATGTGCATTTATTATTAGAAAAAACCTATTATTTTAACATCACAAACAAACACACCAGTTTTATTTATTTGCGTTGATAGAATAATAATTTACACTTGAAACCGCCCTACATTTAAAAGTAAAATCTATTTCCAGAAAGTTGAAGGAATAGCAAAACAAGCGAACTACTTACTTAAAACTAATGAGAATGCAAAGCACGTAATTTTGCAAGTAGTAGAAAAAAAATCATTAGTAAAAAGTATACCTACTATCTTGTAAGATAAACAATAAATATTGTATGTAGTAATTTAATTATTCATTAAAAAAATTACAATCTTGTCTTGATATATTATAGTTTGCTACATCTCCATTAATTCTTCAAAAGTCTTTCTGTAACATACTTCTGTATAAAACTTATAAAAAAGGACATAAGATATAAATAGAATAAGGGAAATATAATGAAAATCAATTTTTAGTTAGACGTGTCGCTGGGGAGTTTCTTGCCGCTTCTTCTCCTTATTCCTTAACAGCAATAACACGCTGCGAAGCGGTGTACATAGACCAGGAAGTCAAATTAAATTTTAACCTATATGTATGACCTTCAAAAAGTATTCTCCAGTGGAACTTATTTTGAATTTGAAATTTATTATACATTTTCCTTTCTTCCATCCAATTTATTATTTAATTTGCTTAAATTTTCTTCAAAAGACCTCATTTTAGTGGCCATATCACAGAGTTTTGCATTCATTTGCTCTACTTTAGATAATATATCTCTGTCAACATTGTAAATTTCTTCCAATTTACTTTTGACCACTTCATTGCCTATAACGCTGCTGTTCAGATGCTTGGATTGAATTTTATGAAAGATAGCATTTCTCAATTTCTGTGATATAGCTTTATAAGAACCCCAGTGAGGGTTACCAGGTGTTAGCATTGCTCCACCTAAAACTTTCTTTCTTACATATGAACTATTTTCAGGAAAAAATAATTTCACAATGGGATTTTCCATTATCGTGTCTAGTGAGGCTAAGAATTCTACTTGCTTCTCGATCCTTCTTATGTGGCCGTGCATTTCGAGAGACTGTAGGTCATTTACTGCAAGGCCCACTAGCAGATTCATGAGAACTATTCCTCCAAATATCAGAAACATTGTGAAGAGTATTCTGTTGACTTCAGTATGTGCGTTATCAGGTTGATCTTTGAATAAGTCGTCGTAATCAAATTCTGACATCATCATCACCATGGTCTTAATAAAAGCAGTCCAAGGGCCGCCAAACGAACCTTCAGAATGGAATTGAATCATGAAGCTCAGAGAGAATCCAATAACTATGAAAGAAAATGTCAAGAGTACCTGAAATAATTTAACAATTTAAGATTCGGGATAAACTCATAAACTCATTTATTTGTAACTATGTTACACATCAGGGTTATATGTATACATATTATTGCAAAAATATTTAGTTTTTGAGATTGACATTATTTCTCGTCAATTTTTATAATCCATAAATTCCTTCAAGCTATAGAAGGTGTGCTCGATTAGCCACTTCTTTAGCCGATAAGTGAATGCATTTAAGCTGCCGGAAAGTGTGATTTTGTTCAGTAGTTTATCATAATTATATAGTCGGACCCATAATGTTGCGTTAGCGTGTTAGATTTTTCCAATCGCCTCGACAACGGTGCAATCCTATCTCTATTCCGAGTCCGATGTGAATGTATGTATGCTTTGTGTTCTGATGATATATTAAATTGAAAAGTCTGCTTCGAATTTATATATATATTTGTGGTTTTACAAGTTTTATATGTAGTTTTAGTTTTAATAGCAATTAATATTTGTTGATGTTTAGACGTATGTAAGGCGAGTGACATGAATGATTTTTAATAATATAGGTAATGTGTTGATGTAATGAGGTTTTATGGAATGAAGTAGTTGCGTTAATCGCAAACATATTCCCGAACACAGGGAAATATGTACAACCATAACTTATAGTCTAGTCAAAAATTACAGTAGTTAATTGGTACATCCACATATTATGTTATGACAAAGCAATAAACAAGGAAAAGAAAAGATAATTAGAAATGCACTTAGTGGCGGAAATAAAAATAAAAACAACTCAAAGGACCATTATAATAATATAAATTAATGTAGATAAGATGTGGATGTTTATAGTAAATGTAGTAAAATAAACTTGTGTTTAAACTAACAATGTAGAAGATAGGCTGACAATATTAAATGAAGAATAATTAATACACGAAAATATAGTATTTACAATTGCACAAGTATTAATGACACCACTAAAATCTTTGCCAACATGCATAAAGGCACACTAGACTAGACCCTCTTGAATTCGACAGTTCTGCCAAATGTTGGCATTGATGTTATCTTTAGTGTGTGCCCAATTGAAGAAGAGTATGTTGTTGATGAGTGAGAGTACTGAGGGTGTATATAGAGAGAGTAGTGATCAGTGTGATGTGTATGTATGTGTACACGGTAGTGTGAGTCTCACTAGGTAGTGTGTGATTGGATATGAATGATTGTATTCAATATACATCCCTTCCTCCGACACGACAAAGGAATTGACTATACAAACAATTTTATGTTAATTAGCCAATTAATATTAAAGTGTAGTTTTATTCTTATGTAAGTTGTAGCTCCTTATTGCGCTCGATAATTGAAATTGACCAAAGTAGTATGAGCTGTGTTATTTATATATTGATGATTTTGGAATACAGTACCTGAGATGATCCAGCCAAATACCGAGTTAATTAGTAGTGGTAAGTTATGACCTATTCTCAGGTGGCCTTGTGTAATAATGTTATAAAATAATTCTGCGCCTATAATAATATGAGTATATCAATTTCACTAGGAATATTAAACGAAGTATCTGCAAGTGAGTGAGTTTGAATGGGTATGTTCCAATTTTTAGTCTGTATGTAAGCGTGAGGTAAGTTGACTGTGATCTTATCTATAACTTGGCAGGTGATGTTTGATTTAAAATTGCTTGTTCGTGACGATATGACTGTAGAAACTGTATTGTTTGTGAGACGTGAAGAAGATCCTATACCTTTGATTGAACATTGGTTACTGTCTAATTTGTGTTTTAATTTGAGCGCTAACCTATTAGTGATTAGGTTGGCCTCGCTGCCAGAATCCAAGAGAGCTCGAGCAGTATGCCACTGACCAGTTGCATCCTGAATTCGTATTAGAGCTGTGGATAATAAAATTTGGTTCTCATTAGTTAATTCAGTCACTGTTGTATGAACAACAGATGATGTTTCCTCATTTTTGTATGGCTGTTGGTTTAAGATTGAATTTGAATGCGTATATACGGCTTTAGATGTTAGAGGTGCATTACTCGTTGATGGCAATTGTTTAACATTGTCATTGTAAATATTGGATGAAAAAGCATGAAATTCATTGGCTTTCCTTGGTAAATGATCCATATGCAGTATTGAATGATGACGAAGGCGACATGTAACACATTTATGCTTTGAACACTTGTGGTTGACTTTATAATGTTTGAGGCAATTGAAACAGAGATGATTATGTTTTACGTACTGGTTCCGTTGTATAAGAGACATTTTTAAAAATTCTGGGCATTTATATATTAAGTGGTCTTCTTTGCATAAGATACATATGTTATTATTTTGAATTACGGTTGCTGTGTTTGTTACCTTTGGTTTGTAAGCTGAAATCTTGTAATCGGACTTTCTATCATTGATTAAATCAAAGGCTGTCATTCTCATGTTAAGAAACTGCATCAATTCGTTAAATGTAGGCAGAGAAGTTTCCTTCCGGCCTAGTTCCCATGCAGCTCTGAGTGAATTGTCCAGTTTTTGAGTGATAAGGTAAACCAAGAGGACATCCCAGTTGTCTGTGTTGATATCCAGTGCATTGAGTGAATCTAAACTTTGTTGTATGGTCATAAGAAATTCCTTGAGGTTGTTGCGAGTTATTTGCTGATAATCTAGACACGTTTTTAAATGATGGTTTATAATAAATACTTTGTTCTCATACCTGTTTGATAATATGTTTAAAGCTTTGGTATAGTTCTCTGGAGTGATAAGAAGGGAGCTTACCAATGCAGCTGCTTCAGCTTTTAATGTTGATTTAAGGTAGACTAACTTTTGTATTGTCGGGATGTTGGCGTCGTCAATAGTAAACATGAATACATTTTTAAAGCTAGGCCATTCCATCAGCTTGCCGTCGACTGTTTGAAGTTCCAGTTGTGGTAATTTGATGTGGTGTACGCTATCTCTGTTGTAGTGGGCTATGCACGGTTGCGTAGCCGCCTGGGAGTCAAGGATATTGCCATAAGCTGCCCTGCTTGCGTAATATGTTTCTTCGACTGCTTGCCGTTCTTGCTGATGTGCCTGTTCGTCGTCTTCTACTTCTTCTATTGATGTTTGAATTTTATCGTATTGGTCGAATATTTTTTCCAAATCGTTGTATCTGCTTTGAATTTGCGATATGTCGTAGGTTTCTTGTAGAATGTAGTTGTAGAGTCGAGTAAATTTTCCTTTTATTGTTGTACGTTTTGATTTTAGTTGTGAAATAGACATTTTGAATATTGTTTTTTTTTCGAAAGTATATTAATCTGGACTTGCTGGTTTAATCCGGTTCGATTAGGGCCAAATGTTCTGATGATATATTAAATTGAAAAATCTGCTTCGAATTTATATATATATTTGTGGTTTTACAAGTTTTATATGTAGTTTTAGTTTTAATAGCAATTCATATTTGTTGATGTTTAGACGTATGTAAGGCGAGTGACATGAATGATTTTTAATAATATAGGTAATGTGTTGATGTAATGAGGTTTTATGGAATGAAGTAGTTGCGTTAATCGCAAACACTGCATACATGGACTCATTGACCCTGACCTATAGGGCTACTTGAAGTATTACTATACACGGTAGGGTGAGAATTCGTAACGTTTTAAAATGGGATCTGGCTGGATCCCTTTTAGGTAAACCTAGAATAGCACGCACGGCCCTTTTCTGCATGCGAAAGTATTTTATCAAATTTTAATGTATTTGATGTAAGTAAATTTTTTAGTTTCTATTATGTTTTAATCATATTTTTTACCTATATTTTCAAAATGTTGCAAATATCAAACAGAGTGTAACATTTTACACAAATTACATTTTTTATATCACATTATTATGAAACACATCTTCCATGATCAAATTGATCGTGTACTAGCAGAAGGTGATGTCAGGAGCCTTAAGAACAGACGAGCGTGCATGACAAGAACTATGAATGTCAAAGAAGCAAGTGAGGTGTGTAAGAATAAGCCTAAATGGCGCTCTGTTGTCCGTGCCTACCCCGCAAGGGACCTGGCGTGAACTTATGTATGTATGTATTATTATGAAAGTTTAAAAACATTATAAATATTAATAAAATCTACCTTTATTACAATAGTAGACACTTTCCCAAACATCTGCACGTAGTAGCCCCATTGAGGAAATTTTGAGACTATAAGTAGCATCTGAAGCCACGATAACAAAAGCACTGCAGTTGCAAGATATCTTGACCAATCCGAGGCTTTTGTAGAATCTTCCAAGAAACTCGGCAGTGTCAGAGCAAGAATGATTGTCATAAAAGTAACCGGTGTCTCAAATTGGAAAAAATAGCTCCATTTAAATTTTAATTTGAGGAATTCCTGAAAAATTACATAAACAAAACTAATCTAAATATGACCATGTTTCCGAATATCGTAAAAGACTCAAGAGGTTTCCTATTCATTTTCGTCGTAATACTCACATTGTCACTCTCTTTTATAACATATTATTTACTCCTAATAGTCCCCAGTACTGTAAGGAACGTTTTAAATTCCTTCGCCTATCCACTGCCCATAATTTGCGCCATGATACATATCGAAACTTATGACGCCTACACACACTTCATCCTATTATGATAATTCTTTTACGGTGCAGGCTGTCAAACTTTGGAATATGCTGCCTCTTACTGTCAGAGAGGCCAAATCCTTACCAACATTTATAAATTTGCTCAGAAAACACTGTTTGTCCACAAATAGCTATTTCTGATGTACGGAATATAATCATGCTAATACATTTATTATAATTACTTATGTGTTATTGTGTATATATATATATGACTATGTATATATTTGTATATTTTTTTCTTAAATTGGTTTGAGTATTTGTGTATCTAGTGCCTTTTTCCTGCACGATCTATTTCGCCTTATTCAATTTCTGTCATTTAGGTTGCCTGGAAGAGATCGCTTTGAGCGATAAAGCTGGCTGTTGTATTGCCTAGAAAATATTGTAAACATGGTTTGTTTTTGCAATTGTATATTTTGTGTACAATAAAGTGTTATCTATCTATCTTTCTAAATATACAATACAAGTGCATAATTACTGTATGAATCTTTAAACTGATCATAATGAAAGTGTGAGTAGCTAAGACTTTGACGAAGGCTCTTTAATAATATTAGACTATATCATGTTTATCATGTGAGAACAATGAATAAAATATCGTCTTAAAGTCAAATAGATATTTACTTATTTTGAATTCTTTTCAATACGCTACGTTTTGAGAAGTATCAAAAGCGTTGGGCAGTTAATCTAAAAAAATTGCAATCATAGGTCATCATACTTACATGTACAGCGAGAACAGAAGCAGTTACATATATAACATATTTCCAGATACTTCCACGAAGCCACGATGTTACGTCTGTTTTATTAATATAATTTGAGTCTGTTAGGTTCAATTTTTTATTAATATCGCGGCACGAAAATATGAATACA
Source organism: Dendrolimus punctatus (assembly GCA_012273795.1). Classification (NCBI taxonomy): domain Eukaryota; kingdom Metazoa; phylum Arthropoda; class Insecta; order Lepidoptera; family Lasiocampidae; genus Dendrolimus; species Dendrolimus punctatus. The sequence continues at coordinate 10,336,474 of CM022552.1, forward strand.
ATGTAAATATTCAAGGAAAGTACAAATAAACTGTATAGTCCCATAATTACGTAAAATAGTGGTAATACTGACTTCCACTTCAAGGAAACAAAACTCTCAACTAGAGGATGGAGAAGTAATCTCCTCTGATCAAATCTGTTGCCGGTGGCAAGTAAAGCTTTAATAGCTTTGCTCTGCCCTAGTGATTTGTCTGGACTAATTATTCTAAAGTCTATAGTTATCAAACAATTTGGTGAGTTAACATTTGTATCATTACTAATTATAAAATGATCGAAAATGTCTTCTAGAAACTCAGTGGGCATTGATAAATTATTCATTATGAATTCTATTGTTGAGCTCTTGGTGTCAGAAGTACAAGCTGCAATGTCAGCTCCTTCTTTCAACAAAATAGACATTGATTCTCTGCTTCCAAAAAAACTTGCCGTATGTAAAGGAGTCCAACCGAATTTATCCACTTCTTTAATAGTTCTTCTGTCTTCTTTAATTAAAATTGTTATAACTTCTATATTATTCTTTACTACTGCTTCGTGTAGGGGTGTACAAGCGGCGTATGATTCAAAATTAGACTTTGCGAAAATATTTGCCCCTGCTGCAATAAGCAGTTGGACACAATCCGGATGATTGTATGAAGCAGCAAAATGAATAGGTGTAAAACCTTCATGTTTCATTGAAGTTTGCCAATTAAGCATTTCTTTAAAACGTCCTGTGTTAAGTAAAAATTTAAGTATATCTATGTATCCATATTTAGCACATATATGTATAGCAGTTAAATTTCCATTACAGGGTATTAAGGGATCAGCACCGGCTTTAAAAAGACGTTCTACGCATGATGAATGCCCGTGAAATACAGCGCGACAAAATGCCGTTTCACCTTTTTTATTTCTATAATTTAGCCCTTTGCTTAGATCGTCAAATGATAAAATTGTCTCCAAAATATTAATGTCTCCTATTTCTGCCACTAAATGTATAGCCGTATTACCATCATTGGTCTGAAAGTAATGAAAAAAATTAATAATACCTACTGATGTACAAAACAATTTTTTTTCACCTTCTGTCTATTATTTGGGGTCAGTCCTTTCCTTCCACACTCCACTATTCTGGCGTACGTCCTCTGATGCACCATAAATATATTTATTATAATAAGATGTATATAAAATATACAATTGTATAAAACAAACAGATCGTTACTAATTTCTTCTTAATTAAATTAAAAACTTATAAAAATTACTTGTGAAATAATATCAGAAATAAGTTTCGTTGCTAGATGTACGCCTGGCAGCCAATTGGTCTTCAATGCTGTATGTAGAACGTTTTCACCTTTATTATTTTTCTTATTAATTACTTTAGTTAATAGAGAAGGTTCGATGTGATTTGAATCTGCTAAAACCTGTAAATAAGATAATACTTCATAAAATTAAAATTGTTATTCGGGCAATATGCGATAATTCTATACAGCTTCTATTTACCTTGAGGCAGTTCTCTAATTTATCCATTACACAGACATGGAGTATCGTGTCACCAGAATCATCAATACAATCAACTTGTGCTCCGTTTTCCAGCAACATTAGTAACATTTCCGGGCTTTTCAATTTCAGAGCAGTGTGTAGTGGTGAATTGTATTTATTTCTTAGTTCTTGTGACGAAGCGAATGTACCACCACTTTGAATCAGAGCCGCAATCAGTTTTCTAAAACTAAAATACATCACCGGCATGAAATTCGGCCTAGTGCGCTTCAGTTCACGAATGATGAAATGTTTCGCAGAGGTGACGTGCGTCAAATGTTTTTTCACTTTGCTATGTGACCATTTAATCAAAAATACAGTAGCAAGCAAAATCATTTATGTTGATAAGAGATACATTTGCCAGGTGGTGGGATATTTCCTTACTTGGATGGCTACCACTCATGGTTTAAAGTATTCCGCCATAAGAAACTTGAGTTGTGGTCCGGCATTAATAGTCATGTTCCAGTCTCCCTTCAAAGAGCGGCACTTTTGGCGTTATAAATGTCCATAGGCGGTGGAAAACCTTTTTCCATCAGATAGGCCGTCTGCCTGTCTGCTAAACTTAGGGAATAAATAATATTATATCTCAACTTAATGTTTTTCTGAATTATCTTCGCCATGTGCCATCGTTCAAAGTTTAAAGTGAACTATTCACCACCTTGTAATTGAGAAACATTATTTATCATCATCATTACAACAGATATATCCTTTGTAGCCTTTGGTACTGTTGAAAATGACCATAGGCGATGGTAACCACTTTCCACCTAGGCCTATCTGTTTTTCTCCTACTGTTCAGCTATCCTTCAGTGAAATAAATGTGATAGTCGTATATATTGTCTAGTATAGTACCCACCGATCAGCGTCAAAGTCACTTGGTTTCCAACTCGAAGCAATTACGTCCAATGGCGTGTATTCAGTTTCATCACATTTCATATAATCTGGGTCAATAGAAAGTAAATGGTTGACAGCTTCTAGTTGAACATTGCTACTTGCTGCATGGAGGGGAGTCCAGCCCTTTTGTATTGGTGGAAGCTGCAAAAATATTATTTATAATTCTGTTGACATCATAATTACGTTATTTTTGTCACATACCTTTCATCCCTCCTCATGCCTGTAAGAAGGCAGGTATTAGGTAAGGTAGGTAACCTTACCTAATACCTACCTTCTACCTCTTAATTATTCAGCCATGGCTGCAACTTTTAAAGACTACCTAGTCATTTCTGACCTTATTCATTCTTATATGTAACACCACACATCCATTCCATATTTTTTTAATTTTCAGCTGAGTAAAGACGTTTTTCGTCTATCAATTTAGTAGTATATTTATTTACTTACTTCGTCATTAGGACAATTGTGTGTATAATCATCATACCAATCCATTGGTATCCTTTCCACATAATTTTTATTATTTGTGTCATTGGTGTTTGCTTGCCTTGCAGGGTTAATACATTCAACTACAATAATAGGATATTCTTAGAATATTTGGATAGATATAGAGATATACTTTAGGATATCAAAGAAGGAAGAAAGAAACAAGAATGATAAATCGTCCAATAAAAATCGTCACTTGTAACATATTCTACAATTACAGTTGGATCCACTATTCCATTTTTTTGTTTCAATAGAAATTTCAGTTAAAGCTATCCATCAACTTACTGACTTATTAAATAAAACTGAAATGCGGCAAACATTTTGGGCACGCTCCTCGCCGTCAGCGATTTGGAGTCAATTGTTTGCGTATATTTTTATGTTATTTTGCAAGTATAGCTTTATTTGTAGTTTGTATCTTATTAAAATTAAATTTAGTTTTATAATTTAGATTTAATTTTTTAAGTATTTAGTTAAGTTTTTATTATTATTAATCAAATTCAAAAGTTTTTATTCAAAATAAGTTCCACTGGAGAACACTTTTTGAAGGTCATACATATAGGTTAAAATTTAATTTTACTTCCTAGTCTATGTACACCGCTTCGTAATGTGTTATTGCTGTTAAGAAGAAGTAGCGCCAACAAACTCTCCAGCAACACGTCTAGCTAAAAATTGTTTTTCTTTATATTTCTTGTTCTATTTATATTCAAGTACTTTTTTTTCATCACATTCAATCACAATCAAATATACCCTATGTCACTCAGAAAAAATGTAGCTTACATCCAGTGCTCAATTGATAGTTCTAATTTTTTTTTCAACTCCATGAAATTTATGTAATTGAAATGCTTCAAGTCAGAGTTTTGATAGGTTGCAGAAGTTTTTATGATTTCTGGTTTTTAATTGAATGGCGCATGTGTCGCGTATCTTGCTCTATTAGACGTCCAGGTGATTTTGCTTTAAAAACAGGAACAACAAAGTTACCTACTTGTGTAATGAAAAGTTTGTCTTCTGACGTGATTAGTAAAGATCGTCCTTCCATTACTTCACACAAATAGTTACAGCAATATGATGTCACAACTCAAACCGCTGAAGACACTTTGGTTCTCTTGCGTAATTTTATTCCAATAAAATCGATAAAATAGATAGATAAGATCGTCAGATCACATCCCAACGGTTCTTTTTCGTTGAGGGTATCTCGTGGCTAAAGGTTATTTATCAAATCAAAAAATATTTCAGTACTGGTATGCACAGTACAGTATGGTCGACAGATTCCGGGAGGGTATACGATGCGAAGGACATGATGAGAGGGAATCATTAAAAAAAACGAAATCTGCATAGGTTTTGTCTAGAGAAATGGCCTTAAAAAATTATAAAGTTCGTAGTTTTTTTTAATTAACGCTTCAAATCTTGATTCTGTCATCGGACACCCTTAAGATCAACAGTATGAATCGTTTTATAATTCAACATTACCATACACTTAGGATAAAATAATCCAAAGTTATAACGGTTTATGATGGTACAGTAGTGACCTTCAACCTGTAGTAGTAGAAACTTATAGAGTAACGTCGCAAGATACTATACAGCCTCTGCTACGGGAGGTAGGGATCATTGTTTCTCTGCAAGTATGAATCGTATTTGATTTTTACCTTCAGATGAGTCAGTCAATAAAATCATTGTATCTAGGTTTCCAGCCCATGCTGCAAAGTGTAATGGAGTTCTACCAAGGTCATCTGTTCTATTCTTGTCCACTTTATACTGTAGTAGGAATTTTAGAGCTTTCTCACTTTTCCATGCAGCTATGTGGGCAGCATTGACCTTACTCTGGTAACACGTTGCGTTAGGGTTCGCACCTTTATCAAATGCCCTGAAGAAGTTCGTAAGGTAAGGTAAAAAGGAGTATAAAGTTTTTGATTCACGTATGTATTTCGTTCCGGTTACGATAATAAAGAAAATTTACCACAAAAACAATATGCCAAGAGATGTTTGTGACTATTCATTTGACAGATATGAGTGTTGTCATAGGAAGAATTCCAATAACTTGCTTGTGACACGAATCGCTGGCCAACCTTTAACTTAACAGTAACATTTATCCCAGATGTAGCAGTAACAGTAAGGGAGCCCAAGATGCTAAATGTGGAGTCAATCGAGCGTTGGGACCTTTTGGATTGTGAAGATTAGATGCTAAAAAGCAACAAAGTTATATGATATCCCTTCACTGGTCGGGGGAGCGTGTACAGGTCAAAAAAAAGAATCAGACAGATGTATTCAAGCGCGTCAGATATTCAAAAAGGATGTTAAGTAAACCCTAAAGGAACTCCTAGTCAAAAGATTGAAGATTTGGACGCGACCAAAAGTCATGGTCGATTTTTGCAAGAAATGAAAAAAAAACGTAACATTGAAGTACTCGAGCGCGTCAGATTAATATATACAGACGGTTCAGCTAGACGTCCGTATCGTGCTCACCCATAATCTGACAATTATGTGGAGGAATTTCCTTAATCTGACGGTTTGTATAAAAATTTGAGGAATAAAAAGTACCACCACCCTATATGAAGGGTTCATATATGGTAGGGGTACACAAAAGGGTGCAAGGATTCTCCCACTTGTGTTATTCTGCCACTCTTGAGTAAATCCCAAAATCCCCCCTTGGCCTCCCCTACTATAATATTAGATACACAATTTATATGGAAAGAATTATATAAAAAAAACGTACCATGTGACGTTACTCCAGTTGTTATCCCAAATAGCTTTTAAGAGTAAACCATTTGCTTCTCTTGAAGTTCTTAATCGATCAGTTATCATATCTGCAGGGAGGTGTCGCTCTCGGCCTGTGATGCTATATCAAATTTAAAATTCTGTTTAATATTTTAAGGAAAGAAATGAGGGAGGTTTTATAAATCTGTCCATAATATGTACAGTACAGGAGTCAAATTTATACAATTATTTTAAAAGTTAGAAACATTTGGTTCGGTTAATTCGGCTAAACCAGCATATTCCAAAAATGCAATTTTTTTAATTCGCTATCCTCCGCCATGTGTCAATGTAGAGATCTTTTTTTAACCGTCTTCAAAAAGGAGGAGGTTCTCAACTTGATTGGTTTTATTTTTATTTTATGTATGTACACCGATTACTCTGACATTTATGATCCCATTTACGTGATTCTTTTTTAGTTTGATAGGGAATAGTTGTCATTTGGTCCTCTAAAAAATTAAAGTAGTTGGCTTAGTAGTTTTCATTTTATGAAAATTTTCTGTTCCCGTTTCTTGGAACCTATATATTGTAAGGCGCGCGGCAAATTTCGTATGCCTACCCATAGCTAGATAAAGCTAGACACTAAAAAGTAACAAATAAAAACATACTTCATTTAAAAAACCAACTTCAAAAACTAAAAAGTATTTATAATTTAATAAAGATTCTTGACTAATTAATTTTATTAAATTTTAATGACTATTAAAATCGTCTCGCACTTGTAGTTTTCTTTAATAATTAAAATGGTATTTACAGTACACAACGAATTAATGTTTAAAGAAGTGTTTCCCCCGAGAAGGTCTGTGGTGGGTCCTCAGATCGAAAGGTGTGCCGGAGAAGTACGTAAGATTGATGGAAAGCATGTATGAGAAGTAGTAGGAACGACGAACAAGTTTCCTGTGAAGGTAGGTTTGCACTGGTGCAAACCTACCTTCACAGGAATAGAGTATTGAGGCCTATCCCTGGGGATAGGCCTCAATACTCTACCTGTTTTTGCTGGTCATGGATACCCATATGGGAAATAGAAGCAATCAAATGTATTGTTGCGAATTTTCGAGATTTTTTAAATTAAATGTCGGATAAAGGTACATAGACTTGATTTGCAGTAATTTACAGCCCTTACAATAAAACTACCAAATCGTCAGCTAGAAAATCACATAAAACGCGCAAAGACGGTCGATGTTAGATTACCGTTTCGAATGTACACTGGGTAACACCTCGATCACAAACTCAACTAACTCTGCCTTAACGGGCCGACCTTATTACATATACAGTGTGAGTCTTCATAATGTGCACATATCGAAATTAGGTAATCTATGCTTAGTTTTATCGACGGAAAAGATATTTAAAAAAATTCTTTTAATTGTTATGGAATTTTCAAAAATTTTGTTCGCTACAGCGACTCCAGTGTAAACAAAACGGTATAAATTTTAAACTAAATGATCTATCACGATAAAACAAACTCCATCATGATTGGAAGTAAATAGGCGGCCCAATGAAATGAAAATTGTGGAAAAAAATAGCCTCAATTGAAAATAAACATGTTTTTTTATAAAAAATCTGTTTTATTCATAAATTTTTACAATAATCGTAAAATTTCTCAATAAGACGCCCCTATTACCTACCTTTTTTATTACTTTAAATTAATCTTCATCGTATTCGCTACCTAACAGTAAAAATTGCATGTTTATAACTCAAACATAACATTTTTATCAAGTGTTAAAAGATGGCACTCCGAACGCGCGATTTATTATTTTCTTACGGATGGTTTATTTGGGACGATAATTAATACATAAGAGTTCAATTAAAACCATTTATTATTTTATACGAAATTTAATGCATCAGGTTCTCAAAATATTCACCTCGTTGTTGGCATAAAGCCGCGCAAAATAAAATTTGGCGTCTCTCCTTATCATTTCGGGATAATTGCGAATATTATTCACATAGGTCTTGCAAATCGGCTTCACTGTTGATAGGGATACTGTAGACGCATTGCTTCATGGTCTCCCATAAGAAATAAGCAAGAGGCGTAAAACCAGGTGAACGCGCCGGCCATCCTATAGGTCCTTGCCAGCCGATCAATTTATCACGATAATTATCGTTTGAAAATGATCTTACATTTGTGGCGTAATGGGCAGGGCATCCGTTCATCTGCAGAAACATCCTTCGCCGCAAAGACAATGAATGGTACATCCTCCAATAACTCGGGTAGTTCATTTGTCAATAGATTTAAAAATCTTTCACCGGTCAACGTTCTTGGCAAAATGACTGGTCCAATCAATATGTCATCGATAAGACCAGCCCAAACATTTATTGAAAATCTTACTTGAAAAGTCGATGAATGTTTCTGTACCGTACACGGCGGGATCGGTAACCCGACGGTCCAAACCCACAAGGTAATTTTTGTAACTTATATACTAGGTACTTACCTGGTACCCCAGTCGACGGTGGCGGGAACAGGAATAAGGGTGAACACTATTTAGTCGGTATATTAAGGGAAGGGCGCCCCTTGAGAGGAAATATATAAAATATCCTACCAAACTACTGCTACAAGGGAAACACTACGGGGGTTAGATAAATGTCTGTTCAAATGCACCCGCGCCTCGTCCTATATCGTCACAACCACTTTTCCTTGGAGTATATTACTTTATTAATCACTATAAGTGTTCCACACACTATTATTTATAAATAATGTTCAATAAATAATTAAATATGAAATAATATCACGCGAGAGCTATCACCGTGCGTCTTCGAGTCAATTGCCGGTGTACCCGCTTTTCGACGCGATAAAAAAAGTGCATACGAATATATCGCGCAACAATCGAAAGCCGGCGCTCGATGTCTGTATTCCGAACAGTTTCAGTTTCGGGTTTTCACCTGCAGAGCACCACCATATGTGTAAATTTCGACAGTAAGGAATACCGTATCTAGTGCTTGTCGCTTTGTCCATCCATAATATGGTTCTCGGAAAGTTTGGGTTTGCACTAGTTTTTTTGTAAATCCAAGTGGACATCACACACTTTATATACCAGTCTACGTCTTCATGTAGATATTGCACCCTTCGGTAGGGATAAGGATACAATCCTTCTTTCTTTAAAATGCGCCATGCTGATTTTTGGGATTTTCTGTTATGAAGAACCAGTCGTCTAGTATTTGTGGATGGATCAGCAAACAAATCACTCAGTACTTCTTGTTTAATAGCCACATAAATAATTACTTGAGGCGGCTCGCCACGATTTAATCTCCAAAAATGGTTTTAATTGAACTCTTTTGTATTTATTATCATCCCAAATAAACCATCCGTAAGAAAATAATAAATCGCGCGTTCGGAGTGCCATCTTTTAACACTTGATAAAAAATGTTATGTTTGAGTTATAAACATGCAATTTTTACTGTTGGGTAGTGAATACGATGAAGATTATTTTAAAGTAATAAAAAAGGTAGGTAATGGGGGCGTCTTATTGAGAAATTTTACGATTATTGTAAAAAATGATGAAAGAAAACAGATTTTTGATAAAAACATGTTTATTTTCAATTGAGGCTATTTTTTTCCACAATTTTCATTTTATTGGGCCGCCTATTTACTTCCAATCATGATGGAGTTTGTTTCATCGTGATAGATCATTTAGTTTAAAAGTTACACCGTTTTGTTTACATTGGAGTTGCTGTAGCGAACAAAATTTTTAAAAATTCCATAAAAAATAAAATAAAATTTTTAGATTTTTTTAAATATCTTTTCCGTCGATAAAATTAAGCATAGATTACATAATTTCGATATGTGCACATTATGAAGACTCACACTGTATGATGCAAATAGACATGAACACATTTATTGGAATTATCAAATTTCTAAGCTTATTATATAAGAAAGGGATTAGCGATTGACAATAGGTGGTTGCAATTCAATAGATAAAATATTAGCTAAACAAGCAGCAGTGAACAATTAAGACAATTATTATTAGAATTGCAGATAATTTAAATTCTAAAGGTAATAAAAACCTACCCAGTTACGGATTATAGGGATTTTGGCTTCTTAGAATACGTCATATGCAGCTATAATTCTTAGAATTTTTTTTATGCTAAGAATCTTACCATTCAATGGATTCTTCTATACATAAATCTTGTGTTGCGGATATTGGCCAAGGAGCATTAAGCAAATCATTTATACCGGTCTCCCTGGACCTGAAAAGTGATTAAAGTAACACTAGCATAAATACTACAAAATATTTATATAAAGCGCATCTTCTTCCGAGCTTTGATTTTCAGTAGCGTTCGAAGCGTTCGCTTTGATCCCTTATTTTGAGACATTTGGTACGCATATCATCATATCATATCCTTTATGACATTTAGCCAGCGTTTCTTGAATCTACTCCTACCGGGACTAGGTGATAGCAAATACTCGTAGTTTTATAATGTTACTTGCGAGCGGGATACGCACGCACTTCGGATTAAAAGGAAGTATCGGTTTTTTACTAAATGCTTTTATTAACTTACACAGCCGCTCGTGATTCTTCTCCGCAACGTTGCCCCTACATGCACAACGGCACACTGTCCCCTCGACTATAAGATGTCTCACTCACAGTATCGTCGCTGATATTGCGTAGACCACCTTCTGCTGCTGCAGTGATCACCTCCGAATTTACCGCCCGTAGCTCGCTTCTGGATCTCCTTTTAAACTGTGCTCAACTCCTTCTCTTAACTACCCACTAAACTTTTCACTAAACTCTTCACTAAACTTTCACTGTCTTCTAATAAACTTCTCTTTCAGCTCTCTCGTATCACACTTGTCACTTCGGCGTCTTCAGCTGAACTCCTGCTATGTGCAGGCGCGCCTTACGCTGCTTGACACGGAAGAATCTTTTGGTATGCGTATTTTCGAACTTCTTTTCGTTATTATTTTATTTACTGACTATCCCTTTCTGAACATCTATCCCTTTCTGAAATATATCTCTCCTTGTCTTTTCCTTGCAGAATATTCTACAGTTTTCTAAAAGTGTGTATGCGCGGGGGCTCGTAGCCTAGAGGTGGTAGTAGTATTAATACTACATTTTCCCAATGTGAATGAGGTTTTATTCGTCGTGTTTAACAAAATGAAAGCCTTATATACTCCATTTATGCTAAGTGTGCAAATACTTAATTATTGTGCGCTGGCCCTTACAATAAACAATACAAATGCTTACATACTACAAAAGTCTTGACTTTCTAGCAGCGTAAGCCCGTCACGCTGCCAGAAAGTTCTACCCTCAGACGGCAGAATAATTTAACGCTCAGGTCATGAATATTAAAAAAACCAATCAATAATAATTGACGTTAAGATTCCTTCACATTAATTAATCCTTACAAGCGAAACTATGATTTGGTGTAATAATACAGAATGAGTTGTTTTTTCAAAATCAGCCGTTTCGAGTCCTGACCACGGTAACTGAATTTTCAAAAATCAAATGACACCTTTTTAGTTTTTAACAAAATCTGTCCTGATATTCCTTTGAGTATAAGAGGTACACACTGCTCCAGTCGGGATGAAATCATTACGTTCGCGTCGCCACTACCAATATCGCCATTATCAACATTTGTCTATGAAAAACACTGGTTAGTCGACGGCTAACCGCCAGTATTCGAAACCTACTACAAAACTAAAAATGAATCTTTGTACAGTTACATTCCTAAACCGTAAGCAACGCGCACTGCCACCGCATTGCATTACACGCACATTTCGCAAACAAAACACACAAAGAGCCTAAAAATTAATAACCCAGACACAGAAAGGAAAAAACAACACACATGGCACTTGATAGGATAATATATAAGTATAGACATAAGGCCCACACTGCACATGCACTTTCTCACAACACTAACATGTAACAGATACACTCTACACTAGTACAGGTTTAGTATTAAAATTAGGATAAATTAATATAATAAGTCACTTATAAGATACATACACTTCAACACAAATTACTTAATGTCACACACAAGAACTAAAATAATAAGCGTGTTAAATTTTTAAAATTAAATCTAGAAATAAAACTTTAAAAAAGGGTACGGAACTCGAGTCAGTAGAGTACCTAGTAAAAAAACCGTAAGCTACAATGCTGACGGTCCCGTACTTCTCATCCGACTGCACCCCATAGTTTGAGTCAGTTCCGATCGCGCCACCTCTAGGGTTAGACATATTCTTGATATCCTACATTTTGCTGGACGGGCTTTGATACAGGTGTTTTTTAAAGCAAGGTTTATTTATAGGATTGTCTTACTATTTATTACTTAGTTTATTTTTGTATTTAATCTTTTTAATACGCTTTTATTAGCTTTATACGTAGGTATGTAACGGAATCTTTTTTGTAACTTTTGTAACGGAAAATTTGATCGACATCCCGGTTTCCGATAGAGCTGAAATTTTGCACGTATGTGTATATCGCGTGAAAATGCAATAATATGGTACCATGGAGCTGATCTGATGATGGAGTCGGAAGGTGGCCATAGGAACTCCTGTAGTAAACAAGATGGACCCGTCGTGTTTGGCTCGTTTTACTTGTCTTGTATAGCACTCTGCTGCTACATGATAGGCATGATCTCAAAAGCTTGTAATGAAAAACCTTTTTAGAAAAGTTTATTTTTACATAACGTTCCATTTTATTATAAAAGTGTATTTAATTCTTTTTTCAAAGTTTCCACGGAGAAGGGAATTAAACCACTAAATAATCACTAAAAAGTGTAAAATAAGTATTAGTTAAAAAATACGCTTTTATAGAAAATCCAAATAGAAAATAAATTTCAATAAATTTGAATTAAAAATAATGTAAGAAAAAATGATTTTATTGTAAAAAAGTGTAGGGTGCTATTCAGGATATTATCAAAATAACCCTTCTGCTCATATCTGTTCATTAAATATTTATAGCTATTGATACCATGCACCCCATTACTATTAATTCAAATTTATTAAAATTTATTTTCTATTTTTTTTTGGATTTTCAATAAAAGCATATTTTTTAGTTGTTTTATTTAAATATTATTTTTTCAAAAGTTAGTTTAGTTTTCTTATTAATAAATCCTACATTTTTAATGAAATAACTTTATTCTTTCATGTAAAATACATAAATATTTTAAAAGTAGGAATATATTTTTATCCGATATAACAATGCGCGAAACCATGCTATTATTATAACATTGAATTAGAGAATTTGCTGTATCGAAGACTTCCTACACTTCAATCATAATAATATAATCCCAGATTTGGTTATAGGGCGTCTTGAAACTAGGTGCAGGAGTTCCGCGCTTGTCCCTGTCATCTCGTGCATATTTATGGAGGGGACTCTTTATCCCCAGCCAGAGGAGAAACCCGTCCTCGAACAGGGGTGGATCCACGCTAACTAAGGTCTCAGCGTCACCACAGCCTTGGTCCCGTGGCCCTGACTTCTGGTGAGACGGAGAACATAGAGGTTTATATAGTGGGTATTCCGGCAACTAGCTGATGACCTCCTACACTCCACTAATGTCATGTCCAAACAGTGGTGTGTCTCAAAACGGATTTTACCTTTATAAATGAGGCCCACTTCAAAAATTCATCAAACAAACTACCTACCCACTAAAAGGCAGTGAAATTCCTATTAATGATCGTAATCGCCTTAAAGATGCCTCTGCGCTAGCTATAGTTCCTTCTTCTATCGATAATTGTGTATCATCGTCTGCTTCCTTAACGGAGTCTGTAAAAAAATATTTTTTAATTTGTACAGTCCACAATGGTCACTAGTCATAAACGTGGTACTCTACCACGCTAGAACCATTATCAACAAGTTAAATGAGTTACGTCATTTTTGTGGCTTATCTAAAAAAGAGACTAATAAAAAACTGTGTGTGAAGTGAAACTTCAGAAAAGTAGACTACAAGAGAATGAGAAAAATAATTCATGAGTATTGGATAATAATAAGGTTAATTATTTTTATAATATTTTTACCAAGCTCAAAAATTATTTTATATTTTAATGAAAAATGACAATTTTCATATATTACATATTTAATATATAATACATTATGTAGGAGATCACTGCCAACGGGGAGCGTGCCTAGAAGGCCGGCTGCATTACAGCGTTGTATGCTAATACTTATTTGTGGTGCGAAATATGAGCCAGCCTTCTGTTCACGGGTAGTGTCAAAGAGTTTCTTACATACGTCTTTAAAGAAACTCTTTGCGGACGAACCCCACAGGCCTAATATTTCAACCCCAAACGGCACAAATATGTAACCTTTTCCTAAGGCCCCATATTTGCGCCGTTTAACGTTTTCGGTTGAAACGGCGGCGTTGCTAGCCCCTGACTCGGTTATTGGAAGACGTGACGGGGCCAGTGTGTCAACACAGGTCACATCCCACACTAGCTTCCGCCCGATCTACCAAGGGACGAGTGACATTCCGTCCGGTCTCTTGCCATCGTCACGTATCAGACCATTCGGTTCTAGAATGGCCGGTACGCCGACGCTGACAAGAGCTCGGCGGATGATGTCGTTGAAGCTGGCATGACGAGATCTTTTTCCTGTGCTTTTAAATATGACAACCCGTGGTGTCCAAATCGGTCTACCATAACTCCACAATGACAGTGATATAATACATTTTCACTTTGTTATATGAATGATGATGATAAAAACATGAATACTCAATAATTTCAGATTCCATGTTTTCACTTTGAACAAATCTGTGCAGGAACGGAGAAAGAATACAATTTCCTGCGGCCGGGCGGCCTGTCGTAAGAGGCGACAAAACAACCCACAGCCAGGTGGTAGGGCATTTGCCCGACTGGATGGCTACCACCCCTGGTCTAAAGTATGTCGCCATAACAACCTTGAGTTGTGTTCCGGCATTAGTGGACCAGGTTCTAGTCTCCCTTAAGAGAGCAGCAGCGCATTTGTAACACCTTGGTGTTGTAAAAGTCTATAGGCGATGGCAACCGCTTCTCATCAAGTGGGCCGTCTGCCTGTCTGCTGAACTCCTGCAATAAAAAAAAATGACAGGAGAGGCTTATGATAACTAAAATAGGAAACAAAAGCTCTAGTTTCAATTTGATTTATGAACTTCAAAATATTTCCAAATCTATGTTTATGAGCATAGCGTTTGAATTATTAAATCACGGCGTTACTCTTTTTAGTTCCCATCCAAAGAATCACTGCAGTGGCTCAAAATGTTTCTCTAGAACTGTAGCTCACAACGCCCAAAATGCTCCGTTAGCCGTTTCCTAAGGTGACCGTGGTCGTTGTGGTCGTGGCGATAACGTCATTAATGACGTTATCGTTTTCGATCACACGACGCTCACAACGACCCATGTCAAGCGGTGGGTCGAATAACCGTTCTATTGGGGTTTACTATTGTAACGTCCGCAATTACCTAAGTGGAACGGGAAAAATCACAGTCGTGAATGTGGTGGTTGTGAGTCCCTTCTGGAAGCCTATATGAATTTGTTGGTCATTACAATTAATGTCAATTTTTTGTTGTTTAATTGAATTATTGCATTTCAACCACTCAATTGTCCTGGGAATATCGCGAGATTTTTTCTGATCGATAGCAACTTGTATGTGATAAAATTCTTGATACTTTTTATTCCCGGAGGTTTCCCATGTTTTCCCAGGTTTACCCAGGTTTTCCCAGGCTTTCCCAGGAGTGGTTTGAGCGGTTGTTCAGGTGCATAAAAGCTTATTCCGATACAGTTTTCACTAAAGCTTATATTCTTTTTTAAATGCTGCGATACTTTGTGTCCCGGGAATTTCAAGTCAAGTGGGACGAACTCGCGGGCATATGGTAGTTATTAATAAAATAAAAAATACTACTTACTAATGTAACTGATATTTCCATCTCCCGTAGCGTGTAAAATGTTCCTGCGATATTTCCTCAACCACATCTCATCTCCGGCCATCTTTGACAATAAATCTACGTGATTTATGACTTAAAGAATTTGGTAATTTTAACAAATAATTCAACTTAAATGTATATATACCACAGTGTTTATGCTATGAAGAATATTTATTGAACTATCATAACACAATTATAAACAAGTATTGTCCGTATTAGTAATTATTTTACGTACTGTGTTTCGGTTATCTTGAGGAAAACAGCTTATTATTGTCCTTGTTTGTTGAATAAATTGAAGATTTCATTAAATATGAGAATATTTATTTCGAGATTTGTTTCCTAGGTAACTAGCTTTTGTTTGCGGCTTTGCTTGCGTTAATATTATCTCACGAGAACCGTGAAATCTAGGTCTAAATGAAACTAAGAGGGCATAATCTTATACTAATACTAGCTGTCCCGGCAGACGTCGTCCTGCCCGGTAAAAAATAGGGGTTGATCGTAGAGGGTTGAAAATTTAGGGTTGTATGTATCTTTTAATGCTGTATCATAAAAAAATAGAAATTAAAAATTTTGTCTAAAAAATATAAAAAAAATTTAGGGGTGGACTACCCCTAACATTTAGGGGGATGAAATATAAATGTTGGCCGATTCTCATAGATACCGGATAAGCACAAAAAATTTCATCAAAATCGGTCAAGCCGTTTCGGAGGAGTATGGCAACGAAAACTGTGACACGAGAATTTTATATATTAGATGTAAAGCTGTAGAGTTTGTTTGTTTGATTGGACGCGCTAATCTCGAGAACTTCTGGTCTGATTTGAAAAATTATTTTAGTGTTAGATAGCCCATTTATCGAGGAAGGCTATATATATAAATATATTTACATTAAACAGAAAGAATATAACACACTAAATAAGTAATCCAAGTCACGGAAAACGTACGGAAATATGTACATATTTCAACTAGGACTTTTTGTTGAAGAACATCCAGATATTCTTGAAATGTATCAAAATGATAGACGTTTTCGTCTAGGGCATCCAGGTTGCGCTGTAAGATGATTTTTGGTTTGGCCTTCGGCGGACGTATATTATAGGATAGAAAAATCAGGTCATGATAAGAGAAGTTATCGACCGAATACTAACGATATTTGAGGATATGCGTTATTGACGAGACCATCATGAGATCAAGAAGAGATAATTTCGACCAAGAAAGTGATGAGTTGCACTCAATGGAAGAATGTTTCAATTTAGGGACTTAACTACATTTTCTAAAGAAGTGGGACGATGGTCTCGTTGTAGAAAACAAATATTGAAATCACCCATAATTATAGTATGAGTATAAGAAGAAAGGAAGGTTTCTACGAGTTTTTCAAAATACGCAAAATAATTAATAAGAAGAGAAGGAGTATAGACGACTCCTAGTAAAATTGTGATAAAGCCCAACCCTTCTTCTATGAATAGATGTTCACTAGCATCTGGTGACGATGGCTGTGGCGATATTATAAGGCAAATGAGATTGTAAGTATATGGCAACACCTCCGCCACCTTCTTCTTATTTTAACTAACAATCAAATATAAACGAGTAGTTGTGGGTAAGTCAGGCGCGTACAATGTTGGCTCCTGTTTAGTAATACTAAATTTGGCATGTGTTTTCTGTGACTGGCAATACTTTCTCCCAAACAAAGGAACTAACATTCGTATATATAATATTAATTAGGATTACATGCATATGTTAGATACATAATAATCTTATTTTGGTACAACAATGTCGTATGGGATGGAATAATCTGTTTTATTACAAAAACACAATTAACAGTTGTCAAGTTGTACACCAGCATGTAACAGATACACTCTACATTAGTATAAGTTTAGTATTAAAATTAGAAAAAAATAATATTACAAGTTATTTTTAAGGTACACCAGGACATAAAAAATTACTAAATTAATATCACACACAGTATCAAAAGTAAACAATAAGCGTGTATGAACTCTAAGAATTTCCATAGAAATTAAGTTTTAAAAAAGGGTACCGAATTTGAGTCTGTAGAGGTGTTAAAAAAAACATTTGTCAAGTATAGAGCCAGTGTGGATGAAGTCAGTCGCCAGTGGGTGACGAAGTGGTGAATGAAGATATAGACACCAGCCTAAACAGATCTTCGGAACATTATACCGATGGAACTTTAGGGCTTACTCTGAGTTAAAAATAAAAATACAGAAGGAATATGGGTAGAGATTATAAAGTTAAAACGCATTGTATATTGTCATTTTTTATTTTGTAGTTTATTCAAAATCATATCAACCTTGGCATTCAGAACTTCTATTGTAGTTTTTGTATCGTTGATTTCCTTTTTCATATTACGTATGGTCAAATCTATATTGTTTATAGGGTTTATAATATCTCCAAAATTTACATTCTTATTTACAGTTGTATTTTTGGATATAATATTTGGTCTTATATCTAAGACATCTTTATGTATATCGTCGAGTTTATCTCTCATAAGATTAAGACCATTAAGACCATTGTCATTATCCAAACGATTTTTATTTGATTGAACTTTATCAAATAGTCCATCTCGTATATGGGCTGGAAGAACTTGATAATAACTATAAAATGGATTATTTGGTCGCAAACAAATAGAGTTACTTACTGTTGTACTATTAACAAATTTATCTTTTACTTTTTTGGGTACAATTCGTTTAAAGAAATTATTGAATGCCAGCGCTTCCAACGAAACAAGAAACTCTACCTGTTTCTGTAGACGCCTTATATTCCCTAAAACTTCTAAATCGTGAAGGTCATTTACAGCTACTCCTACCATTAGGTTCATAAGAACTATAGCAGCTAGTACAAGAAATACGAGAAAAGTTATTTTTATGACGGTCAGTGAAGTAGCATGATCTTTTTTAACTAGGTCATCGTAATCGAATTCTGATGTCATCATCACCATTGTCTTCATGAAGGCTGCCCATGGGTTATCGAATGGTGTTTCAGAGCGGAACTGAACCATGAAACTGAGAGAGAAGCCGATAAGTAGAAATGCAAACGTCAAGAGAATCTGGAACAAATCAAACATAGTTGAAAGTCAGACACGCAGTTAACGTAAAATAACTTAGCATGACTTGAGTATTAGTCCCCGGTAGTGGACGAGGCCGTCAGGCCACGTCCTGTCAGGGTCCGCAAAGGGGCTTGGCTATGCACTCGTGGCCGTGGCATAAGGGCGAAGGATGGAACATCGAGTGGTTTTAGTGGGTATCCTTGATTGTGGTGTGACAATAGCTTTTCACAAGTGAGGTGCTAGACCCACCCCGACCTGGCGAATCTCACACACCGGCCGTGATTTTCTCAGCTCAATCAGAGTTCCTCTCATTAAAAAAGAGTACGACTTGGGCATGGCTTTCGTCGATAGAAAGTTAATATCATTAGGGTTTTGCTTTCCTGGGAAGAGTGAAATAATTTTTAGGTGACCCGGAGTTATTCTTATTAATTTGTAATAATAAATAATATGTCCAGGTAGCGTATGATTCCTGAATACGACTGATGTTAAGGCGATTATTACACGGTGCATTTTTGTCCAAACTGAACTATATAAACACAAACTTGAATTATTTCATGTCATTAATTGTCGTGTACATTTAGTTCTGTGCCTTTCAACCATTGGTTCAATTTAGTTGATCAGTCAAATATTATTATAAGCTGAATATTTCATGCAGTAATGGGTCTTGTAAACAAATAACAAAAAAGGAGTCCTTACAATTTTGTTTTTCCATGATAAAAGTCAGTGTAGACAGAAAATAAAGAAAATAGTAGAGATCTTCTCTACATAGAAGAAAATTGTGATTCATTAGAGCTCATGAAAACAATAAGGAAATAAAATGATATTTTGTATCCTAATTCGTAATGCTTCAAGTACAACATTCATCAACATTTATATGGATGTAAATTACCTTGATTACATTAGCAGATACTTTCATAAACATCAGGACGTAGAAGCCAAAATTAGGAAACCGCGACAGAAGAAACAATAGTTCTAGCCATGACAATAGAAGTGCCATGGTTGCAATGTGCCTTGGCCATTCCTCTTCAGGAGCAGCTTCAATTGCATTAGGCACGATTACAGCGAGAGTGACTGAACCCAACTTGGCCCAAGTGTCCAGGTTTAGGAGATATTTCTTCGTTATATTTATGTAGAGAAGTTCCTGTTAAAAATACAATAAGTGTTCAAAATACAGCTTTAGTTTTTTATTGTTTGTCAGGTTTTACAATTTCGTAGTCATCATCCTTCTAGCGTTGAATTCCGACTAAGCTCAGAGTATCTACTTCAGAGTCTAAGGTTTTTTTTTATAGTAGTGTTAGTTAGAGTGACCATGATTTCGCTCCATGAAGAACGGATATATGGCCTAAGATGGAGCACGCTTATGTAGAAGCTACTTATTCATGCGGGGCTTTGAAAAGTCTAAGACTCCTAACTATACTTGAATTTCTCACTAGCTATAGTTTGTGGTGATTCAAAAATACCTTTTTAGAGCTCCGTAATTAAGTTCCAAAGAAAATTAGGGTTATGCTTACTCTTAGGCTTTTACTGTCCGGACCTATACTTGGTCAAAATCATAAAGCGGGCATTACATTATCCATTTGCAGAGTACTAAGTGAACTAGCGTGCTTAAATAGGATGGTGTAAAGTCAGTTAGGCAGCCAATCCCGTGCGATCGTAAGGGCTTTGTCATGCTTCCTCATCTAGTGCATTAGCCAGCGCACCTGATTTAGCGCTTTGCAAATTGGATAATGTAAAACCCGCTTTAGTCATGATTAATTTTATTTATTTAAATCTATTGGTTTCAGCGAAACTCCAATCGCGTTGTCATAATGACTTGTTTGTTAAAAATTGTAAGAACAGTGCCAAAAAATGTGACCGCCGTGTTATAGGGAACGATGTCTTTTCTCTCATGTCTTTCTCTCCTCCCAATTATTTGGAGCCGGCACAATGTTTTTTTTTATCCACACTCCTCTATTCTGACATATATTTACACATTCCTCTGTCATACCATAATCATCACATCATCCTTCATACCATCTATCTCTTTGAAACGACGTTGTTTATCGGGATAAAAAGTAAAAGTAGTCATTATCATCATTCCTAGGACATAAACTAGCTCGAAGTCAAGTTTCGTTTAAATCCTTTTAGTATTTTTCACATGATGCTTTAACAGAGAGACAACATACAAAAGTCCTAAAATTAGCATTTCCGGAATTTGCTGGTCTGAATTAGATTACTTTTTCTAATTTTGAAATTAATTGTTAGAACTTGACTTGACCTGACATGACCAACCGCAACTCCTATACATCGTAGGAAACTCAATTAGCTCAAGATTAAACATTATATGCCAACATTCTGTGAGAGTATGCTCATACACCGATCTAGCTAGCTTTAAGAACTGTGTATCCATAATCGCTCTAACACGTCATATATAGTAAACACGTTTAACATTTTTTAAATACCTGAAATCCTATGAAGAAGACTGTTATATAGACTAAATATTTCCAAATCGTAGCATCTAGCCATTTCGGTGTTAATACCTTTGTGTCTTTGTAGAAGAAAGATGAAACTATAAAAAACGTGAGTGAAATCACAAAACAGCCGTACAATGCCATTATTATGTAGAAGAAAGGGAGTAAAGATTTCCATTTCAAGTATAGAAAGCTCTCTAACAATGGATGGAGTAAAAGTCGTCTTTGGCCGTATCTGTTTCCGGTCTCAAGTAATGCTTTGATTACCTTTATCTGTCTTACTTTATCATCATCTGGCATGAGAACATTGAAATCAACAATAACTTCACATTCAGGATCTTGGAATTTACAATTATTGCAATATATATATTGATCAAACACGTCTTCCAAAAACTCTGTTGGTTTAGACAGATTATTGACTATGATATCTATGCTTGTTTTTTGAGATTTCTTTGCTATTTGAGTCGACAGCGACAGGTCACCACCTTCCTGGATTAGAAATTTAATAAGATCTTTACTTCTATATTGGCATGCCATGTGTAGAGGGGACCACCCCATACGGTCAACATTGTGCACAGTACTTTTATCAAATTTAACTAGAATCTTAGCTATTTCTAGAATATTTTTCTTAGCAGCAATGTGTAAAGGTGTTGATTGACTATGAATACCATACTGTGTTCTTAAGCTCACATAAGCATTATAAGATAGTAGTAATTTCACACATTCTGGATGATTATTAGTAACAGCAAAATGTATAGGACCGTAATATTTTCTATCGTCACGTGTTACATTATTTATCATTGCTCTGGTTATACTATAATTTTGGTCCAAAAGTGCTTTGAGTATATCTGTATGCCCCAGTTCAGCAGCTACGTGGAAAACATTAACATCTTTTGGTAATAACCACTCTATAGAAGCTCCATCTTTGAGTAACTTCTTTACACATTTAAAGTGGCCGTGAATAATAGCTTTAAATAGTGGGGTTTCGTATTGATTATTTGGATAGTCGACTTGTTTACTATCTTTGATTGCATTGAATAAGTCATCTAGAATTCCAATATCACCAAAAGCGGCAGCTATATGGATCGCTGTCTCACCAATGTTATTCTGTAATTGAATTTTATAATTATTTATGATTTCATTGTTACAATTTAGTTTCTCATTATTATTTGAACTTATAGATAATATTATTTAATATAAAATCATAAATATTATTTTTGTGTTCAAATTATTTAGAAATTATAATTGACACAAGAGAACTTTTCACTTGTGTAATAGGTAGGTAGTAGCAGTTCTTTAATTTAAATTTCTTGCTCGATTTAAAGCCTTTTTATATGGCATTGAACTATTCAAATACTTATGTAAAAAAATCAAATATACGTTCTTTTCGTTCGTTTCTTTATTTTGCTAGAACCATTCTAAATGTTTGTTATTTTTTTATATTATGATATAATTATTGAAATTTACGCACTTTAGCTAGAATATCAATTCCAATTTCAAGGGCAATGCAAATTCCTGGATTCCATTTTTCAATGACAGCTAAATGAAGAATAGTATTTCCATCTTCATCATTTATGTTGCTATAGTTAACATCTCTGTCATAGTTTACCATAATCTAAAATAATAGGAATTCATGCATTATCTGAGATGAGACATTGTTAATGACAGTTAACATTGACAGATAACTCATGTTGCTAATGTAATGTAATTAATGTAGCCAATATAAGTAAGTTGTATTTGGCCAACATCAAAAACACTAACGTAAATGGAGTAGGGGCATTAGAAAATGAAATGAAATTTAACCACTAAGTTAAATTAACTGCGACTCATATTCACGTGGAAGATGTTGGAAATAAGACAGCTAAAACTAGGTTATATGTGGATATATTTATTATCTATGGAGTAATATTTTGACTTATATCTAACGACGCTAAATTACTACTTGTATATAGTTTGTAATGAACTTCTTGGACGATATGATTCAAATATTTATACTAAGTATAGTAAAATTCTCAATAATATGTCAAATTTACTTAGGAATGTAGTCAGTTTAGATAGGTTGTGGATATAAATAAAGTTGACATAAATTTAATAGTAAAATGTTATTTAAAAAAAATCTGACAATTATATTGCAAAGAAGAATAACATTACTTTAACCAACCTGTAAATGATCCTTAAGCTTTTTTTTCACACATAGATGTAACGGAGTTAAACCTATTTTATTAAACCTTTTTAGAGGGACACCAAATTCAACCAACTGTTTAACAGCTTCTAAGCTTTCTAGTTCAACAGCGGTATGAAGCGTCGTGTTATAGTTTTTAAAAGTAAAGTAGGAACAAGTGTTAACTTCTATAGCGGTGAGTTGTCTGATTACTTCTGTGAAACTAAAATGTTTTTAAATTAATGTTTCTACCTATTAAAATTAAATAACAATGAGGACACTCATCGATAAAAATATTTTATGATGCCAAGCTAATCAAGTCACGCTTATTTTGGGTAATATATAACAGACATATACTGAGGCTGATTCCAGATACCCAAACCGTAGTAAGCAAGGAAAAGTTCCTTTACGAAATTTATCATAGCAAGAATCGAACCTGGAGTCTCTGCGCTACCGTGACACAAGCCGGCAAAGCCTTAGCCCATTCGATCACAGAGACGGTCAAAGAAATATAGAATAAAAAAGTATGTAGGGATCTAATAAAGTAGATATTAGACGGTTCAATTTGGATGAATTAATCAAAGTGATTTTTGTAATAGTCCTTGTCATTATTCTTCCATGGTATAAGCAAGTAGACAATCTATAAAAAGTACTCACTGTTCAGGGTTAACGTCCCGGCCTTTGTATAAGTCATTGCCAGCAACATCCAATGCTGTACGTCCTATAATATCGCGGCAGGTGGGGTCTGCCCCAGCTAGGAGAAGTAGCCTTGTACAGTGATGTTTAGCACTAGAACTTGCTGCGTGCAGGGGCGTCCAGCGAGGATTTAATACAGGCAACTGCTTGTACAAAACATTAAGAAGTAAAACAGATTTTTAGTCAAGTCTGGCAAAAAATAGGTGAAGCTACTGAGGACATCACAGTCAGCACCCAATTTTTTAAGTCCTTTAAAATTTTCAATGGTTTTATCCGTGCGGGAACGGAGAAAGAATACTAATTCTTGCAGGTGGGCAGCCTCTCGGTTCAAAACAACCACGTGGAACAGCATCTGGTCGTCTGAATGGCTTCCACCCCTGAAGTATGCTGTCATAACAGGCTTCAGTTGTATTCCAACATCAGTTGCTAGCACCAGTCCCTTTTCTAAGTTGGCATCATATTTGTAGCACCTTTGAGGTTGCAAATATGGTGGACCATCATTACTCTCTATCAGGTGAACCATTAGGCTGTCTGCTGCTTACTAGCAATAAATAAAATGTATAGATATGTACAGGTGAGTTACTTACAGTTCGTGCGAGACTTTTGCATTCATGTTCTATATTGTCTAACCATTCTTTAGGTAAACTATTCCCAAAATTAATGTGGCAACGTAAGTTAATAATATCTTTTGTTGTCATTGTAAGCTTTTTAATCTGAATTTCTTCATCTTCTCTTATGTTGTGCTCTACTCTATGAGCTAAACCTGAAAACAATATTTATCGTAAGTCTGTTATATGTTGAAAGTTAACATCAACTCCGCCTGGTGTTTCACTTTCATTATAAACATTGATACTGTTGACGACGGCTTCATCACATTTAAATTATTTCTTTAAATTACATTATAATACCTTTAAGTTTGTAAATAACTCAGCTAACTAGATTACAATCAACAACAAAAAGAAAAAAGTGTCTGTAATAAAATTACAAAACAACTACTGCATATATCGCGAATTATGTTATGATTTTTTTGCTATTTTATTCTACTTGGGCTTTCAGTCTGCTTATCTATTTGCACTACATTGAGCTTCTTAATAAATAACTTGCACTATTCTATTGTAAGGATTCTATAATCATTATGAAAAAACAGTAATTTTTCTTAGAAACTCTTAGCTCTCATCGTCATCCTAGCGTTAAATCCTGGTTAGGTTCGGAGCGTTAGCCTCGAAGTCTGGGGTCCGCTTTCTTACTTTTTCTTCTCCATTTCTCACAGTCTTCAGCAACCCATCCTATTTATGAAATTGTTAATACGTATGTCATATTTTACAACGTCAAGTGAGTATTTCTTTAGCCTACCTTTTCTACCGAGACCGGGCGGAGGCGACATGTCTAGTTAAACATAAAATTAATGTGCGTGACCAAGATTGAAATATTGCGAATAAACAAAATTAAATACGTCCGTAATTTTTATGCTCTTGGACAATTATTATTAATCCTTTGTTTCTCAAATAGATCCTGTAATTAACGAAGGCGAGCGTCCTTTACTTGTCGTAAAATATATCTGTGTGTATGTGAGACCAAAAGAGGGTATGATTGGACGAAACACTCGCAACTGATCGTTTTGTCAGACAGGCACACTATCAGAATGTGCATATTCAACTGTAATCGCAGATAGAATGTAAAACCATCCATTCTATTAACTAAATTATAAATAAAAACATCTACCATTGTAAATTACCTTCAGGAAAATCCAGTAGTATCCCAAGTTGTTTAGCATTTCCAGCCCAGGCTGCAAAGTGTAAGGGCGTTCGACCAAACTTATCTGTTCTCATCTTCTTCGCCCCAAAGCGTAAAAGTAAGCTGAGTGCATTGCCTCCAGAAACTGCTGCTATATGAACAGCTGATACATGGTTTAGTTTGCAGGTGGAGTCTGGATGGGCACCTAGTTTAAGGAGTCTGCAAATATAAGTTATTTGATACTTTTGTATCATACATCTAATATATAAAATTCTCGTGTCACAGTTTTCGTTGCCATACTCCTCCGAACCGGCTTGACCGATTTTGATGAAATTTTTTCTGCTTATCCGGTATCTATGAGAATCGGCCAACATCTATTTTTCATCCCCCTAAATGTTAGGGGTAGTCCACCCCTAAATTTTTTATTTTATTTTTTAGACAAAATTTTTAATTTCTATTTTTTTATGATACAACATACAAAAATACATACAACCCTAGATTTTCAACCCTCTACGATCAACCCCTATTTTTTACCGGGCAGGACGACGTCTGCCGGGAAAGCTAGTATTATATAATACTACAAGCTAAGTTCATGGATTTTTAGATGCCTAAGTATTAGCTATTCTGATTAGAAAGTCTTCAGAATTCAATGCTGGTGCAAAAGGAATTACAAAGAATCTCAAATTAAAACTATTTACACATTTGTAGACTAACTCCCAGTGACAATGCCAGTGGGAAGGTTTCCTAAATTGCTGGTTTTATTGCTACCGTCACTGCATAAATCTGATACAATAACCAATATCCATATTCTCTTTCTGGTAATGATAGACCTCATGAAACGCATTGAAAGGTTAGAACAAAGATGACAAAACATGGAGCCTCATTATCCCAAACTCTCAATCCTAAATGTACAAATACACAATATTACATATTTCAATTACCGCAACCAAATATTTGTAATATGACCGACCATGTTATACAAGTCTGAATTTATTATTAGAATTAGAAAAAAGAATATTAAACTGGAAGATTAATAGGTATCAATGTATAAATAGACCAAAAATGAGATGGATGGAGTGTATGAAGGATGACATGATGATTTGCAGCGTAATAGAGGAAATATACCAGAAGAGAGGGGTATAGAAGAAAAAGACAATTATTGTGCTAACCTCAAATAATTGGGAGATGGTATAAAAGAGATATATTTTAACCTTTTAAGACGAAACCACCGCAAATTTGTGGTCAAATGCAGATAATTGAAACGAACGTTGAACTGATACTTTCTCCCTCTAACTACATAGAAATTGTATTAGAATAAAAGAGAAGATAAAATTATCTTGGTTTTGGCGTGGCAATTTTGATGGCAGCTGGCAGCTTGTGGACAAAAATAATATTAAATTTGGCCCCTGAAAGGGGTTAATTACCACGAATTACAGATTTGTGGTTATTATCAAATACTGATTGGCCTAGGCGTAAAAGGTACCACCACACCATAATCACGGCACGAAAGAGGTATTCTTTACCATGCCATAACTTAAATAAATTGCTTACTTTTCCACCTCGTCATCATTTTTCTTTTTGACTGCTTCAAGGAGTTGTGTGTTAAGTCTTCTAGCACGTCTGTCACTTTTTCTAACAACGATTGGCAAAGTCCTGTATTCTGACAGATCAGATTGACTATCAGTTGAGATACTTTCGTCATCTTCTGCCTCTTGTGTTTGATTTAGTTGAGATTTCCTGTAGATATAAAAAAGTTCATATACTGTTAAAGGCATTTTTTTAATTCTTTGAATAAATATTCCTAGTAGTGGTGTTTTAATTAAACATTTGACCTAGTATCATGTGTTTACAGATTTTAAAGATTTCTTGTGTGTTCTTCGAAGTGTTACGAACTACATAGGACTCGAATTAAAATGTTGTTGGAATTACTATAGAGTATATTAGAACTGTACAAACAGGTACAAATATAACTAGATACAACTAGTTCACACTGCATGATTCTATAACACGCGCAAAGTCCGTCACTATATCGCTCATCGAATGTACGTCTTACTCGTATCGTAATCCTCGCTTGACTGCCCGTCTCCACATTGGGCCGTTGCTTTATAATGCACCGCCCCATACCTGGCAAGCTTCGATGCAATACAATAACAACAAGGATTAGTTCGACACTTATGATGGCCATAAAACAAGTAGTAAGATAGTACGTTTTAATTACAAATTCTAAACACAAAGTAAATAAAAGAATTCCTTAATCCGGGAAGGCAATAAATTGCGCTTTACGGCAGGCAGCTGTGCGTTTTTACTTTGGTCGGCATGTAACAGATGTAATTAGAGATTAAGTATTATATAGTATAGAGTTATTACATATATTTATCCTATGTACTTATTGTAAGAAACAAATGTTATATGAGTAAAGTAGTATAGATTAAATACATTGATGCACCTCGTGATAAGCGCAAACCCCCTACACACATCGGTCATGCAGTATCCTCATTGATCTGCTAGACCAATGTTCCGTAAACTTTTAGTGTTCAAGGTACATCTAGGAAAACGAAATGGTTTTGGAGGTACACCACAAATACTAATCATTTTTTAAGTAATATTTATTTATCACCCAAACAATATTTATTAATAATCAAAAAACCTTAAGTTTAAATTACAGTATAACCTTAGTTTTCCGAGGCACACCAATTAATAACCACGGTACACCAGTGTGCTGCGGTACATAGGTACTTTGCGGAACACTGTGCTAGACAACATCACCCAACTTCTCGCGGTCATAAAATCACTGAGGCTCCGAACATTAATCTAAGTAGCCGATAACCGATTGTTTGTTGGACGAGGAATTTTTTCGATTGTAGGCGGCTGAATCTTCTGAGCACATCGTTCTCCGCAACCATGTATTTTAGAAGAGATTCAGCCTAAGATGTTCATATTACAAATATGTACCTTATCGTCTTAAATCACTCTAATAATAATCTTTATTATTTACCGAAGGCAATCGAATAGACTCTTGCTTCTATTTACTGGAGACGCAGGAGGTCGTTTTTGAACCATATCCCTTGGCTGTAGTAAAAACGTTTCAGCTTCTCCATCTGTTGATATAAGGTAGATGCAAACAGCTTATTACGTAACTTTTTCGAATCTCTGGGTTATGAGGACTTTAGGCTTATCATCTCTAAGGTCTTTGCGAATAGACTCCTGACTACGCTACGTATGGTAAATTTTACAGGAGAGCAGATTTAAGCAGCTGTATATTATGTTCTACTTCTCACAAAGTGTTTTTTTTATTTAAGGTGTTTGTTGCAGTCTCATTGGTGTTAAACCTATTTTTCCCATAGAACAGAATTTTGAATGTGATTTTTATTTTTATATGTCAATTTTTTTGTTTGTTTTGTCGAGTGAAAATTATTGAGAGATAAACACGTTTTAATATCCATTGTCGTCAGTGTCTTAACAGTCAATACAATTATTTTTTCTTAGAGATTTTTTCCGTTCTATTGGTAGGTACGTATTGCAGTAGATGTTACTGTTCTCAAATTGAACACCAAATGAAAGAAAATAATATGTTTCGTTATACGCAGTTGTTTTAATACTTGTTTAAGAAATATTTGATATATTTTTATGTTTTTGCAAGCCATGTTAGCTAATAAATATATTTTAAAGTGTGTAAATTATATTCCTCACCTTTTTCAAATTATAAAGCTCTTTTTAACTTTAATTACTGGATTTTTGATGAATTGTCGATTTACCAAAAACTTATTTCAAAGATGTCAATTATGTCAAAATCAAAAAGACACTCCGATCAATATGAGTTACACTCGTGAATGTATGTACTTTGTTTGTGTTTTGATTATTTTTCGATAACTTTGTTTGATTCCTGGACTCCGAAGACTTCGCTTATCACGTTTACTAGTGTTCTGTGATCACGTTGGACTTACGCATGTACCCTGAACACCGATTTGCCTAACGATTTGTTCTCTGAGGACTTGGATTATGGCTTCTTCTGAAAGAGGTTGTTATGTGCCCAGATGCGGTAAAACTTGTAAGTAAATCATCGTAACGGTACCAGATTAGATGTGGATAAAAATGATGTTATAAAATGTATGCCTTTGAATATTTTAATAAAAGGAAACATAGTAAATAACGCTACCGCTAAATTGTTGTTTCATTTACTAACAAATAAACATTTTTTTGGAAAGGCTTTTGGGAATTGTAGGAGTTAAATTATTAACTCCCGCAATTTCCAAAAGTCTAATATAAAAATCAAAATAATACTAGACCCCTGGACGGTTTTTGCCGTTGAATAGTGTCGTTTACCGATAGAGTGCGATAGTATATACATTGTGACTGTTAACTCTATACCAGTATATATAAAGTACTCTGTGATTGTCGTATTTATTGAGTTAACATATATTAAAAGAATACAAAAGAAGGATATTTCCATTAAAATTAATTATATCTCTCGTTCAACGACCACAACAGAATGGCGACCGTGAGTATTTTAAAGAAACAAAGAACCATAAGTCGCAGGCTATTTTCTTTGGGTTATAATAGTTGTTTAGAAAAGCTTAGCAAGGGAGAAATACATGAGATTCGTGTAATTTTCACTATTTTAAACGAAAAGCTAATCAAATGTTTGATATAGAGGAAGAGTTTAAAAATGCTATTTTCAATTTAGACCTCTCGGAGGAGGAAACATTAAAAGAACTAGATTTAGAAAGCTTCTGTCAAAGAGAAACGGAATATATTTTGTTAAAGGCGCAGTGTGAGAAACTTTTATGCTCAGAGCCACATGAAGTACGTGAATTTGCAGACGCTAATTTACTATCAAATTATAAAACTTTAGATGATACCCAGACTACCGGGAATTACAAGGAAGATGACAGTTTTTTAACGGAAGGTTTACATGATGATATCATTGATCAGGTAGGCGATGATAATGGTTATTTCTTATCTCAACATTCCGTCATTGAAGAAGCTAGCCTAACGACAAGAATGAGACCGGTTTTTGATTGTTCAGCAAGAAATGAATATGGCAAGTGTCTTAATGCTAGTTTGGTATCTAGAATCAATTTAATGGAAATGATACCTAAACTTTTACATGACTGTCGTATACGTGAATATGGTGTTCCAGCCGACATTAAAAGAAGTTCTTTGCAGATAAGTTTGGCGGATTCAGATCTGAAATATCTAAAATTTTTATGGAGGGCGAATGAAGATCCACACTTGTTGATTGCATCCCCTGACTCGCCGTGGTGGGGAGGGTGGTGCAAACAGTTGTTTCGCATGCTAAAGGAAATTTTGCGACGACTGCTTGAAAAACTTGGAAGTGGCCTCAAGATGCATTTTTGCCACGAGTGTGTTTTGAAAGGATAATTTACACATCCCAATAATCGGAGTTGTATTCATAATGACATCTGAGAAGCGTTCACTTTAGCCAGAAGGCAAAGACGATGTATGCATGCAGTTGTTGTTGATGACACAAGACGAAAAGTACAAACATTTAGTTAAATGTTTGTATACGTTAGAAGTTATTTAATTGATTTAATTATTATTTAAGGGGCAAGTTCAAACTTATCTTGGATTTGGTTCCTACTTTTATTTTTTATGTTCGCAATCGAAACTGCTCGTACTTTGCCAACAAATATTCGGATGTGAGTAATAACTTTTGCCATTTGCCGTGTGGAGGATGTTGCAGTCTTATTGGTGTTAAACCTATTTTTCCCATAGAACAGAATTTTGAATGTGATTTTTATTTTTATATGTCAATTTTTTTGTTTGTTTTGTCGAGTGAAAATTATTGAGAGATAAACACGTTTTAATATCCATTGTCGTATTTATTGAGTTAATATATATTAAAAGAATACAAAAGCAGGATATTTCCATTAAAATTAATTACATCTCTCGTTCAACGACCACAACAGTGTTATAGAGTAGATGATAGTGTTATAGTAGATGCTCGCAAGAAACAAAATAGTAATTTCTAGATTTTGACGCTCTGTCGTTAGGGTCGATAAAGCAACGCACACCCAGGTGATAGGGTAGGCCTGTTTGGATAGCTAATACCCTGGTCTAGCTAGAGCATGGCGCCATAACAACCTAAGGTGCGTTTTGGCATTAGTATCCAAATTCCAGTCTCTCCTTCGAGGCTGGCAGCATATTTTGTGCATAGGTAGCACGTTCGGTGATACAATTAATGTCCCTAGGCGATATTAACCACTTTCATCCTGTGGGCTGTGGGTGTCAGGTATATGACACCTATAACCGTGCTAGACTAGACATATTATTTCAAGTATCACGAGTCAAAGGTCTTTGGATATTTAATTAAATTTACGAATAAAACCCAGGCTTAGGTAAGTTCACGTATCGTCTGTGGTAATACGCAGGAAGTATACTCAAGTGTATTACTCATCTATAGGTTGAGGATAAAGCATACCAAAACTACATTGCTCCTTTAGTTATAAGACTGTTATAGCATTACCTAGGTGAATTAAAAAGTTCTTAGAAGTGCATGTAAAAATAAAACCTTTCTGGTAGAAGATCGATATTCAAATAAGCTTTTCTAAAAAGATTTTAAGCTATTTTAATAGAAGCTTTTGAGATCCTGGATATCATGATCATCATCATATCATGTAGCAGCAGAGTGCTACCCAAGACAAGTAAAATGAGCCCAAACACGACGGGTCTATCTTGTTTAATAAAGGAGTTTCTATGGCCACCTTCCAACTCCATCATCAGATCAGCTCCATGGTACCATATTATTTCATTGTCACGCAATAAAAATATTCGTGCAAAATTTCAGCTCAATTAGAAACCGGAAAGTTAGTCAAATTGAACTTGCAAGATTCCACCCGAACTTACATACATACATCCATTGCAAGTTAAATAAAAGCTTGTAATTAAGGAGTGCCAAGCACACTATATTTATGCCAACCGTCATTAGTTTTTGCCAGTTCGTTCATACGTCATAAAGTGTTCTGTGCAACGAGTTGCTAAAACGCAGAATTATGGATAAAATTGAGTTACATGCGTTGATAAAATATCTCAGCTTGAAAAAATGTCTACGAAAATTTTTTTTCGGACATTCAGTAGACAGCAGGGGATGATGCTGTACCCTATTCTATGGTTACGTCCTCTGCGGCTGAATTTAAACGAGGTAGATCAAACTGAAAAGATGACCCCCGTTTTGGGCGGCCTACTACCTCCATTACGGAAGAAAATGTCATAAAGGTTAAGAATCTGGTTTTGCAAGACAGAAGAATATGGAACAGAGAGCATGAAAGTAGTGTAAACGCGGTCGAGATGCGAGCATTGTGCAAAATCTGCGGAGTGACACTCGCGGACCGCGTTCGTAATACCGAAGTATGAGAGTTGGTCTGAAAGAGAGTGTCGGGGTAAAGGTAAGAAAAGGAATGCGCCGGTGGTTCGGGCATGTGGAACAAATGTATGATGAAAGAATGACTAAACAGATATCCAATGCAAAAGTGGATGGATGCAGAAGTCGCGGAAGGCCACGACATACCTTCCATGATCAAATTGATCGTGTACTAGCAGAAGGTGATGTCAGGAGCCTTAAGAACAGACGAGCGTGCATGACAAGAACTATGAATGTCAAAGAAGCAAGTGAGGTGTGTAAGAATAAGCCTAAATGGCGCTCTGTTGTTCGTGCCTACCCCGCAAGGGACCTGGCGTGAAGTTATGTATGTAGGTAAGAATAACTGTAAAACATAGAGCTGAGGTCCTAAGGATATCTTTTGATAGCTTTCAAACCATTTACATTTTGTCGGCAAGATGGATGCTACTAATGTTAATCAATGAAAACAAAAAGCGACCTTTGGAAATTTCTAAGCGTAATCTCGAAATGTTCCAGCGTGATTTGAATCATTGTTGTCGTCACCTTGTCACCATGGATGAAACGTGGGTCAAACATTTCGATCCTGAAACTAAGAGACAAAGCATGTCTTGGAAACGTCCATCCTCTACATCTATTAAAAAAATTCGAGTTGCTCCTAACGCTGACAAAGTTATGGCCTCAGTGTTTTAGGATAGTGAAGGAATATTTTGTATTGATTACTTGCTAATATGACAGACAATTACTAGACCCTATTATGAAAATTTAATTCCGAAAGTGCCTGAAGCGATTAAAGAAAAATGTCCTGCAAAACTGGGTGTGTTGTTACTTCACGATAACGCTCCCGCTCATTGATCGGAAGTTGCGCTCTACGCAATCTGCTTGACACCCACCATATTCTCCAGACTTAGCCAAGTGACTTTTTTATTTGTTTACTTCAGCAGACAGGCAGATGGCCCACTTGATGAAAAGCGGTTACCATCGCCTATGGACATTCAAACACCAAAGTGTTACAATGCACTGCTGCTTTCTTAAAGGAGACTGGAGCCTGTTCACTAATGCGGAACACAACTCAAGGTTGTTATTGGCGACATACTCTAGACCAGGGGTGGTAGCCATCCAGTCGGCAAGTGCCCTACCACGCGTTGTGGTTGTTTTGTCGCCTCTTACGACAGGCCGCCCGGCCGCAGGAAATTGTATTCTTTCTCCGTTCCTGCACGGATTGCTTAATTTGTACTTTATATTTTGAAATGAAGTATAATATCTATTATATTATACACATGAATAAAAATATATTTGTGAGGTATTTTTTCTATACTTATATTAATTTTATTTATAATAATTTGTTTATACTCATACGTAAATAGTTTATTTATAGGTTATAATTTACTTTGACTTATATTTCTGAATATTTATTTCTAATTAGTTGATCTAGAATATTATGAATAAATAAAAAATATTATTATTAATAAAAAAATATTAAATAATTACTTTAATTTCATTAAAAAATAAAACTAGACCATCTTAATAATTAAACTATATTAAAAAAAAGCTTAAAAATTAAATACTATTAGTTGTTAAAGAGCTACAAAAATTTACGAAATTACAAATAAATTAATATAAGGTATGTAACAAATCGCTGCCAGCGGGAAGCGTGCCAGAAGACTGGCTGCATTGCCATGCTGTATGGCAACGCTGATTCGTTGAAATTTCATTTCATTTAGGATATTTACAATTTCAAGACTAAGTAATAAACACAATAATTATATAATTAATCGATATTAAAAATAATAAAAGAATGTTATAACTTACCTATGATAACTTGTTTAAAATCCGCATTATCCATAGCGTTGCGCTAGTAAATATTTATGTATGTATTGCAATGATTTTAGATCAAAATTTTACCTCGCTTCATTTAAGTAGATGTCTAATTATGCACAACATAGCATCTTCTAATTTCACGAAAGTAAATACCTGTATCTATATATCTAATATATAAAATTCTCGTGTCACAGTTTTCGTTGCCATACTCCTCCGAAACGGCTTGACCGATTTTGATGAATTTTTTTTTTGCTTATCCGGTATCTATGAGAATCGGCCAACATCTATTTTCATCCCCCTAAATGTTAGGGGTAGTCCACCCCTAAATTTTTTATTTTATTTTTTAGACAAAATTTTAATTTCTACTTTTTTATGATACAACATACAAAAATACATACAACCCTAGATTTTCAACCCTCTACGATCAACCCCTATTTTTTACCGGGCAGGACGACGTCTGCCGGGACAGCTAGTAGTATTATATAAATTTCGTTCCAAGAAAATTCTTGGATTAGATTTTAGGTCTGGGAATTTGCTATAGATCTGCGTAAGCCGCAGCAAAATCGGTCCAGTAGTTTTTACATTTATTTATTCTTTACTTTTATTGTGTCTCTGTGAATATGCACTGTTTGCCACAACTCCATTAATTCTTCAAAAGTTTTTCTGTAACATACTTCTGTATAAAACTAATTAAGAACAGACGAGCGTGCATGACAAGAACTATGAATGTCAAAGAAGCAAGTGAGGTGTGTAAGTATAAGCCTAAATGGCGCTCTGTTGTTCGTGCTACCCCGCAAGGGACCTGGCGTGAAGTTATGTATGTATGTATGTATGTAAAAAAGGGAGATATAAATAGAATAAGAGATAGAGATATAAAGCAAAAATTATTTTAGCTAGACGTGTTGCTGGGGAGTTTCTTGCCGCTTCTTCTCCTTAACAGCAAAAACACGTTGCGAAGCGGTGTACATAGACTAGGAAGTAAAATTAAATTTTAACCTACATGTATGACCTTCAAAAAGTGTTCTCCAGTAGAACTTATTTTGAATAAAAACTTTTGAATTTGAATTTGAATCATGAATCCTGAACAAACGGACAAATACAAAAAAAAAGAAAAGACTACACTTTTACAGTTTTATAATGATATTTTGGCCCATGTTGCAATGACATGAAACACACAAGGTCTACAAAGTCTGCGATATCAGATTCGATAAACCACAAATCCTCGCGAAACAATCGTTTCATACCTAGAGTGAGGCGTGAGGCCATAGAAATAAAAAAAAATACCCAAATTTCAATAGTGATGGTTGGCAAGTACCACCTGTTTGGGATCCGATTATTTGAACTATTAAGACGACCTAAACCCAGCAAAAACCATTTGCCAGACCTCAAGACACTGTGAGCTCTTTCTGCGCGCACGAAACACAAACCGAATTGACTGATAATTTCTTTTATTTCCCTCTACCCATTTTAATATTATATAAAATTATTAGAGCTAGGCATGTTTGCTGAAGAGTTTCTTGGGCTTCTTTTTTTCAAGCCATAACATGTTGTAAAGCGGTGGTAAATTAGATTAAACTCCCATAGAGTAAAAAATAACCATAAACAAAATTAAAACTAAATAATTAAAATGAACAAGTTGGCGGTAGGCTAAATAAAACTTTAAGAATACTCATTGACACTTGACATCTTTGTCTTCCATAATAACGGCCACTGAAAAGTGGCCAAAACGTAGGAATTATAAAAATAAAATAAATTAGAGACTTATAGAGTATAGACTCATTACTCTATTCATAGTACAACGTTCTTCAATAATTCTTTCACGGTTAAGGCTGTCCAACTTTGGAATTCATTGCCTGTTGCTGTCAGACAAGCAAAATCCCTAATAATATTTAAGAACTTAGTCAGAAAATTCTATCTGCAATATAATGATATGTAATTTTATGTAATTAGTATATATTATATTGCATATAGCTATATGTTTATGCAACTATTTATAAATAGTTGCATATTATCGCTATATATTATATATGTATATAACTTATGTGTATATTTGTATATATAGTATAGTTATATATTTATTAATAAAATTGAAGTAATCGTACAATAATTAGGTATACCACCATCGCCACTTCTAACGGAATATTCTTGCCACGGGTTGTCTGGAAGAGATCGCTTTTTAGCGATAAGACCGCCCTTTGTACCCTACTATATAATACTAGTTCGTAAGTTTTTCTGTAATGGTGTACAATAAAGTGTTATCTATCTATCTATTAAATTATCACGCGCAAAATCGTTAAAACGTTGTTTTATTATGTATTTAAGTCGCGAAAACGTAAGAAAATTTTACTTCACTATGTCCTTGTGAAAATGCAAAGTTTTCCTCGTACATCTCGGTAAAAATAGCACATGACCAAGAATAGGCTTCTCAAGACGACTATTAGTTAAATATTGGTACAGTGCGGGAATCGAATTAAAATGCCGTCGGAATTACTATACAATATATTAGAACTATACAAACACGTATAACACAGGTACAAATATAACTGGACACAACCAGTACAAACTGCACGATTCAATAACACGCGCAAAGTCTGTCACTATATAACTTATCGAATGTACACGTCTTGCTCGTATCGTAATCGTTGCTTGACTGCCTCACCCCTCCGTTCGGGCATTGTTTTACACTAACCTATATACAATACAACAATCGACCGCGTGGACTGAATTACTAAGAAGACGTAATTTGCACACTGCGGCCATAAACGAGCACAATAACAATAGGATGTTTTTTTCTTAATTACAAATTTTAAACACAAAATTAACAAAAGAAGTCTAAATGCGGGAAAGGTAATAAGCCAGGTGTGCATTCACTTTGTCGGCGTGTAACAATATTTTGAGATCACTTGACAATAAGAATTCCTAAAATGGGCGTGATTCAAATTCTTAGGATATTATTTTTACTGAGAAGCGGATAAAATTGTAGACTTGGTAATTCATATAAAAACACGGTTTGGTGGCTCATAAGTCACGTATTCTTAAATACACTTCTGATTATTTTTTAAATTACATTCACAATCACTGTTAAAATATTAAATCATTATAAAACACTTAACACTACTATATGCCACAAAGAAACAAGTCTAATATGACTATTTATACAAATTGTTTTTTTCCTTAGTCCGGTTTATTAGTCACATATTATGCAGACGAGCATTTTCTAAACGACTAACGCGGCGTCGAAACCGCAGAAGAACCAGGAGAACCAGGGTTGGATTTCGTACTACAATTTCATGCTACGTACTATATACTATCCATATCTAACGATAGTACGATAAGATAACCCTTGCCTATATGACTAATATAAGTAGTATTTAATCATTCGGTGCTGCATGTTGGGTAACATTAAAAAAATTCATTGAGATGTTATGTTTTAACAAATACTATTTTTTTAAATTATTTATGCTATCGTTTTCAGCTTACCCGGTGGTAGGGTGTTTGTCCGTCTGGATTGTAAAAACCCGGCATAGAGTAAGCCGACATAAAATCCCGAGTCGAATTTCGACATTAATGGCCAAGTTCCAGTCTCTCTTTAGATAGTGGCAACACATTGGAAGCACGTTTGGTGTGACAAATGTACATGGGCGATGGTGATCGCTTTCCATCAGGCTATCTGCCTGCAGAGCTCATGCATTTTTTTTTGCATAGTGGTAGTTGAGAGGCCAGAAAATGATACAGAATACTTTTTACCCTGGACCAAAACCCGATTCCTATGAGATAGCATAACAGTTGTATCCTACAGAAACCCGATATTGTTTATTGTAAAGTGTTTCGTTGAAGTTCGTGAATAGAACAGAATAAAAAACATTCTATAGGTCCCCTTATAAAATAAACAATTTACAGTAGTAACATCAAACAGTAAAAGTAGGAGCAATGGGCGGCCTTATCGCTTTAGAGTGATCTCTTTCAGACAACCCGGGCTGTGGGTTTTATGAAGGGAAATTTTGCAAAAGTATGACGGTGGTGTGCTAATTAAATACACATATAATAGGATATATAAATATCACACAATACATGTACCTAAAATGTATTAAAAAAGAGAATAAACATAACACATATTAATATTATACATATACTAATATATACGTAATTAATATGTGTATAGCAACGGCAATAGCTATACAATACTATAATAGTATTCCCGCAGGGGGGCTTTGTGGCGAAGCCTTCGATGAGTGGCGACACCTCGTACCTGACTCCGGGGGCCCAGGCCCGGAAGTGATAAATGACATCACGTCAGAAGTAGCTTCGGTGAACCTGCAGCCCACCTCTCTACACCCCTTAGCCACTCACACGCATGTTGCCCCTGTATTTTATGGTATTTTTAGGGGCCCATGCAGGGAGTTTGCGAGTCACCGTCTGCCCATTTTTCATGTTCAGTGAAAATTGTGACGGGCAGACGCCATAGTCCCCATATTCCCAGACCCCTGGTACTACTAGCAGTTCACCCCAATAGCCCGGTACTTTCTGTTCTCATTTCCCACAATAGTCCTACACTGGCCGAGGCTTATCCTTGGGTGCATTATTATATGGTGTAGACAGGGATAATCGCCGGTCAGTGTCACGCTGCATTTAGATTGAATTTGCCAAGGGGCCTTTACGTGTTGGCCTCCCCATGGCCCCACTTAAGCCCTCCATAAGTCCGGGCCATTTTTATGGCCCGTGGTCTTGAAAGACATACAGTATTAATACATAATATATTAATATTATATATACCTACTAATATACATAATATTAATATACAATACACTAATAAATAAACGTACATGTAATATTGTGTTAAATATTAATTATAAAGTGAGATAATATACGCCGAACCAGTTTTGAAGTGAAATACATTCTTCAATTATAACATGACCACTTCATGATGTACATATACTTTTTGACGCGAGCGAAGCAGCGGGTAAAAGCTAGTTTTATTAATAAATGCATTTTCACTTGGTGATCTAAAATGTTGCACCTTTAAATATACCAATACAACAGGTGCCAGGTGGTAGGGCATTTTCCCGGCTGGATGGCTCCCACCACTGGTCTAAAGTATGTCGCCATAACAACCTTGAGTTGTGTTCCGGCATTAGTGACCAGGTTCCAGACCCCCTTAAGAGAGCAGCACTTTGTAGCACCTTTGGTGTTGCAAATGTCCATAGGTGATGGTAAACCGCTTTCCATTAAGTGGGCCGGCTGCTTGTCTGCTGAACTCTTGCAGTAAAAAAATCGTCAAGGATGATCGCTCGTCTACTATACATCGCGAATTCTTGTAGTAGTTACATTATGAACGAACGAAAACAGGTCTGCATAATCACATCGCAATTATAATAATCACAAATTAAGAAAAGTGTGTCAAAGTGTCAACTCAGTTTTGACTTGACACTTAAACAAGTCAATAGAACGTATTCTTTTATATATATAAAATTCTCGTGTCATAATGTTCGTTCCCATACTGCTCCGAAACGGCTTGACCGATTCTCATGAAATTTTGTGTGCATATTGGTAGGTCTGAGAATCGGACAACATTTATTTTTCAACCCCTTAAATGTAAAGAGTAGTCCACCTCTAAATATTTTTTTTTCATACATAATTAAAAAATACATACAACCCAAAATTTTCAACCCTCTACGATCAACTCCAATTTTTTAATAGCGGTATTCATATTTTTATAATTTTCTACTGGAATGATTTTAATTTGAACCAGGTAGATGGCGCTGTAATCGGGTACCAGAATTCAGGTGTTCTTTTTGTTGTTGTATGTGTTGAAGTTTGTCCCGGAATAGTTTAAATAAACTATTGGACCCAGTAGGTGGCACCGCGATACTCCTCCTAAGCACTGGGCCTGATTTTGATGACTTTTTTTGTTCAAGTGGATTTCAGAATAGTTTAGATTAACATTTGGTCCCGGTAGATGGCGCTGGAATCGGGTTCTAGATTTTTATTTTTTAAAGGCAGGACAACGTCTGCCTGGTCAGCTTGTATTAGTATAAGGCTGCTTGCCTTCTCCGGATTGCCGACAGTGTGGCGCACCCGATACGGCGTTTCATACGCTTGTCGAGTGCGCTGCCTGGGCGCCGCAGCGTTTCGAGCTCGAGACAAAGTTAGGAGCCGTCGGATCGCTCGGCGACTTGGTAACGGCCATGTTGCAGAGCGACCGACGCCTGGGATGCTGCGGTTTCTTTTTGTGAGGCAGTTATGTCTCTGAAAGAGGCCGCAGAAGGGATAGGGAGCGAAGTCCTAGGGCGCGTGCTACGGTCTCTTCTCGAGGTCGCCGGCCTTCAGCCGGCACCCGGAGAGGCAGGTACGCGGTATTACTTCCCTCCCTGAGGTAGGATCCGGACGATGGGGGCCCTTAGCTACTAGGTAAAGCAAGGGACTTAACAACTACCCCCGTTTCGTAGTGGAGTGTGTTCTCCTAGGGCACACTTCAGCACTTTATGCGCTGGATCGACTGCTGAGTAACTATGTTCTACATCTCAGTCTTTCCTTCACATCAAAGCGCAGGGCCGCGAAGGGAGGAGGGGTTTTTAGTGGGTATTGAGGTTGCTCGCCCGTGCGGCATCGTCGGAGTCTCCACACTCCTCTGTGTAGTCCATAGCGGACGGAGCGCAAGTAGAGCATACAATTGCTAGCGTTACCGCCCCCCGTGGATTCGTGCCGTTTCCTAGTGCGGCCCAGAGAGTGCGTAAATC
Organism: Dendrolimus punctatus; assembly: GCA_012273795.1. Taxonomy (NCBI): domain Eukaryota; kingdom Metazoa; phylum Arthropoda; class Insecta; order Lepidoptera; family Lasiocampidae; genus Dendrolimus; species Dendrolimus punctatus. The sequence continues at coordinate 10,377,937 of CM022552.1, forward strand.
GGTTAGTTAGTCATTTTCCCCGCCTCAAAAAAAAAAAAAAAGATAATAAGGAGCACCACCTAAACCTTAAAAGGTTTGTATGTGACACGCCGTCGCCTTTATATAAATTCAAACATCTAAGTATACGCAGTTTACCCCTATAGATCATTTGTGTACATTACAACCAGTATTTAGCAATGAGTTACATTATTTGATGATGTTTAATTGTCTTAGACTGAGCCACATCTCAAGGTAGATATTACTGTAGAAAACGTTTTATATAATCATCTAAATACACAATTCAACTAAAAGTCAGTCCCAAAAAAATATCTTTTAAGAGAAAACAAGGAATATATTAATATTTACATATAACTAGTGATCGCCCGTGGTCGAAATTAAACCATAATAATTAATATTTTCTTAAGTTTCGCGACTTGTATACATAATAAAACTACGTTTTAACGGTTTATTGGTTTTGGTTTCGACGTTTCGGCCGCTTTCAGTTGCCGGGGTCACGGAAGACTGAGCACGGCCACTGAAAAGCGGCAGAAACGTCGGATAAATCAAAATCAATAAATTACCGCGCTTAAAACCGTTAAAACGTAGTTTTATTAGTATTGTTAACGTTTTATTTAGCCTACCGCCAACTTGTTCATTTTAATTATAGTTTTAATTTTGTTTATGGTTATTATTTACTCTATGGGAGCCCAATCTAATTTACCACCGCTTCTCAACATATTAAGAGAAAAAGCGGCCGAAACGTCGGATAAACCAAAATGAAATAAATTACCGCGCTTAAAACCGTTAAAACGTAGTTTTATTACATAATAATTTTTATTTTTTTATTAGCATTATACCATATTATTTAAAACACTTAATTAAAAATAAACTAAATTATAAATAAACTAGCTGTCCCGGCAGACGTCGTCCTGCCCGGTAAAAAATAGGGGTTGATCGTAGAGGGTTGAAATCTAGGGTTGCATGTATTTTTGTATGTTGTATCATAAAAAATAGAAATTAAAAATGTTGTCTAAAAAATAAAAATAAAAATTTAGGGGTGGACTACCCTAACATTTAGGGGGATGAAAAATAGATGTTGCCGATTCTCATAGATACCGGATAAGCACAAAAAATTTCATCAAAATCGGTCAAGCCGTTTCGGAGGAGTATGGCAACGAAAACTGTGACACGAGAATTTTATATATTAGAAGATTAAACTAAAATAAACTAGATATACAGACTAAAATTAAACCATAAAATCTAGTTCCAGACCACTGTAAGTCGGAAACGTGCCCAAAGGACTGGCCACATTGCCTCGCTGAATGGCAATGCTGATCTGATTTAAATTTGAACTTTATTTAAAAATTTGAAACAGAGACTTTAGGTAATGCCATTACAAATTGCTTCACTGATTGTTAAAGTCAACACCTTGCGACCCTTATCTTTGCAATCGGTATTACTTAAGTTTAAATATAATACATAAATTTTGTATGATGAAAGAATGACTAAACAGATATACAATGCAAAAGTGGATGGATGCAGAAGTCGCGGAAGGCCACGACACACCTTCCATGATCAAATTGATCGTGTACTAGCAGGTGGTGATGTCAGGAGCCTTAAGAACAGACGAGCGTGCATGACAAGAACTATGAATGTCAAAGAAGCAAGTGAGGTGTGCAAGAATAAGCCTAAATGGCGCTCTGTTGTTCGTGCCTACCCCGCAAGGGACCTGGCGTGAAGTTATGTATGTATGTATGTATAAATTTTACCTGTGCAGGATCGCAGAAAGAATACAATTTCCTGCGGCCTGGAGCGAGGCCTGTCGTAAGAGGCGACAAAAAAACCTACAGCCAGGTGGTATAGTATTTGCCCTACTGGATGGCTACCACCCCTGGTCGAGAGTATGCCGTCATAACAACTTTGAGATGTGTTCCAGCAGCAGTGGCCAGATTCCAGTCTCCCTTAAGAGAGCAGCAGCGTATTTGTAGCAGCTTCGGTGTTACACACGTCTATAGTCAATAGTAAGTAGTAAGTGGCAGGGTTGCCAGCTTGTCGGTTTTCTACCGGATACATTTTGGAGTGTGCATCGGAGCACTTCAATCTTATCCCGCCGTCTCCCTTCCATCATCGGACAACCAGACGCAATGGCATGCGGCACCGCTATATGGTGGACATACCTCCTATTCGAACTAAGCGCTTTGAGTCCACCTTCATTATACGCACCGCAAAGGAGTGGAATACACTGCCGGAGTCTGTTTTTCCCGAAATCTACAACCTGGGTGTCTTCAAGTCTCGTGTGAATAGGTTACCTTCTAGGTAAGCGTGCTCGATCTTAGACCACATCTCCGCTCAAACCGAGCGAGATAATGGTCAAACGCGAACCTATAGGTAATAAAAAAAACCGCTTTCCATTAAGTGGGCCGTCTGCCTGTCTACTGAACTCCGCTATAAAACATCGAAACAAAGACGTCTTTAGGTAATTCCTTTACAAATTGCTTTATAATTCAGGAGTTATGAAGCAATTTGTAAATTTGCAATTTTTCTCATATAATATCAGGATATTATATGAAAAAAATTGCAGAATTTTCAAGGCGATCGTCTAGAACTTCCCCTAAAATATGATTCCTTTCAAGTCTTAATATACTCTCTGTGTAACTGATATTTTATAATCTAAGGCTTCATTTCCACTACATCATTTATTCATAACTATTAAGAACAGATAAATATATAAACCTAAACACTAACAATAATACAAGTTACTACTAAATACATTGAAAGTTACTTTGATAGTACTAAGATAATTTAAAATTTAGTTACTTCAAAAATATTACGCGATAGAATTTTTGTTTATTATTTAAGCGGAAATTTTGAGCATGGTTGCCAGACATACACTTTCACTCATTACATAGTATAACTCTTCTCCTTCTACTATGGTAATGTATATATATATCTATCTCCTTCCCCCCAAAACACCGAATACGCGCGAAATGCAGCGGCGACGGCGCGGCTGCACCACTTCTCTTCGAACCCTGGGACACTTAACTTCTAAACATACTTTTTAAAACCAAATACAATATCAAAGGCCGGCCCAGTGAACTTTCAACTTATATTCTGTGATTGTATAAAGTGCAGCGTGCTAGCGGATGTAAACTACGTGCTATGTAAGTTATATGTACTCATATTTATTACTTTTTAAATACACAGCAACGGACGCACAAAGTTGCGCTATTTGCTAACCAGCGGTTTTATAATATATTATTTTATATTTTGTAGTTTGTTCAAAATCATATCAATCTTGGCATTCTGAACTTCTATTGTAGTTTTTGTATCGTTGATTTCCTTTTTTATGTTACGTAATATGTCTATATTGTTTATAGAGTTTGCAATATCCCCATAATTCATATTTTTATTTACATTTACATCATCGGTTAAAAATTTTGGTTTTATTTCTAAGAGGTCTTTATGTATACCGTCGAGTTTATTTCTGATTCCTTCAAAACTGTGGTCATTATCCAAACGATTTATATTTGATTGAACCTTATCAAAAAGTCCGTCTCGTATATGAGCTGGAAGTAATTTATAATGACTATAAAATGGATCATTTGGTCGCAAACGTATCGAATTACTCACTGTTGTACTATTTATAAATTTATCTTTGATTTTTTTGGGTATAATTTTTTTAAACAAATTATTAAAAGCCAACGCTTCCAATGAAACAAGAAACTCTACTTGTTTCTCTAGACGCCTTATGTTCCCCAACACTTCTAAATCATGAAGGTCATTGACAGCTACTCCTACCATTAGATTCATAAGAACTATAGCAGCTAATATAACGAATACTAGGAAAGTGATTTTATGATGGTTAAGGAAGTAGCTGGGTTTTGTTAACTAGGTCATCGTAATCAAATTCTGATGTCATCATCACAATTGTCTTCATGAAGGCTGCCCATGGGTTCTCGAATGGTTTTTCAGAGTGAAACTGAACCATAAAACTGAGAGCGAAGCCAATGAGTAGAAATGCGAAAGTCCAGAGAATCTGCAACAAATAAAAGATAAAAGCTATAATTGCATAGTAGAATTAGTTACACATCTATGAAATAACAATTTCATTAATATAACTATTTCTGAAGTTTGATATTGCATCACAAGATAAACAATTATATGAACTTAACTTAATACAACTTGAGTCTCGCTTGGTCGAAAATCAGAATTATTGTGTAGGTCATCGGGATTCATTTTATTTGTAACTGTAGACATATATTATGTATTACGATGTTGTAACAGGTAGGATTTGATTCGTTAATATGATCGGCCTTAGATATATAAATATCTCGTGCGGTCAGTTGTTGTGTCACTTTTTATAAGGTAATTTACTTGTCATTAAATATTAGGTGTAAAAAATAAATCTTTACAATTTCGTCATGTCCATCTATGCATGTATATAATGCCATTGTGACATGTAGAAAACCAAAAAAAAATGGGACAGATATTTATTCCTACTAGTACCTAAGACATGAAAAAAATCAGTGATAGAATGCACTTTATTTATTCTTTAAAGTAAGTTGTTTTAGAATTTATTGTAAAATGTTTCACATACTTGATTACAAAGAAAAACTAGTGTTTTCAAAAATTAATATGGATTCGAATTACCTTGATTACATTAGTAGAAACTTTCATAAACATCAGAACGTAGAATCCGAATCTAGGAAATCGCGACACAAGAAACAACAGTTCCAGCCATGATAATAGGAGTGCCATAGTTGCAATGTGCCTGACCCATACCTCCTTAGGAGCAGCTTCGATGGCATAAGTTACAACGACAGCGAGAGTAACTGAACCCAATTTAGCCCAAGTGTCGAGACTTACGAAGTATTTCTTCGTTATTTTTATGTTGAGTAGTTCCTGTTAAAATTACAATAAGTATTTAAAATATAGATTTTCGAAGGTTCTGTTGGTCAGGTTTCAGAGTTTCATAGTTACAATACTTCTAAAGTTGAATTTCGACTAAGCTCAGAGTATCTACTTCAGAGAGAGATGTTCGCGTTTGACCGTGATCGCACCTGATGTAGAGCCGAGACAGGGTCTAAAATTGAGCACGCTTACCTAGAAAGTACCAATTCACATGGGCCTTAAAGAAAGACTACAGTCCCCTAACTATACTTGAATTGACCACTAAGTATAGTTTGTGGAGATGGAGTACCTTTCTAAAGATCCGTATCTAAGTTCTAAAGAAAGTCCACGTTAGTTGCCATAACGACGTATTTGTTAGTGAAGTTTAACAGCGATCAGGTGGTGAGACGAAGTCATTTATCGAGATAAAAATTATCACCCAATAAATCCGTTAGCACGAAAATTCTAAAAGCTGTGTTTAGAAATCTGCGTGTCGGCATTAGCTTAAATCATTTTTGTCTCATTTTTAAATTCATTGTGCAACATCAACACCCCAGGAGGTTTGTTATATTATAAATTAAATACAAAAATTAGGATATTCGACTTAGAGTTCGCGCCACAAAAAAAATTCCCATGGAAAATAAAAGGCCTATAAGAGGCGGCTCCGCTGTTTGATAGAATTTTATTCGTAAAGTAGCTAGGAAATAAATTAACGGCTTTAATGGTGAAATATTTTGTATTTGTTTACGGATTATATATTGATATACGAATTAGAAAATATTTTTTTTGACTTGAAGTAGAGTAAACGCGGTCGAGATGCGAGCACTGCGCAAAATCTGCGGAGTGACACTCGCGGACCGCGTTCGTAATACCGAAGTAAGAAAGAGAGTTGGTCTGAAAGAGAGTGTCGGGGTGAAGGTAAGGAAAGGAATGCTCCGGTGGTTCGGGCATGTGGAACGAATGTATGATGAAAAAATGACTAAACAGATATACAATGCAAAAGTGGATGGATGCAGAAGTCGTGGGAGGCCACGACACATCTTTCATGATCAAATTGATCGTGTACTAGCAGAAGGTGATGTCAGGAGCCTTAAGAACAGACGAGCGTGCATGACAAGAACTATGAATGTCAAAGAAGCAAGTGAGGTGTATAAGAATAAGGGACCTGGCGTGAAGTTATGTATGTATGTATGTTTTTTGACTTCTTTGGTGGCACGGACTCTAAGTTTGTTACATGAGCAATTGTACAATTTTATAAGATAAAAAGCATCAGTTTGCGTCCATTGTTTGAAAATACATATCGGGTGTCCCAGAAAGAATGGATCCTGAAACACCTAATAGTAGAGCTACCGGGGAATAAAAAAAAAATTCTCAGGTAGTACCCAAATTACGTATTAAACAAAAAGTTGATATTTTCCATACTGTTGTTTGTTTCAAGAATATGCAACAGCTACAAATAAATTAAATCCATAGGCTTTTTAGTGTTATAATATTCTAGATGGTCTATACGAATGGATATGCACTAAACCATTATTAGTAGCTGTTGTAATTTTTTGGAAAAATTAATCCAAACTTAAATTTTAATCATGAAATGTAGTATTTTTATCTGTATGTTAAAGTTAAAGCGCATTTAGTGTAAACGCGCAGTAGTCTGGAAAATAATGTTCTTTTGAATACGTGATTTGGGTACTATCTAAGTTTTTTTTTTTTAGTTTTTATTTTGAATCCCCAATAGCTCTACCATGGTGTTTCAGTATTATCCATTCTTTCTGGGATACCCTATATATACCATCGTACTCAGTACAATTTGAATTTCCTGACGATGCGATAAACAAATATAAAAAGATTCCAAGGGACCCATCACAAAATCAATTCACTTATAAACACAGAAATTTGATATTATCTATAGTTACCTGAGAAGCTATGAAGAAAACTGTAATATAGACTAAATATTTCCAAATTGGAGTATCAAGCCATTTCGGTGTTAATACGTTTGTGTCTTTGTAGAAGAAGGATGATACTATAAAAAACGTTAGTGAAATCACAAAACAACCATACAATGCCATTACTATGCAAAAGAAAGGGAGTAAACATTTCCATTTCAAGAATAGAAAGCTTTCTAACAATGGA